>JAMPIV010009795.1:285000-820926 GCA_024509875.1 Oreohelix idahoensis
CTCTGTAGTTATTGCAATCACTTCTGTCTCCTTTATTTTTATACAGTGTTACAATCTTGGCATCTCGCATGTCTTGAGGAATAGTTGTCTCTTCCCAGCACTGGCACGGCATTCTATGCAGGGGATGTAATAGCGTGCTCTTACAGCATTTGATTAAATCAGGAGGAATCCCATCACTGCCTGATGCTTTGCCAGAGGCCAAGCTATCAATGGCCTTGCTGAGTTCCTCTAATGTTGGTTCGGCATCCAGCTCCTCCATAGTTGGCAGACTGTTGACACCATCAAGGGCTGCAGGCGTAACGGTATTGTCTCTAGCGTAAAGCTCAGAGTAGTGCTCGACCCACCTCTCCATCTGCTTACCCTTATCGGTTAGCTTATCTTCGCTGATTGTTTTTAGCGGTGCCGTCTTACTTTTATGGGGGCCAAGTGCTTTCTTTATACCGTCATACATTTGTTTAATGTTGCCTGTTTGCGCTGCGATCTGGATGCTCTCACTGAGCTGGAGCCAGTAGTCATTTGCACAGCGTCGAGCAGTCTGTTGAACTTTGCTTCTCGTAGCCCTTAGGATCTGTAGGGTTCTGGCACTCGGTGAACGTTTGTATTCATTCATAGCACTGCGCTTAGCTTCAATGACAGGTGCCATCACATCTGATGAAGCATCAAACCAGTCATTTGACTTTGCTGTTTTCTTACCAAAGGTGGCAAGTGCAGTACTTTGAATGGTGTTCCGTAGATGCTCCCAGTTCTCTGTAATAGTATCACCATGCTGAGGGCTACTGAGCACTTCCTCGAAGGTCGCAGTGAATTGAGCGATCATGAAAGGGTCTGACATCTTGCTGGTATCAATGCGTGGTTTCCCTTCATGTCTGACACGATAGAGTTTTCTTGGTTGTGCTCTGATTTTGCAGCAAACCAAGGAGTGATCTGTATCACAGTCTGCACTATGGTACGAGCGCGTGGAGAGCCCAGACCTGAGGAGTGGCCTTCTGACGAGAATCAGGTCAAGTTGGTGCCAGTGCTTGGATCGTGGGTGTCTCCATGACACCTTATGCTGGGGTTTTGTCTGAAAGTAGGTGTTGGTCACGCAGAGGTCATGGTGGACGCACAACTCTAAGAGCCGTTGTCCATTTTCATTCATCTTGCCAATACCAAACCTGCCCAGACATGAAGGCCATGAAACATTATCGGCACCCACTCTAGCGTTAAAGTCACCAAGGAGAACAAGCTGTTCTTGCCTAGGTATGCTTTTGATAATTGCTGTTAGATTCTCGTAGAACTCATCTTTAGCTTCTGAGGCAGAGTACAGAGTAGGAGCATACACACTGACAAGGGTGATGGGACCTGTGCTAGTTTGCAGGCGGAGCGTTAACAGGCGTTCTGATCCATTCTCGCCTGGTTCAACCATTTTAGTTAGCGATTTTTTGACCGCAAAACCTACTCCGTGTTCTCTAGCTTTATTAAGATCTTTCCCTTGCCAATAAAATGTGTAGTCCTTCTCGCTCACCGTTCCAGAGCCCGCCAGGCGCGTTTCCTGAAGTGCAGCTATATCCACCTGAAGTCGTTTAAGCTCATCATTAATTATGGCTGTCTTCCTTACATCGTTTACATCCTGTAGGTTTTCGGATAGTCCAGTCAACATAGTCCGGACGTTCCAGCATCCCAATCTGAGAGTTTGCTTATTTCTATTTTTTCGATAATTGCTTGGTGCAAAATTTTCTGTCCACAGTTCGGGTTTGACCCTAATCCCCATGCATCCAATGGGGAAAGCACACAGTGGCGGGACAACACCTTATTGACTGGGGGCTGCCCAGCTTGAAGCGGGCGGTAGCTGTCCAGTGAGATCCTAGAACCTCTCCCACTGTCGGAAGTAGCCACTGGCGCCATGCCCTACGCCAATTGGGCAACATGCTTATAACCGGTAACTGCTACTTCCCGTGTTTTGCCGACACCTATAGGGTGAAGCTGGAGTGTCCTCTCCAGGGCGCAAGCTTGGGCACAGTTATATGGAGATCAAGCTGTTGCCCATGCAGCATGTTCCCCCTCTCCACACAGCCGGTAGATCCAAAGGAACGGCAGTAGCCGATACAGTTTGGTACCAGCCATGTCGCAGGAGTTGCCAGAATAATATTGAATCGACATTAGACTGCCTTAGGGACTCCGACTCCGGATTTATCCTCAGGGTTTACTCCCGAAGCCAATTCCATAAATGGATATTCCCGCAAGGCAGCGGTGGTTTGAATTCAGAGTTCCTTCTCTTAGATAAGCTACCAACCAAGGATCACGAGCCCTATCTGCCCAAAGCTGCTGGTTTTAAGGCGCCAGTCGCTCGCCTTTGCCCCTTCTCCCGTCAGTGGAAACAGTTCCGCAGGGCTCAAATTGAGCCACACGTGAAGGCCGGGAGCTGGACTTGGTTGTCAGAGGCTGTTTGAGGCGCGTGCCATTGAAGTATTTTATCTGCAGTGAGAGCTTATCCTCACTACAACTCCCGGCAATAACAACCTTTGGAACCATACATATATATATATGTGTGTGTGTGTGTGAGTGTGTGTCTGTGTGTATGTGTATGTATGTATGTATGTATGTATATGTGTGTGTAGATTTTTTTTTTTTTTTTTTTTTTTCCTTAACCAGCAGCACTTGGGCTTTCAGCCCTTCGGCCCAATGACATGTCATTGCGAGGCTGGGGAACCTGAGGACTTTCCTTCCAACCCGGTCAGGAGCTTCGCTCCTTCCCATCCACAGAGGGTTTATCACAGGAGCCGTTCAGGCTATTCAGCCAAATTTCCGGCCGTAAACATTTCTTCAAACGCCGACGCCCGGGTTTGAACCATGAACACCTGGTCGCCAGTACAACACCGAAGCCATTACACCAGCGCGGCTCCCGTGTGTGTAGATATATATGTGTGTAGATATATATGTGTGTAGATATATACTTGTATATATATGTGTGTGTGTGTATGTATATATATATTATATATATATAATATATATATATATATATATATATATATATATATATATATATAAAATAAAAAACTCAATACAGAGCGATACAGCAGGAGGCAATCTGATCATCAAAAGTCCCCCGTCGATAAAGTCTTTCGGCCGCGTAATCTCCTTTACACTCTAAGGGGTCGGGCCCACTTAGGTCATGACTCCCAAGTGTCTTCCTCTTGTTGTCTAATGCAGAGAATTAAGCGCACTCCACTTTGGTTGCAGTTTTCAAATTCACTCCTATTTTCTGTCAGCTGGAGGCAATTGTGAAAGTAACCCCTATGTTGAAAACAAATTACTGTCCCGAGTTCCATAGCCCGTTGCGGTTGTTCCGCAGCCAGAACGATGCCTTCTCCGCAGTCTCGCTGAGCCTCTTAAGTGCCCTTGTTCTTGACTGTCCCCTCAACTCCAACAGTTTCATTTGATCGTACACTGAGGCAGCCACGAGACCTCTTGCACCCACCTCAACAGCCATGACCCTTGCAGTGAACCCATCGTGTCTCAAGTCAGCGGCCAGATCATTATACTTGGCTACTTTGAACGAGTGTTGCTCGTCTCATCTGGATTCAAATGGCACAGCACCTCAATCATTGTAATCTTGTGCGATGATGAGGAATGCAGCACTGTATCTGGCCGTCTCCGAGATCCTCTGATACTTTCTGGATGTGTCCCTATCGCAGGTAGGTCTACTGCCATCTCCCAGTCATTTGCAGTCAAGAAGAGATGGTAAACTGGTACTTAACTTACTTGGTTTGGAATGTGCTGACTTTCCTGCTCCCAGAAAGTATGTATTTGCACTGCTCGGTCTGACTTTGCTGTTTGCCTTCACCCTTGCAAGGTCTATTGTAGCAGCCAGCTCATTAAGTGCTTTGTTATGACGCCATGTATATCGCACGTACCCTAATGACACCTTGCATGCTGAGAGCGCATGTTCAAGTGTCTGCCTCTCATATATATATATATATATATATATATATATATATATATATATATATATATATATATATATATATATATATATATATATATATATATATATATATATATATATATATATACTCATGGAAAAAAGTAAGTGTGCAGCACTCAACAGGGCACTGTGCGTGTGTTCTTGGGTGAACTCAAATGCAAGTTGGCACACATTTTTGTGTGAGTGTTGTTCACTTACCCGTGCAATTACAATTGGATCGCACTATTCGTGGGGAGATAATCACGGTGCAAGATAAATTACGTGAAAAGTGCCATAGGGGAGAATTTATCACAGATAAAAGGAAGGTAAGTGTGTAGCTCTAATCACAAGCATGTGAAAACGTAATCGTTGAAATAGAGAGTACCAAGAGTCCAACAGAAACATCTTTTATGACAATGCCAAGATTGAACCAACAACAGCGAGCAATAGCTATAGGGATGTTAGCTGCTGGAGGGACTATACTTGTATTAGCTGTATCACAACATTTCAATGTTCAGGGGAACACTATATCACGCATTCAAGCTCGTTTCCACCAAACTGGATCCCCTGGATCCGCTGCTGATCGCCATAGAAGTGGCCGACCACGAGTTACCACCCCTGCACAAGACCGTACATACGCCTTATGCACTTGCGTAACAGGTTTATTCAGGCAACATGGACTGCCAGGAACATTCCAGGTTTAAGACCCGTGTCGTGCTGAACAGTGCGGAATAGGTGGACATACACGGTAATGAAATCAAGATTTCATTTTTTCGTGGGGATACCACACTGACTTTAGTTTTTATGTTTCTTTCATGACACTTTCACTAAAATCAAAGTGATCACTTGGTCTTTTATTCAATATTCAACCACATTGTGTGCCAACTTTTATTTCATTTCGTCCATGAAATCACGTACAGTGCCCTATAAAGTGTTGCGCACTTACTTTTTTCCATGAGTATATATTTAAATGTATATATATATATATATATATATATATATATATATATATATATATATATATATATATATATATATAATAGCCCATTCAGTCATAACTGACTATAGGAATGCACCCATGAGGTGAAAGCCCTCGGCTGCTTTTTCTTCGAGTTCCTTTAGACGTTTTCTCCTCTCTTCTGCTTGCAGTGAGAGGGCTTTAAGCCCAATCTGAGGTGGCACCGAAGAGAACATAGCCACATGATGCAAGCAGCAGCTTCATCCTCTCCAGGGCGCATGCTTGGGCGCAGTTATAAGGAGATCAATGTTGCCCATGCAGCATGTTCCCCATCTCCACGCAGCCGGTAGGCCCAAAGGAACGAGAGTAGTCGATTCAGTTTGGCATCAGCCACATCACAGGAATTGCCAGCATAATGTCCAATTAACATTAGACTGCCTTAGGGACTCCAATTCCGGATTTATCCTGTGGGTTTACTCCCGAAGCCTTACCCATAAACGGATATTCCAGTAAGGCAGCGATGGTTTGGGTTCAGAGTTTTACCGTCTCCTTGATAGGCTACCAGCTAAGAATTGCGATCCCTATCTGCCAGAAGCTGTTGGTTTTATGGCGCCGCCAGTGACTCTCCTTCACCCCTTCTCCCGTCAGTGGAAACTGTTCTGCCGTCTCAAATTGAGACACGAAAGAAAAACGGAATGTGTGTTTGGCTGTCAGAGGCTATTTGAGGCGCTGGCTGAGATACATCTGAACAACCTATCTCTAATGTCCCTTTGCTAGCTAGCTGAATTTTATCCTGAATCTATCTCTAATACCAATGTGCTAACTGGCAGATATCATGACAATGTATCTCTAATATACCTGTCATAGCTGGTTGAAATATGTTCTGACAGTTTATCTCGAATGTCCCTGACATAACTAGCTGGGATATATCCTGAAACGAACTTCTAGTGCCCATGTGTCAGGTAACTAGGCTATATCACGACAACTTACCTCTAATGCCTCATTGTTAGATAACTGGGATATATCCTGACGGAATATCTCTAATGCAACTGTGCTGACTGGGATATATCCTGAAAATGTATCGCTAATGATTTAGTGCTAGCTGGGATATATCCTGACGCCGTATCTCTAATCCAGCTGTGCATGTTAACTGGGCTTATCCTGACAACCTATATAAAACTAAGTCAATATCTGAATCTCTACAGGTATTCAAGGACACGAAGTCTACATCGACAAAAATGGCGACGCCGAGGGAAACTATACAGTCTTAGCGTTGCAGCCAATGAACAATTCTTTTGGTCGAGGTTTGAGACCCGTAGGCAGGTTTCAGAGGAGCCATGTCAACAGACAGCTAGTGGTAAGCTGGTATAGATAACTTCTGTTATAACGTCATACTTAATAATGATGATAGTAATGACTTCAGGTTCATTAATGACTTCAGATTTAGTACTGACCAAAATAATGACCTCAGATACAGTAATGATGAGAATATTGAAGTCGTATTTAGTAATGATGATAATAATTAGGTCATATATCGTAATGATGATAATAATTACGTCAGATATCGTAATTGGTAACAATGCTGATGTCAGAAATAGTAATGATGATAGTGGTGATATGTTACCTCTCCTTTCTGTTGTGTTGACTGGCCTGTCGAGCTTACTGTCAGTGGCCGACATATTACTTGCTAACGCGAATGGTGTGGGCCGTTTTACTTTGCCATATGGTTAAGTTTGGTTACATTGTTAAATGGGTCAAGACTGGTGACCAAATTGCAGAGAAAGTAGACGCTGGACTCATTGTTAAATATATATGACGAGACGATTTATTGTACGAAGACGTGGGCATCATAGGCAGGTCAAGTTCATTAATATGGTTTAGACAGCATATATATAATAATCAATATGAACGTTGATCAACCTCAATAGCCTTTACCCCACGAAGGTTAACGGATGTTGTTCGGCAGCGAAGTTGTAGGATGCATGGGTTTATGAAATAAACCCATGTGAAAAGCGTGAGCATAGATATATTTCACTGACGATCAAATGACATCTCCAAGCGTCATATTGACGCACTAGCAATCGACACCACTGGTCGATTGAAGCTCTACAATAAATGACACTGGAGGAATCTGTACCTGAGGCTTGATACAGTAAAAAGCCGAATTATGGCTGAATCTTCATAGTATTTTCTCTTGGCACATCAGGCACAAGGAAAGCGATTTCATCTCACAGATGATTATTAATGTAACACGACCGGGTCTTCCCAAGACTTGGGATAAGGCCCCGGGCCAAAATCACGTCTATGCAATACCAAGGATATATAAATCTGCCTCCTGAATATTTGCTGGATGGCAACAAATCACCGCGACAAATCGCGTCATAACCGTTCAATAATAGTGCACGGTGGTGCGTAAATAATCAAACATACAATTAACTTAGATATACACAAAAGTGCGTCTATACTAGACTCACGTGTGAGAATCTCAAACATTTAATTCCCCCGCGAAAATATAACGTAACAGTTTACATCGACCCCCCGATAAAAAAATAGCGAAACAGTGAGGTCAATAAAGTGCCATCAAGCGAAACAACAGAATAGTTGGATGGACATGTGGAAGGAGAAGAAAACATCAAATTCAAACAAAAGTTGAAAAGTTAAGAGACATAGATAAACTATGTACCAAATATGAGATGTTAAGTGGTAAGGGAAATGAACAAATGAAATGATATGAAATGGAGAATGATCATAAAAGGTGAAATAATTGCAATAAATCAACCAAGATGATAAAACAAGTCAACATTTTTTTTAAAATGAGATGTGTATCGTACGTGTAGAAAAAGCAAGTGTGGAAAACCAAAAGAAACAAAAATGAATGCCCAAAATAAAACACGAGAAAAAAGCAACACATCCGAAAAGAGTATGGTGATAAACCCGAGGCAAGTTAAGCAAATTAATAAGCACTAATTATGGTATATTTAAATATATACGAGCATAGAATAAATATCAGGCGCTAATGTTGCGCTACCACACAAAAATGACGGTAGAAGCCATGTATAGCAACATGTGCAGCGAAAGTGAATATCCGAAACAATGGAAACGTGGCATGTGAATAACGCAATATTAAAATAATCGCACTGAAAAAATATGATAACTAAGTGTTCCGTAATTAAATGTTCCGTTCTAATAAAAATGTCAGTAATTGAACACTCGCGGAAAAGTGGAATAATGTTCCGTTCTAAGTAAAATGTTATTGATCAATCACTTGCGGAAAAATGTCATGGGTAATAGTTCCATACTATTGAAATGATAATATTCTAATAAGCCAATCACTGCGAATAAGGCAGCAATTAGCTGAAAACATCAAAATATTGTTATAAAAACTAGTTAGTTAATGTTGTGAAGTTACTCTGCTGCTTGTATTCACAAGCGGGGTCATAACAAGAAATGTCGTACGTGGTGACATGAAACATATGTAGTAGCACCAAGTGAAAATGTAGATCAAGGCGGCACAAAAGTTAATGAGTGTAGTGGTTCAGCGGCCCGGGAGATATTTTGTGGACATCTAGACAGAAGGTCAGCTACGACGTTGTCGGAACCCCGGATAGCTTGTATTGTGAAGTTAAATGGCTGCAAGGTGATGGCATATCGACCAGATTTAGAATTCTTCAAGTTCTTATCCTTAGGTGCAGTAAGGGCACGCTGATCAGACTGGACAACGAAATGGGCTCCAAGCAAGTACCGTTGCAGATTCAGTATTGACCAGACCATGGCCAAGAGTTCACGGTCAACCACAGAGTAACGCTGTTCAGTTACAGTCAACTTTCGGGAGACGTATAGTACTGGGTGTAGAATTCCCGCATAATCGTGCATCAGAGCGGCTCCGTTTCCATCGATGAGGCGTCACTGCGAAGTATGAAAGATATATTCTTGTTTGGTAACCGTAAAATAGGATCAGATGAAAATAATAACCCAATGTTATCTAAAGTGGCCTGGCAAGCTTGTGACCACTGCACCATGCCAATCGACCCTTTCTTGAACAAACGAGACAGGGTAGCAGTGAAAGTAGCCAAGACAGAGATAAAATTATCAACGATATAGGACGACAAAATTGTTTGTGTAAGGTAACAGAATGATAAGTAACACGCGCTGAGAACAATGCGTTGCATAACATACAGGCACAAGCAACAGTTCGAAATAATCAACTGAGTGTGCGAAATGACGTACAGAGAAGTCATGAACATACAAATGATACCGACGTCAAAAGGAAAATCAAGAAGAGTGCCATAATGGCTTACTATCTGAGTCGTCGTGTATGACAACGGAAACTCAGTTGACAAAGGCATATCTCTAAAAGGTTGAACTGATGGCATAGCCTGTGTACTGGGCAATGCAAAAAGCATTAGAAATACAATAAAGATGCAAAAACAGACAGGAGTGAATTTGGGCACGCGTCGAAGTTTAAAAATAAAGCAGTGAGTACGACAAAAAGTCGTAGACCAAGAAGATACTGAGCTAACCGGCCCAATAAGAAAGGTAAATATACCATACGATATATAAATGCACGCAGAACGAAGTCCGTACATTTGGCAAAGAAAACACTAGTTATTGCACAAAAGCAGTTGCAACCAACGTGACTGGATGTAGATTCAGCCGTGGTAATAAAGTTGGTGTGGGTGTCAGACAATACAGAGCAATCGTCCTCTTTAATTGTACTCAAAGAAGAACTATAATTCGAGCAATGACGCACTGAAGCATGACATCCTGGGCCCAAAGAAGCACCAAAATTGGTATGATGAACAACAGTATTATTAGAACTGCAATATCCCACTACATTAGCAGAACGTATCTGGGGATAAGCTTGTACCTTAGTCGTAAATGTGGAAGCAGCAAGATAATGTTGCTGTTTCCAAGCAGCAATTTGTACCGGAGTACACACGTTTATCCCGTGCATCTGTCCGACGACAAGATCGGCGATCGGATTCGGGAGCATGCATACATTTATATACCCCGTAAAAAATGGACTGGCAATGTGGACAATGGCAGTTCGAAAAGTCTCAACTGTTCCCCCGAATGTCACACATTTTACGACATTACCCGTAGCACAAGACGGGTGGATAGTGACTGCCTAATTCCAACCGTAGTGCACCCATAATCCTGGAGCACTGAAACCGGAATATTGTTTACAAACCCCTTGTGTAAAGTCAGAGAACCTGATCCATCATGTGCAGACAAGGCTGGAAGAGTCGGGAGAGGATGACCGCAACTCAATGTAGTAACTGATGCAGGCTGAAAGAGAGTCGTGCTCTATTTTCCCTTTGACCAAAATGTCCATTACCCGAAATGGGTTGGCTTCGAGAAAAATCACCGTAAGGTTGCCAATTATTACCGTGATTATCACGTCTACCATTTCCTGAATTGTTTTCATTAAAATGTTGTGGCACATTAAATTGCCTCCAGTTTCTTGGAGCTGGAGAATTGCTACGGAATAGAAACCATTGGGAAGGTCTAAAATTACGGTAATCTCCCCTGCCAAAGTTATGATCAGCGCTTTGCGACCTACTCCGTAAAGTATTATTGTAAGGCATAGCAGATGTCACTGGCAAAGCCTCCCTGGCGTTAGTGTTGCTAACGATCATTTTTGGATGTGCGGTTTCAAATTGACGACCAATTTCCTCAGTAATATTTAGGTTTCCAGGCCTTCGCTCATGTAAGGACAGAAATACTGGGTTGATTGAGGACATCACCTTATCAATTAGCATTAAGTCCATTAGGGCGTCATATGTGTGTTCTATTTTTGAAAGCTCAACCCAGCGAGAGAAAGTAAGACGTATATTTGCTACAAAATCCGAGAAGTCCTTGCCAGTCTGAGGCAATAAACTTTTAAAACGGAGCCGATAACCGTCTTCATCAAGTTGGTATTTGGTTTTTTTTAGCAAAATACCTCTGACAGTGTTGTACTCATTTTTGTCAGGTCCTTCCACCATACAAACAGCCGTTAAAGCTTCTCCTGATAGAAGTTCCATAAGTCGTGTACAATATTCTGATTTATCTATTTTATGAGACTCACACATGGCCTCGAACCTATTCAGGTAGAATAAGATATTGTCGGAAGTAGGTCTAAATGGAGGTAATCTGATCTTGTAAGAACCAGACTGGTTCTTATGTGTAGATGCTGGAGATTCAGAAGCATTATGTGCATTATTTTCATTCATTAACCTGATCCTTTCAAGTTCTAAAGACAATAATTTCTGCTCATGAAGTCTACGGTTTTCGTTTTCAGTAGCTTCTAATTGAATTTGAAGTTTCCTGTCTTCTGCGTCCATCTGACGTTTCTTATCTTCTGTGTCCATATGACGTTTCTTATCTTCTGCGTCCATCTGACGTTTCTGTAATTCATGTTCCTGAGCTTTTGCATATTCAATAGTCGCGAATACCTTTAACTCTTCAGAGTCCACACCAAGCGCCTTTCCTTGCTTGATAAAATAGTGCAATGTAGACATCTTGTATAATTTATTAGTAGTTAACTCAGTCGAATATTTCTTCAAGAAATTAAAAATTATCACATAAGTAATGTGTGATAGGTTCTAGTCCACTGAACCTATGTATAAATTACTCTTAATTATGGGAATAGTAATATTACAAAATAATTAATAATGAAGCAATAAATCATGCATTAGAGAAAAACAATAGAGTACATAAGATAGTCAATATATGAAGAAGATACAGAGAACAACTGATACAAAGACGAGATACTAAAGTACAAATGAAAACGTTCGCAGAATCAAAGAAAGAATAAAGCAGAACTAAAGAAAAAATATTGCGAAAAAATGCAATGACACTGCGAAAAAAGAGACGAGACAAGCAACAGCACAGGGTATAAATAGAAAATGTGTATATAAAGCAATGATAGTAAGGTTGAGAATGACAATTACAAACAAAGTCAATCATGAAACTAAGGCACAGAGGAAAAATATTACAATAACAACAATAAAAACATCACGTCACGTCTAAACAATAAGGTGTCACAGACAACCAAGCACAGTGAACCGAAATCCTTCGGCAAATATATGCCGGAATTTCCACTGCGGGAAATCTGCAAAAGTCCCTAAAGAACGCCTAACGTGGGCCCTGGTGTGAAACTGGGATTTACCCCAACGTAGATCTCCGCCCAACATTCCCGCATGGCACATGGAACATAAAACATGAAGATAAATGGTGGACATAAAAAGGAAAGGCTCGACTAAAACATGAAACAGCTGCAAGATGCACAAAAACAAACAGCCACTTATCTTATAAAAATCCCATTCCTCGCGAACGTAACGACGATGGGCATCGGGCGTTGCTTGGTGAGCACTATAGGATCGTATGGCTGGATCACCAGAGGTCTATAAGGTCGACCGTTAGACTGGAAACATCAAAAAATACGGTGTCGTCGATGGCGTTTTCATGAAAATTGACGCATCTTGGAAATTGACATACAAATAAAGTTGCCACGTCTTCAATTGAACCAGTTTTCCCCCTTTGCTGGCCACCAGCTGTTACCTCTCCTTTCCGTTGTGGTGACTGGCCTGTCGGGCTTACTGTCAGTGGCCGACATATTACTTGTTAACGCGAATGGTGTGGGCCGTTTTACTTTGGCATATGGTTAAGTTTGGTAACATTGTTAAATGGGTCAAGACTTGGTGACCAAATTGCAGAGAAAGTAGACGCTGGACTCATTGTTAAATATATATGACGAGACGATTTATTGTACTAAGACGTGGGCATCATAGGCAGGTCAAGTTCATTAATATGGTTTAGACAGCATATATATAATAATCAATATGAATGTTGATCAACCTCAATTGCCGTTACCCCACGAAGGTTAACGGATGTTGTTCGGCAGCGAAGTTGTAGGATGCATGGGTTTATGAAATGAACCCATGTTAAAAGCGTGAGCATAGATATATTTCACTGACGATCAAATGACATCTCCAAGCGTCATACTGACGTACTAGCAATCGACACCACTGGTCGATTGAAGCTCTACAATAAATGACACTGGAGGAATCTGTACCTGAGGCTTGATACAGTAAAAAGCCGAATTATGGCTGAATCTTTGTAGTGTTTTTTCTTGGCACATCAGGGACAAGGAAAGCGATTTCATCTCACAGATGATTATTAATATAACACGACCGGGTCCTCCCTAGACTTGGGATAAGACCCCGGGCCAAAATCACGTCTATGCCAGACCAAGGATATATAAATCTGCCTCCTGAATATTTGCTGGATGGCACCAAATCACCTCGACAAATCGCGTCATAACCGTTTAATAATAGTGCACGGTGGTGCGTAAATAATCAAACATACAATTAACTTAGATATACTCAAAAGTGCGTCTATACTAGACTCACGTGTGAGGATCTCAAACATTTAACTCCCCCGCGAAAGTATAACGTAACATGATAATAATGATGGTAGTGTAAATGATACTGACAATTATGATGATAGTACGGTTGGCAGTGAAGATCAAATTTAAATAATGATAACGAAAACGAATCACAGATTGTATTGTTCTTCTTCAAGAGCCATACCGACTGAGGTAAGCGAAGATATCTCTCCCAACTGTCGGTCCCTAATGTTGTACATCAGTTATGTTGAATTCCTGTCCGTGCCACATTATTCAGTACACTTACACTAAACGGCTTGACCTTCTAAATTTTGCCGCCTTCCTTGCTTGCTTCTTTGTCCCATAAAGGTAAGAAGATGCAAGACACAATGAAACTACTTCATAAGACATCATAGCAAGTGGGTCTGAATACACACAGAGAAAAGATAGTGAGAATAAATGTGGGTAACGATAACAAGGTTGCACTTGGAGAAACACCCCAACAAGATGTAGATTTATACATTTATTTTGACAGCAATAAAGGCTACGTTGGAGGGACAGCTGGCGATATAAAAATGAGAAAACAAAAGGCAAAAGTAGCTTTTATTGCATTTGGAAATGTATGGATATCAAATAAAATAGTCCGATGCGAAAATAAGAGTCTTCAGCTCACATATCAAGTCAGTTGCTGTTAAAATATGACTCTGAAACACGGAGAACAGCAAAGAAGATAATGGTTTTTATAAATGGGTTCTTGAAAGTTATGGAAGTGATAAAATGGCATGGCAAGATGTGGAAATGATAACAAGAGCCAGACTAATATTAGTGCAACAAGAAATGAGACATTTTCTAACTTCTAATTACTATTTCACTGTTTGCCACTGCTATATTATTTTGCCATGCGAATACAGCCAAGTGTAACTTCATAAATAAATCCAGATAGAGTCTACATTTACAGCACAAATTATTGGACTATTTCCGCTTTTATATTTGCAGATCCATCAATTTTACATTTACGTTAAAATGTATAAGGTATCATACACTGAGCCAAAAATCTATGTTTGTCTGTTATACTTCTCAGTCCATTCGACGACTGGTAATAATAATTATTCAAACAGCATATTCCATAAAGTCTACGCTGAGACAGCTACATTAATTCAATAGAACACTTGGAATCCACAACTGTTTAATACTCAAGTGAATACGATCCAAGACACGACCATACTGGACGGCCACACAATGAAGTCTCTCTGCCATTGCCGAAACAAGACAACTAACGTCATAAAACTCACGCATAAAGACGTGCTTCGCAACATCCTTTTGAGCACCCCAAAGTTCCAAAGTAATGGACGCTTTGTGGTGTAAAAAAAGAATCGACATATTACCTCCCCCCCCCCCTCTTTTAAAACCAACGGTTTTCAAAAGAATAATGGGTCAAAAATGCCATACACTTGCATGATATAGTATACCTACACTTAAATCTATAATAAACGAATGTAGATCCGGTCAACTATAGTAAGACCGATGTCCCCTAAGTACTGGGTAATTATTAACTTACAATAAATTAATCAAAAATAATTGAATGTCCAATGATTAAAAGTGTTCTTGATAATGATCAAAATAGTGTAATGTTCATATGTCCAGGAACATTTATTGATTAAAAAGATACCACTAAATAACAATCTTCATCACTCAAGAAAATTTGATATTGTCCATATAAAAGGTTAGTCACTTGAACACCTAGATAATACATCGGCTATCACATTCTTGTCACCATCGATGGGCAAGACAGTGAAGTCTTAAGCCTGCAATAACATGGGTATCGGGTAACATTTTGGTTAGAGTACTTCGCCGTATTCAAAAATGTAAAAGACTTCTGTTCGGTTTGAATCCTAAAATAGGTAGCTAATAGATATCGTTCAGGTTTGGTCAAACTTCAGACCAACGCAAATAATTCGCGCTCGATAATGGGGTACTTCAATTCAGCTGGACTTAATTTCCTGCGCACTGTCACAGAATGTTTTACAACTGTGACTCACCTGTGCCTCATTGGCAGCATGTATAGATATTAGGGGGTGAGTGATTGTCATTGTTGATGATAGCATGTGTATGACACGAAGCTAAACTAAAGATAGCCAACAGTCATGTAACTAAGGACTGCGCAAGGGGATTGCGTGAAGATAGTTAATCGGACAGAGTGTGTTCGTGGAGACCAGCAAGGTTGCCGTCGAGGGAAGATGTGCATGGAGAAGATGATGGAGGATCTTCTCTGTCTGGCTTGCACCTGATGAGTTTTGCCCAGCGTGATGCTGGAGATATTTGAAACCGTTTAGCATGAGTTCTTCTGCAAGTCAGTGAGTCTTTTTGACTTAGCATTTCTGAGTATGTTGATCTCCGTTATATTTCAGTGCCAGTAGCGAGCTGTGCGCCTTGTTGATTTTGTGAACTTAGTAGGGTATTTCGATGATGTCGTTTAGGTATAGTTAACCAGTTATTTTGGTTTTATGCATTCGCACTGTGCCCGTTGTATTTGTATGCTTATATTTGTTGGATTGTCGAACATATAATTTTGAGATTGCCAGACCTTATAAGAGTTGTTCTTTATATATGGTGTCTCTAAGATTGTTTAGAGTTTGATCTCTCGCATTATAGCGCGAACCTTGTTTATACAGGACTCCAGTCACAGTGTGTAGCAGCGTTAACTACTTTCATTCATGTATGCTACTCCAACCGCTACACACACTTATTAGCTGCAATATTTATACAGCACTTATTGATGCGACACTCACATATACGATTGGGTGGAGATCTCCAGCGACGAACTGTAGTAAGCAATTACCAATCCCCTCCAGCGATGCATCTGTTCTGATGAGAAACAGTAAAGTTAAGTTGGGCAACCGTTAGATAGATTCATTAGAAAAATATACTTTTATGCTGTGTAATGCTTTGTCGCATTCGTCAGTCCATTTTGTCTTACTTGGTATACCCATAGTTAGTCAAAGAAGTAAGGTAGAACACATGTCAGTGAGGAGAAATTATCGTAATATAAGCTGAGATATAAAAAAATATACTAAATCAAGTGTACTGAAACACGTACTATAACTACTCCTACAACCACTAATGTCACTTATACAACCACTGCTACAACTGGTAAGGTCACTATTATAACCAATACTACATCCACCAGAGTCACTTGTTCAATTAATATTCCAACCACAACTGTCATTACAACAACTAATATTCCAACCACCACTGTCACTTCAACAACAAATATTTCAACCACCATTGTCATTGCAACAACTAATATTCCAACCACCATTGTCACTACAACAACTAATATTCCAACCACCTTTGTCACTACAACAACTAATATTCCAACCACCATTGCCACTACAACAACTAATATTCCAACCACCATTGTCACTACAACAGCTAATATTACAACCTCCATTGTCACTACAACAACTAATATTCCAACCACCATTGTCACTACAACAACTAATATGCAAGAAATATGTCACATTTCACATTTGTAAAATAAATGTTCACAACTTACCCCAAATTTTTGGGTTATACAATATCCTTGCACAGCTTTGGATGGACGCAGCTCTGAATTAGAAGCTTTGAAATTACTTTAGTCTGGGAAATAGCAGACGGCGGGTATTCCTCTGACGGCGGGTGTTCTGCGAAATCACTTGGCCTGGGAAAACTTGTGTGTTTAATTCCTCTATGACTTGTGATCCAATTCCTAGGTTTCCAGTTTTGTTATTTTAAAATCCTGGTCCCTTAAGTATCCTGCCTCGGTATTTATAAAGGCGAGCTTACTTCTTAAGGTTTTAAGTTTCCCAAATACTTCGATCTGTCACTTATAAGTATGGACTTCTAGGTCCGATCCTTCTCTTTCTGGCTTTGTGGGAGTTGCTCGTTTGTAGTTGCGAAGCTGTCTGTTCTGTGTATCTGAGTTAGCTAGATTTTATTTCCCACTTCTCAGTTCAATCACAGATTGTACTTCCGCCGAATTTTCCTATGGAATTCATTGTTTATTCCGGCATCTCAACAAACCAATCGAATATCTCTAGCACTGGATTGGGGTGTTCTAATTCAAAATATTCCCCACATGTTTTAAAATATTACATTAATATTCCACGCGTGACCTCTGTCTAATAAGTCGTAATACTTCCGATGGCCTCTTCATACAAACAAATCTGTGACTCATCCCTCGATAAGACCTTCCACCCAGACGGGTTATCTGTAATCTTGATACAGGCATGGGCCAGCAGAAGCGAATTACGTATTTATCACCTGTGTTTTTCGTCTGTCCACCAGACAAGGTCGCCGGCAGACAATGTGGCTTTCTTAAAGTATATCGTGCACTCCCGTCGTGTGCAAACACAGGGATGGTCGCTATTCACCTGGGATCAAATTTTGGACCGTCACGTTCACAGGGGTCGGAAGGCTTATTGTTGCGTGGCTCTTTAGTGTATAAATGTTCTGTGGATGAAGTCACATGTGCCACACAACGTTGAGGGTGTTGTAATTCATCTGCTTCCCAAAGGTACTATGATACTGGACTTTGCAGAGTAGTGTGCCACCCTCAGACACCAGGGATGATGAGGCGTAGTAACTTGGTGTCTGTAGTCTGGTTTAAGTGTGATGTAAGTATATAACTTCTGTTGCCAAGGGCAGGTAGTGCTGGCACTTAAAGTATGGTGTAGACTTAGGACTGGTGTACATGTGTAAAATAGTTGCACAGTCATACAGGTACAGTTCCAACAGGAACGTCACACCAAATCACGACGTATGAAGTCAATCAAACTTTAAACAGCAGTGATGGGTTTTTGGCAATATATATTGTACGCCACAATGACAAAATGCATGGACATCGTTATGTAGAAAAACATCACAGGGATAGTACAACAGTCATTGTATCATCGAAGTAGTCGATTCAACAGGCACAGCAAACAGCATAATAATAATGTACATTATGTGCCTTTTCAGGATATCGTAAACCGCTGTTCATGTAGTCAGGTAGTAAACTTTCCCTTTCCATAAGAGCTAGTAGATATCAGCTAGGAGATTAAATATGGTCTCCTCGATTTGACCTCAACAAGACAGGCATGTCTTTTGCGCGCCACATTATTGTTCTCTATGTTCCTTATACAGCAAAGGTATCAAACCTAGATCCATCAACAAAGTTCAGGAAGCAAGTAGTCCGTAGGACCGGCATCAATCGATGCGTGACAATACAAGTGGATCGTGAGCTGAGCAAACTCGTCATAATATAGACTTGATAATAAGGCAGGCTAAGCGAAAGTCAACATCACAAGATGGCGATAAAGTCACTTAGCAAAAAAGGATTCATTTACCTGTTCATCAGGAATAAATACACAAATTCACATATGCCTCCAGGCATTAGGAATAACATGGAGATATATCATCTCAAAAAAGGAACAACAATCATGAGAACTCCTTCCTGAATAATCTAAGCGAAGACTAGCACATAGCTACGTCTCGCCTTATCAGCTTCTCTCTTCAGACTAACCTGGGCGGAAATTGTTTAAACAACGCCACAAAAAGAGACATGCGCAGAACACGCGAATCGAATACAACTCAGCCAAATTTACGGAACGAAGAATGTTCTACGATGTTCGACTAAAGACCTTTTACCTTAAAAGGGAATGAATCTTGAAACATTGCGATTGCCAACTGTTTTCAAAGAACTGGCGATCTGAGCGCTCCATAAATGGACATGACTCAAAAATCGTTCACACAACTATCGGCAACCCTAGCTATCAAGATAAGACAACTTCTTGACGATAGCTATCAAGATTAGACGACTGTAGAAATAAAAGTGACTACAATTCCATGAGTTCCTTCCCATGCATTAAAAATTAACTATAGTCAGAATGCATGGTCAGAATAAGTTGCGACAAGTTTTTAGCAGCAACATTACCGCCACCTCCCGATAAAAAAAAATGTGCAACTTTTTTTTTTTTTTTTTTAATATCCAAGAGTAAAACCAAAAGCGGTTTATCAACGCACGAATTATGCGGGGATAACTAACTGCACTGCCTAATATGAGGCTAAATTGACACATAAAGTGTCTGGTGAGAATATTTCTCAACAGATAAAAAATCTGATTCAAAAAATATATCGGGGAGGTGCCACCAACACATACTACGCTTGCATGAAAATACAATATAAATATGCAAGTTCATATCATTACAATCAAATAGCAGTGTCATAATCTAATACCGCTTAGAATGGATGTACACATCTGATATTGAATGTTAAATATTACATTATCTAAATGTTTAATATTACCATTACACAATGAAATTAAACCTATATGACGATCCAGGACACATCTCCTGTCGTTCCAAAGAAACTGTACAAAGTGGAACTCTCCATGTTTGACAACAGAAAGGTAGCTTCTCAGATCAACAAAAAATGCTGAGAAAAAAACAACCAATATAAATCTATTTAATAGCCATTAAGTTTCATACTATACAATACATTATTATTAACAATTGTGACCGAGTGAACTTTCGGCCCTTATATTAACTACTCAGTCTTCTTCTTATATTAAAGATGGGAACAGAAGAAGATGATAACAAAGCACAATAGTATGTGTTCACCTAAAGTGAGGACAGATGTGCTAATGTATTGCAGTAATATAGGTGTGTTATGGCTCTGTCGTATATCTAGAAATAGAACAGAAGTATTAGTTGGAATCATGTGGGCATCTAGACAGAATGTCAGCCATCACATTATCCGACCCACGGATAGCTCGTACCGTGAAGTGAAAAGGTTGAAGAGCAATAGCATATCGAGTGGATCTCGAACTCTTCAAGTTCTTAGTCTGAATAGCTGTAAGAGCTTTCTGATCAGTTTCTAGAATGAAATGTGCGCCCAGGAGGAATCTTTGTAGTTTGAGAATAGACCAAACCATAGCCAATAATTCACGGTCTAAAACCGAGTAGTTCCTCTCTGCCGCATTTAGTTTTCTAGAAATGTACATGACAGGATGCAGAGTTTCAGCATATTCCTGCATAAGTGCTGCTCCGATCCCAGTGGATGAAGCATCACTTCGAAGAACAAAAGTTCTATCAAGAGTAGGTAATCTTAGGATGGGAGGAGAAGAAAATATATTTTTAATCTGGTCTAAGGAAGATTGACATTCCTGAGACCAACGAATCAGATTAGGCGACCCTTTCTTCAACAACGTTGACAGAGGTGCCATTATCGAAGATAGATTCGGAATAAATCTTCCATAGAATTGAATTAACCCCAAGAGACTCCGGACTTGTTTCTTCGTCTTAGGTACAGAGATGTTCAATATTTTCGAAGTATTGTGGTCTTCTGTCTTCAAGAGACCATGACCAACACGATGACCCAAGACAGAAATTTCACCAAAACCAATATAAGCTTTAGAAGGTTTTGCTGTCAGATTATACTCACGTAGAGTAGACAGTAGGTCATATAAACCCAGATAGTGATCTTCCCAAGAATCACTGAAGAGACAGATATCATCTAAGTAAGCGATGACATCTGAACGATGAGAAAGAATTCGACGCATCATGCGAACGAAAGTAGCAGGGGCGTTCATAAGACCGAAGGGCATTACATTCCATTGAATAAAAACCCCTAGGTGTTGAGAAAGCAGTCAGATGTTTGGCATGATCTGCTAAAGGCACTTGCCAATAACCTTTTGACAAGTCAAGTTTAGTGAAGAATCTAGAATTAGAAAGTCTAATAAGTAGATCTTCTAGTAAAGGCATAGGTTCAGCATCGAACTTTGTGACTTGATTTAATTTGCGATAATCAACGCAAATTCGTATGTTCTTATCTTTCTTCCGAACAATAACCATGGAAGAAGAATACGGAGAAGTCGATGGTTCAATTATGTTTAATTGGATCATTTCATCCAATTCCTTTTCCACTTGTGACTGAAAGTGTATAGGGATAGGATACGGCCTAACCCTAATAGGATTATTGTCGGTAAGAATTATGTCATGTTCTATGACCTGCATGTGACCAGGGATGTCGGTTAGAACATCCTTAAATGTCTGTAACATCGACGAGACTTGACGATGTTCATCAACAGAAAGATTAGGAGAAATGGACACATCTTTCCAAGATTCCATAGAATGTAGTGGAACCACTGGAAGAGGGAGATCGACATCAGAAAAAACAGATTCCTCATCCTGTATTACTGACAGGGATGAGTAATGACCATGAGGTACAGAAGATTCGTCCGTTGCCTGGAAAATAGGCAGCAAATAGTCTGGACGCTCATGAAATTCCGTCAGCATGTTGATATGGAAAGTTTTATGCTTTCCATCTATATCAACCACATAGTCAACATCGGAAATTCGTGAGACTATTGCATATGGACCTTTCCATGCAATCAGAAGTCTATTTTCCCTACTGGGGAGTAGGACGAATGCTTTGTCACCTGGACAAAGTTGTCGTAGACATCTGTTCTTGTTAGCAAACTGCCTTGCTTTTTCTTTAGCAATTTCTGACGAAGCAGTCGCTAGTTTGCATGCCTCAATGATCTTTTGCCTAAGAGCAATGACATACTCATATGAAGATTGAGTGTCATCACTAATATCATCGGCAGTGATGAGATCGTGTAATAAAGACATAGGGCCGCGCGGACGCGCGCCGAAGACAAGTTCAAAGGGAGAAAATCCTGTGTGCTCGTTTGGGACCTCTCTATAGGCAAAGAGAGCCGCAGGTAAAACCCTGTCCCAATCTTGAGGATGGTCTTCAGTTATCTTACCAAGTAAAGTCTTGAGCGTTCTATTCAGACGCTCAACTAACCCATTAGACATAGGATGATAGATGCTACTGAGAGATCTTTTAATGTGTAAGGTAGACATTACTTGAGACATAGTATCTGATATGAGTTGAGTGCCATGGTCTGACAGTATTTCTCTGGGGAACCCCAAGCGAGAAAATATCAGCCAAAGAGCATCTGCGATATCTGTAGTAGATATGCTCTTTAGAGGGATAGCCTCTGGCCAACGTGTGCACATATCGACATATGTAAGGATAAACTGATGTCCTCTGGCCCACTTTATCTTAAAAGGGCCAACAATATCTATGGCCATTTTTTGGAATGGCCGAATAGGGATGTCAGCAGCCTGGATAGGCGCAGCATGTCGTGGTCCTCTAGATTTGACCTCCTGACATACCTGACATGATCGGCAGTATATACGAATGTCCTTGTTAACAAAGGGCCAAAAGAAAGCCGCAAGGACTCTCGACTTTGTACGGGAAAATCCCATGTGTCCAGCACATTGCGAGTCATGAGCATGCTGCAATATTTGCACTCTCTCATACTCTTGGGAACAAGAATTTGCGAATGTGCTGACGTAGCCGAGTCTTGTACCATACGTACAAGTACGCCGTTTTTCATTTCTATCCAAGATTTTCTTTGTGTATCCTTATTTGGATCACCTTTCTTCGCAAGAATGAAGAATTTCTTTAGCGTAGGATCTTCTTCTTGTAATTTTATGAACGAGTCACGAGAAATAACCAAGGTACTATCTTGGCTATGAACTTCATTATTATTATCCAACGAAGTTTGTGGTGTATGTAGAGCTTGTGCTCTTGTAACCACTGCATTGGTAGCTTGCATATTATCATCTTCCCAAGCAGCAATCTGCTTTGGGGTACATTCCCTAACTCCGTGGATACGACCAATAATAAGGTCCGCAATTGGATTAGGTAAGAGACAGGCATGCACATCTCCTGTAAAGAAAGGAGTGGCAATGTGGATTACAGCAGTAGGATATTTCTCTAGAGTGCCGCCAAATGTGACACATTTGATAACCCTTCCTGTCGCACAGGATGGATCCACAAGCGATTGTCTAACACCAATAGTGGTGCATCAGGAATCGAAAAGAAGTGAGACCGGAGTATTATTAACAAGACCCTTATGTAGGATTAGAGAACCTCTCCCGTCATGTGCAACCGAAGCAGGAAGAGCGGGGAGAGGGTGACCACAACTCAAAGTCGATATTGTAGTCGGTTCGAACAAAGTACTGCATTGGGGGCACTTGTTTGCTCTCCCAAAGTCAAAAGAAGAACAAGTGACAGCGTCAGAGTTTTTATTATCAGAAACCTGATTACAGGCTCCCTGAGATTCTTGTTGAACCGAGTTAGCCTGCTGATATCTCTTTTTTTTTTTGTATTGAGATCTACCGCGACTACCATTACCTCTGAAGTTATCACTGTTGTTATTGTCTCTGTAGTTATTATTGTCTCTATTATAACTGTTATCATGTTTCGAACTACAGTTTCCATGATTATTATCATGTCCACATTGATGTGAACATCTATTTGTTTGGTTTTGAGGTTTACGCGAGGAAAAGCCTCTGTTACCATATCCTCTTCTGAAATGCCTAAAATTATTAGGTTGGAAGTAACGAGGACTGTCAGCTCGTCTCCAATTCTTCGACGAAGAATCACCCAGAAATTGATTTCCATAATTTTGACCGTAACTACGGTTACTTTTCCTATCAAAATTTTGTTGGAATCTATTACTAGAGTTTTGACCATAAGGTGCTGCCGAAGCAACTGGCAGACCTTCTTTTACTTTAGAGTTACCAATGGTTACGTGAGGATGCGCAGTTATATACTGGCTACAGAAATCTTCCATTTCTTTTATTGTTTTAGGTTTACGTTCATGAAGGAAAGCAAGGAAAGACTCATTGACAGAAGACATGACTTTGTCTCTAAGTATTAAGTCCATAAGTCCTTCATAAGTTTTTTCTGTCTTAGACAGCTCCACCCAACGTAAAAAAGTAAGACGTGTCTTTGAAATGAATTCAGAGAATTGCACACCAGTTTCTGGTAACATATTTTTAAATTGCAGACGATAGCCGTCTTCGTCAAGTTGGTATTTTTTTAACAACATAGCCCTGACAACCTCATATTTGTTCTTGTCAGGCTCATCTACCATACTTACCATACTCAAAGCATCACCTCTAAGTATTTTGGACAAATGATAAACCTGCAATGATTTATCTATGTTATGTATTTTACATGAAGTTTCAAATCTGTCCAAATAGAATGTTATATCGTCGATGGAAGCATTGAATGGTGGTAGATTAAGCTTGAAAGTGCTTGCATTAGTCTTATCTGAGACCTTATTTGCATCATTAGCATTACCCATGTTCATCACCTTTAATTTCTCAACTTCCAAAGCTAAGATTTTTTCTTCATGCTCCATTTTTGCTTTTCTCTCTTCAGACTCTCTTTCAAGTCTTTTATTTTCAGCCTCAAGTCTTTTCTCTTCAGCTTTTGCTTCTGCTTCTCTTTGTAACTTTTTTTCTTCAGCCTCAGCTTGTTTTTCTAATCTTTTAATTTCCACCTGCATCTGCAGTTTCTTTTGTTCAGCTTCCATTGCTTTATCATATTGAGCAGTTGCAAATTCTTCTAACTTATCACCAGTCTTCCCAAGCAATTTACCCTGCTCAATAAAGTGCTCAAATGTAGCCATGATGAGTAATAATATGAGTCCACAACCTGAAATAATTAATTATCTTATTTCAAATTTAATTATAACAAGTCTTAAATGAAGCACTGGTTTACTCACAACACTATATTATTATCCCAATCTCTGTGGGAACAAGTCTTATATCAAAGAACTTGTGTATAGACCTTTTTGAAATATCATCAATCAACTCTTGATCATAGGTGCACTTCCCATTCAATAGTGCACAATACTATTCATCATTCATTAATCATAAGTGTAGTAGTAATGCAGAAGCATAACCCACTATTAAATGTGAATTAACTACTATAAGTCTAACCAATGACTATATAAACACTATCACAATGTAAACAATAACAATGTAAATTTTACACTGTAAACAATACAATGTAAACAATACAATGTAAACAATAACAAAGATTTAGCAACAATACGAAAACATTCGTAGAAATCAACAAAAAATAAAGCGAAAATTAAAGAAATATCACAAAAAATGTGATGATATCTACGAGGATATTACACAATACACATGACACCACAGTGTATAAACAAAAATGTTGTATGAAACTAAACTATAGTAAAGAGGAGGCTAACAAATACAAACAAATCAAAACAAAACTAAAGAATGTGAAGAAAATCCCGAAAACAACACTGACCATATCGTCACAACTAACAAAAAATAGCAACAGAAGTCGCTTTGCAAATTCCAGTATCGGAAATTTGCACACCCTACAGAAAACGCTCACGATAGACGACCTCTATCACGTGGTATGATCTAAGGGAGACTCCGCCCAACCGAAAAACCAGCAGACACATAAACCTATAAATATAAATATACAAATAACATATAAACATATAACATGTCAACAAAAGAATGAGATGAAACACAGAAGACTCAGTAGAAGTATAAGGGCACAGTTCACAAACAAACAGGCCACTTAACTTATTGGTATCCAAACGTCAGCCACAGCAGAAAAAAAAACAGATGACAATCAGCGTCCTAAGGAATGAAGATCCAACGATGATGGTACATCTGGACTGCTTCAACTGCCATGACGATGGTACTTGAGCTTCTAAACAGTACAGGTAGTGTAAATAACGGCACTTGACCTTCTTATTCAATCGTAAATTGCTTGAATCGGTACTTGGCCTTCTTATTCAATCGGCACTTGACCTTCACAAACGACAGCAACACGTTTCAACTGGCAATGTATGATTCAACGCCGGGTACTGCCATAATTCTGTATGTAGATGTCTTGAAAAATCGCTGTATGTTGATTTCTGGAACAATGCAGTTTGTTGAATTCTTGTTGAATGAAGTGGGTAAGGGACCCCGAGTATGCTGGTACCAGAACAAACCAGCTTATGGCCACCAAATGTTGCGTGGCTCTTTAGTGTATAAATGTTCTGTGGATGAAGTCACATGTGCCACACAACGTTGAGGGTGTTGTAATTCATCTGCTTCCCAAAGGTACTATGATACTGGCCTTTGCAGAGTAGTGTGCCACCCTCAGACACCAGGGATGATGAGGCGTAGTAACTTGGTGTCTGTAGTCTGGTTTAAGTGTGATGTAAGTATATAACTTCTGTTGCCAAGGGCAGGTAGTGCTGGCACTTAAAGTATGGTGTAGACTTAGGACTGGTGTACATGTGTAAAATAGTTGCACAGTCATACAGGTACAGTTCCAACAGGAACGTCACACCAAATCACGACGTATGAAGTCAATCAAACTTTAAACAGCAGTGATGGGTTTTTGGCAATATATATTGTACGCCACAATGACAAAATGCATGGACATCGTTATGTAGAAAAATATCACAGGGATAGTACAACAGTCATTGTATCATCGAAGTAGTCGATTCAACAGGCACAGCAAACAGCATAAAAATAATGTACATTATGTGCCTTTTCAGGATATCGTAAACCGCTGTTCATGTAGTCAGGTAGTAAACTTCCCCTTTCCATAAGAGCTAGTAGATATCAGCTAGGAGATTAAATATGGTCTCCTCGATTTGACCTCAACAAGACAGGCATGTCTTTTGAGCGCCACATTATTGTTCTCTATGTTCCTTATACAGCAAAGGTATCAAACCTAGATCCATCAACAAAGTTCAGGAAGCAAGTAGTCCGTAGGACCGGCATCAATCGATGCGTGACAATACAAGTGGATCGTGAGCTGAGCAAACTCGTCATAATATAGACTTGATAATAAGGCAGGCTAAGCGAAAGTCAACATCACAAGATGGCGATAAAGTCACTTAGCAAAAAAGGATTCATTTACCTGTTCATCAGGAATAAATACACAAATTCACATATGCCTCCAGGCATTAGGAATAACATGGAGATATATCATCTCAAAAAAGGAACAACAATCATGAGAACTCCTTCCTGAATAATCTAAGCGAAGACTAGCACATAGCTACGTCTCGCCTTATCAGCTTTTCTCTTCAGACTAACCTGGGCGGAAATTGTTTAAACAACGCCACAAAAAGAGACATGCGCAGAACACGCGAATCGAATACAACTCAGCCAAATTTACGAAACGAAGAATGTTCTACGATGTTCGACTAAAGACCTTTTACCTTAAAAGGGAATGAATCTTGAAACATTGCGATTGCCAACTGTTTTCAAAGAACTGGCGATCTGAGCGCTCCATAAATGGACATGACTCAAAAATCGTTCACACAACTATCGGCAACCCTAGCTATCAAGATAAGACAACTTCTTGACGATAGCTATCAAGATTAGACGACTGTAGAAATAAAAGTGACTACAATTCCATGAGTTCCTTCCCATGCATTAAAAATTAACTATAGTCAGAATGCATGGTCAGAATAAGTTGCGACAAGTTTTTAGCAGCAACATTTATGTGATAACGTATAATCGGCTGGCCAGTCTAATTACCTGGCGTAACGGAAACGCGTCTGAGGAGTGGGAATGCAAAAATGTAAGAGACAAAGATAGTCCCATAGCAGATACTTCCGTAGGGGAGTGGAGTGTTAAAGACTTCACTCTACTACATCCAGCATAAAGAGTAAAATAATGAATGAAAGGCCAAAAATTATGCCAAATAAAAGGACGATGAAAGAGAGAAATAAAGAAATGAAGCGATACTGCCGGAGTGAATGAGAGTTATAAAAAAGCACGACTGATTTCGTCACAGATGAGGAGGAGGAGAAAGAGTGTTACAGGCTTGTTTCTTAGTTATACTATATGACCGTTTGTGTACTGCCTTTATACAATATGACCGTTTGTCTACTGCCTTTATACTATATGACCGTTTGTGTACTGCCTTTATACTATATGACCTTTTGTCTACTGCCTTTATACTATATGACCGTTTGTCTACTGCCTTTATACTATATGACCGTTTGTGTACTGCCTTTATACTATATGACCGTTTGTCTACTGCCTTTATACTATATGACCGTTTGTCTACTGCCTTTATACTATATGACCGTTTGTGTACTGCCTTTATACTATATGACCGTTTGTGTACTGCCTTTATACTATATGACCGTTTGTGTACTGCCTTTATACTATATGACCGTTTGTGTACTGCCTTTATACTATATGACCGTTTGTCTACTGCCTTTATACTATATGACCGTTTGTGTACTGCCTTTACACGTGGAGAAATGTCAAATTAGGAATTTTGTTTATTTCGTTCTACGTATACGTTATTTTAACTTTTCTGCTCATCTCACAAGTTTCTGTAATGGTTTCGCGACATTCAATCGTTTCTGTAACATTTGAATGGTACAGTAGCATTTTGTTCTACTTTCAAACTTATGTAACAATTTTTTCTACTTTCAACTTCCTGTAATATTTTTTGCTCTAATTGCAAACCTCTTCAACATTGCTTGTTATACTGGCAAACGTCTGTAATATTTTTGTTCTACTGGCAAATTTTTGTAACATTTTTGTTCTACTCAGAAATATATGTAACAATTTATGTCTTCTCATCTAGACTTACATCATGGACGTGGACATATTTGGAGACCATGTTCCTTTGGATGAGCCAGTATGTGGTTTCCATGGAGACAAGTGTCGTGATACGCCAAGTAAGTCTATGAGGGAATAGAGAAGTTCTAGACAAGAGTTCACTTGTAGTCTGTGTGACGCAGCATTAATTCTAGTCTTATGTGACAGTGCCTTAACTCTCTGTGTGACGCAGCATTAAATTAATAAAGTATTTTGTGTCAGTGGTTCCCGTGATTCTATATCTCAAGTGTCTGAAAGGTTAGTCACCTTATATGAAACATTACCGCTTTTTTATTGAGGTGAGTGCAACCTCGATTACCCAGCACCTAGTCTGACTAACCCCGCAGTTAAGCCATTACTCCCATCACAAATCTTCACAATGTATTTGAAAAGCATAACTTTTAACGTCACAGAAAATGCTTATAACATATGCCAACAAAACTAGTTTATCTTGCGCTTGTCTTTAAGTAGAAGATCAACCTTACTCATCACTGATCACATTATTTAATATAGCATCAACGACTGAAAACAATGGTTTTCTCATGGCTGTCTTCCTAGAGGCTGGAGCTTGCTCATAAGTCATTCATGTCATCATGTCATTGAATTTTCCAGTTCGTCGTGTCGTCAAGTCCCAGTATTAACTACCTAAATATCACTGTCTTACGTTCTTCATAAAACCTACTACAATAATGTTTGTTCTCTTTCAAATAAAATAATAATAATTACTTAAGATTCTTGTCATTGCTTAATAATAAATCTACCATCTACATTAGTGGTTCCCAAATTTTTTTTTCTCTGGGCCGCACTTTCTGAATGCAAATTTGCATAAGCCACACCGAATTTTTTATTGATAAGAAATACCTTCAAAACACAAAAGCCTACGCCTATCAGTGCTTTATTCAGATCATAGAACAAAACAACTTATAATATGATCATGAGACATCCAGAAAGTATAAAACAATACAGCTACATAAAAACTTGATTCATTCACAAAATATACAAACTCCCATCTCCTCCTCAAAACAAAGAAGTCTTTCTTTTTTTCTGGCCTTTGATATTTGTCAGAGCTGAAAATCCCAAAGTGTAGTAGAATGAAAATTGCTCTTGAAGAGATGCGTGGATACTGTTTCTGTTTGTATGTCCAAAACGAGTCCAATGGCATACTCCTGTTTTTCAATGTCAAGGTTATTTTTGCCGAAAGCATCTGCGACAGAGCACGATCCCCGTAGCTCCCGCGATAATTCTAGTTTGTTACACAATTCATATTATATTTGAAAGATATGGTGAAAATATTCGGTCACTCTGGTAGAGCCACCATGCCAAGGAAGAGGCAAGGGATGTTCCCGAGGAAGTCCATCTGCCTGGTGCAGCCTCTCGGCACATTGAATCACCTTAAACTTGGAGTCATTAACTAATGACTATGACTAAAAATGCCTTGACTTGAGTTGTACCATGCTTATTACAATGTGGAGACATTTGTTAGCGACGTCATTAGTGTTAAAATATGCGTAGACATTTCACGTCATCATTTTTTTTAAAACAAAATTTGCCAAGCCAAGATAACTGACAACGTCGTAAGCTCAATTTTTTTTTAAAATCATGTCACAAAATACGTCAAACATCTTGACCCTGAAGCTAGATCATGCAAAGGGGGATGTCATGGATGGCAGAGGCAGAGACAATGATCAAGCAGGCGACCACAGTTGGAAAATATATTCAAAGGGGAAGAGTGGAGTATGTCAGATGAGAACTGGATTAACTACTAGCAAGTCATCATCAGCTTTGGCAGAGGGTGTAGAACTTGGGGCAATGGGAAAGCAGAGCTGGAAATTAATCAACTGATATATGATCATGCCGGTGATAATGATGTCGTTGTGTATACCGATGGGTCTGTGATCCGTGGTAGGAAATCAGGTTTGGGGTTTCTCTGTTAGGGTAAAGGACAGAACAGTCGGCGAACATAGCGGGGCTCACTAGATAACAACTTCCAGCATAAGAATGGAGGTAGAGGCAGCTACTGCAGCCTTAAAGTGGCTAACTGAAACTTCATTAACAAAGGCAGTCATTGTGTCAGATTCTTGTCCATGCTTCGAAAGGTTCAAAATGGTTGGCTAAGACATGAATGGAAAACATTCATAGAAACATCGAACTGCAGTAGCTGGCGTGGATCTATTGTCCTGGTCATGCAGGGTTACGCGGTAAAAATAGAGCTGATAGACTAGCAATAAGAGCACCCACATGGGGACACTGGATGTAGATAAGGGAGACATAATAAAAACAATTAATGATCGCCTGTTTTAGAAAGGCCCTGCAATAGATGAATCTTCAAAGTTAAGACTGTTGGAGTGTGGCATCAAACGTCAGGCTAAGAGAGATGGACGTATGAGAGGATTCGTCAGTCGTGTATATAACCAACGGAGCTACAGGAACATATTCATATACTTTGACATATACTGAGGGAGATTGAGCACCTATGGGTTTGCCAGGAGTGTAATGATGTCTATTCTGTTCAACAGTAACAATAACAATAACAATTTTAAGGTGCGATCACTCGAAATGCAGGCCATCTCCTCCTATATCTAATGTCAGATCTGAACAGTTAGAATTCACAAAGGCGCCTATAATCCAGTCGAATTTTTCTGTAGACAGGGATGAGAAGTACTGATCAATGTGTTCTACCAGTGTTGCATATGTTCCTGTATGAGGCTGTACAATTCATTGCTCGTTTTAAAAATACACTTTTGAAAAATGTCTCTAAATATTTGATTGTCTTTGAATCCTCCCGCCACACCTGCCATCCTCTCGCGCCACATCTATATGATCAACGTATATGATATCTCTCTATTCTGTTTTCACTTTCCATTACTTAATTTTTCTCTTCACTATATCCGCATCCACAGAGTGAAGCTATAAGTGTATCATATTATTCACAATCTTTAGTTTGAGAACCGCTTCAGAACCGCTATTCTGCATCCGCGGATTAAAATTATAATTGTTTCATCTCGTCGTACTCAAAACTTCAGAAAACTTGAGAACCACTATCTAGGTATCTTCATTTCATCTGTAATCCACGGAGTGAAAATGTAACTATAGAACCGCCTCAAACTCTATACCTCGGAGCCGCGCTAGCGTAGTGGTTACAACACCGCTCTGGCGACCGGGTGATACAGGATCAAACCCGGGCGACGGCATTTGAGGATTTTTCGTCGACCGGGATTTGGACTGGATTAACTCGAGACCTGGCGAGGACATTTGAAGGAGTGTCGTCGACCAGGGACTGGCGGCTCCTGAGCCGACCCAGCTGCAATGGGTACCTCCGAAATCGGCGAGTATTTGCCTGAATGGCGAGGGACACCTGTCTCAGTACAAGAAATAAAGGGATACTTACGTAAAATCAATGTCAGGTTAGACATAAAATAATAACCTGAGATTTCGCCTCGAGTATTAGCGGGCGAACGAAAAAAAAAAAAAAAAAAAACTCTATACCTTGAGAACCACTCCCTCATTTTCTTCAATCAATCTGCATCCGCATATTGAAATCGCAATAATAGAATCCCCCCAAACTCTGCAATTGAGAACCACTCTCTCAGTATATTCACATAATCTACATATGCAGAATGAAACATTAAATATACTGTCTCTACAACTTTAGAATCTCCTCTCCTACTATCTTCACTTCTAAAAATAAGCTATTCACTGTATTATATACTGAAGCACATTAAAAACGCACCACTATTATATATACTGATGCCGAGAAGCTGGAAAAAAAAGTGTGGGAATGGATTTTCCCCGTGTTTGTCATGAGGTAGAGAGCGAATGGCTGCTGCAATGGAAAATGCATGATTCAACCCACGGGTTTGTGTACAGACTACATGAAAACAATGAAAGTTACACGTGCAACACGATTCCCAACTTGCTATGACCCTGAAAATGTGTACGCTTTGTGGCAGTATACTCGGTATAAAAAGGCCGTTGAGACAAAACACCCAGTACATGTGCTTGAAATGCCACGACTATCTGAAAACGACCGCCAACGACCCATTGGTATGTTGGAGACCGGAATGAGCTCGCGGGCCATTGCCAGAAGGATGAATTGCCACCACAGCACTATTGTACGTCTCAATGAACGTTACGGAACCACTGGCAGTGCCCGGGATAGACTTCGGAGTGGGCAACCACGAGTTACTACCCCTGCGCAAGACCGTCATATTGTGCTGAGTCACCTAAGGAATCGTTCTCTCCCGGCAAGTCAAACAGCAAGAGCAATAGTGGGTAGACGCGGGCAAGTCTCTCGAATAACAGTCATACGACGACTCAGAGATACAGGCCTTACTGCAAGACGACCTTATGTTGGGCCAAACTTGACTCACAGACATCGTCAGCAGCGCCTGCAATGGGCAGAGCAACATGTCAGATGGACTAGACTGCAGTGGAATGCTGTCCTATTCATAGACGAGAGCAGATTCAACATATCCTTTGCTGATGGACGTATGCGGATTTGGAGACGGTGTGGAGAGCGCTTTGCAGATTGCTGTGTTCGTCAGCACAACCGATTTGGAGGTGGCAGTATTCACATTTGGGGAGGATTCAGTTTTCACCATCGCTTGCCTCTTCACGTCTTCCGTGGAAATGTTGATGCTGTGACATATCGAGATGAGGTTCTGGATGCATTGGTTGCTCCTGCGTTCACAAATTATCCAGACTTGCTGATTCTCCAGCAGGATAACGCACGTGCGCACACCGCATGCATTACGCAGCAATATCTACAGCAGCAGAATATTGTGACGATTGATTGGCCTGCCCTATCACCAGACATGTCCCCTATAGAACATCTGTGGGACGAGCTTGGACGCAGAGTCTACAGGCAAGGTTCTCCAGCTAATCTGCAACAGCTCGAAGCTGCTCTTACACGTGAATGGGACTTGATTCCCCGGAATTTCCTTCAGAGACTTGTGCGTTCCATGCGGAGCCGCTGCCAAGCTTGTTTGCAAGCACACGGTGGACATACCAGATACTGAGGATAGTGTGAATGAATTTTTTTATTGGTTGCATTTTTGGTTTTCTCCATTGCCTTCACAGAATGCAATGAATTTCATAACAATCAAATGTACAAATTAATGACCAGCATGGATTCATAGGAAAATGAATAAAGATTCCAAATATGTAAAGTTGTAAACACTTATATTTACATTTCACACTCTGTTCCTGGATTATACAGGTGGTGCGTTTTTAATGTGCTTCAGTACATATTTAAAATTATACGTCTTCTAAAATTTCGGTCCTTAACTATAACTCAAACTTTGATCACGCAATTTTCTGACGCAGTGTGGACCTCTCATATGATTACTTCTACATTCTAGCTTTGGGTTGCTGGTCTCCCTGTAATCTGTAGTTTCTGAACAAGGGATTTAATATGTCTACTTCTGACATTTGTTTCTCAGCCTAGTTTTGAGCTGTTGACAGATATTACATTTTGCCAGCTTTAGCTGACTGAGCCATGCTGACATAATCGCGTACCCCGCGCATTAGCAATTCTAAAATTTCCAATGTTGGTTAGTTAATTCATGTAGAGGGTTATGATTAAACTTTCTGTCTGTCAATACCTACCCTGTCACACACTACTGGCACACTCAACAAGGGTTACCACGCGTTCGGTAAAAAGAGGACATAATTGATACACTCAACTAGGGTTGCCACACGTCAGGCAAAAGTAGGACATGTCTTCCTTTTTTACACTCTCTTCCTGGGTCCGACAGGCATGGGAGAGAAAAGTGATTTTGCCCAGCTTTTCCCTGATGATTGTGACGAAATCAGTCGTGCTTTTTTTATAACTCTCATTTACTCCGTAAGTATCTCTTCATTTCTTGATTTTTCTCATTCATCATCCTATTATTTGGCATATTTTACGCCCAACATTCTTTCTGTGACCACTCCCAAACTGTTTACGTTACGCCAGGACTCGTGACAATACCACGTTTATTGAACCTGTCAGCGGTAATACGTTTATCTCTTTGAGTCGCCTGGCCATTCTTTGATAAAAGACGATCCTCATTTGACAACCATATTGTTTGTCTGAGCGGCTGGCGACCCTTTTGTTTGACTGTCTGAAGAAGGCATGAAAACACGGGCGAAAAGAGGTAAATCGTTTCACGGGACCATCCCGGTGTAAGATTATTACCGAGAATCTGTCTGGAGAGACAATATTGGCGATAGGTAGCATCTGGGCAGGAAATTAGTCACATATTTGTTTGTGTGCAATCGGAAGTCTTACGAATTATTAGATAGAGGCCACGCGTTGGAATATTAAATGTAATATTTTAAAACACGTGGGGGATATTTTGAAATTAAAACACCCCAATGCACATAGTGCAAAAGAGCTTACGATTGGGTTGAAGTGAGAGCCGGAATAAACATTGAATTTCATTGTGATTTGAAGTGAGAAGTTGGAAATATAATCTAGCAAACTCAGAGATACAGAACAGACAGCTTCGCAACTTCAAACGAGCAACTCTCAAAAAGCAAGAAAGAGAAGGATCGGACCTAGAATTCCTTACTTATAAGTGACATATCGAAGTATTTGGGAAACTTACAACCTTAAAAGGTAAGCCCGCCGTTATAAATACAGAGACTGCAAACTTAAGGGACCAGGACTTTAAATACCCAGACTGGAACCCTAAGGAATTGAATCACCCGTCATAAGAGAAACTTTCCCAGACCAAGTGTATCGCATAACACCCGTCGAAGAGGAATTCCTAGTTTCCCAGGCCAAATGTTTTGCAGATTCACCCGTCATACAAGGGATTCAACATTTCCAGACCAAGTGGTTCGAGAGCATATAACCTAAATTGCTCGTGTCCATCGTAACCTGCGCGAGGAGATTGTGTATTCCCAAAACTTTGGGGTAAGTGTAACAATTATTTTAGAAATGTAAATTTGACATGTTTTCTTGCTAAGTGGTTATATATGAGGCTGGCAACCTCAACATATGTAACTAGTATATTCATAAACCGCTACAGCAAGCGCTGGTGATTTCTTCTAGCTAGACGTGCGGAAAACCGACAGCAGAGGTGACCCCAGACTCCGAATGGAGCAATGATGACTGATGATTACATCACATGTGCTTAAAGGTATAATATTTTGTGAGATATATGCACTTTGTTTATTGTAACTCAGGCAACTCATTATTTACGCCGTCAAGACACATTTTCCCAGTTAATACCCAGAGGAATATGGTGATTTTTAATCATCTTCCCTCAGCTACACTGTGTACTCGGGAATTTAATTCTTCTGAGAGACTAACATTGGTGGGTGCACAGCGACAATGCGCCTGCTAATTGTCAGCCCACAAATGTACTTAGCAGAGGCATTTGTTTTCTATTTTGTCGTTAAAAGTTCGTGGTACAAGACTACTTGTAGTTATTAAATTTGTTACATGTTGTTTTAAAACTAAACAATCATAGTTGATTCAGTTTTTAAATGTATGAAAGCGAACGTTTGAGCAAGATTATATAAAACATACATCTATATATACATAGATATATTTACATCTATAGAGCCATTACTTATAAGAGGAATTTCGTTGGATTACACCAACTGGGGGCTTGAACGGGCTAAAAACATTACTTAATTCTTCACAAAAGGCGACGGATCAGATATAAGTTAACCATTGCTCAGCGCTATGCCGCATGGTCCTTGACTTCTGAATTATCTTGTGAACACTCCCTTAGGATAGAAGCGTTATTGCACTTCTATCTACATATCTGCCAAGAGTAATCTTGTTCGAAGGTAGACACCTTTTACGACCCATTTAGATACTCTTGAGTTTTGGCCACTGTTGGACCACTACTGCAAAGCAGAGGAGGCAATCCGTGACAATGATTAAGACTAAAAACCGTTTGAACCTTGATGTTAACAAATCACAACAGTCTTTCAAGATGTTTACATTTCTGAAGGCTGTTTTAAGTTTCTACTTTTACCGCTACGTGTATTTTCTTTTATTATTACATCAATGATCATGTATTCCAGTAGCGTATACTCCGGTGTTGCTACTTTCAGAATCATCTCTATATTCAACACTGGCAGCAACGAGAGTCCGAGTGCCATGAGAACTTTGTTTCGTTGACAGTCAGAGGACTCACGTAAACTCTGTAAGGAAGTGGTCTACAAAGTGAACGTAAATGTCAAAGTGAATTTTCTTTCACAGACTCAGCTGGAGTATCAGGAATGTATCAACTACTTGGAACAGTAGTTAGAACCATTTGAAAAATGGCATTGCTGTCATTGCATGATGTCGAGGAAGATAACAGGCTGAAAATTTGAGCAAATATTACTGTGCCTTGAGTACCTGCAAGAAAAGGATATTTAAAAAAATGTTTACCAGAATTTAGGACGATAGTTGAAAGCCTAACACAGGAAACTGTCGGATGTGTCATCCTATGTCCTCCTTTCTCCCCTTCGTTGTCCTATTCATTATTGAAGTATTTAATAACCCTCTGTAGGCTAGCATTCGTTCTAAGACCTTGAAATCTGAATGGATACTTGAGATGCAATTTCTAGCGGTGCTCATGTTAAAAAGAAATACTCCTTTGTGTTTGGAAATTATTATTTTTTTCTTCATTTTTAAATAAATATTATTTTAATTGACACAGACGAGCGAAAAATGTGTAAAAATGATAGTTGTCAAGTAAAGCTACATTAACACAATGTCAAGCGTTTTTAAGAATATCGGAAACACATAGAGCACGGGGCAGAACCATGTTTTGTTACTCGTCGTTTCCAGTCTATGTTCTCTTCTGCTCCAAACTCGAACTTTCTTCACCTACACTTTCGGTTAAAAAATAATTTGTTTCGTCAGGAGTTAAGTGTTTCAAGATTTGATATTTTTTTCTTTTTCTTTTGACATAAATTTGTCGTAAACCAATTTCAGTGTCAGATAAGTTGACTGACTTCTTGTGTGTCTGACATGTTTTTTTTATGTTTGCTTAATTCGATGATGACACGGAACAAGTATACATTTATTTATGTCTCTACTCTTTGTATTTGTCAAGTCTGTATGTCACAATTTATTTATTTTGTTTATATAACTGCTACTGCCATGATAATGTGGACTAAATATTTTGCTAAATATTGTATGTACACCAGGGTGAGTTTCCAGTCAACGTGACCCGGTTTTTTATCGTCTGCAGGCGTGCTGGCTTACATTTTAGGAGGCTGTCTCGGGAGTGCAGGTTTCTTGCTGCTGGTTGTTATGGCTCTAGTTTACAGGTAAATATAAACAAGAAACATTTGTTGGCAACTTTTGTAATATCCTTCCTTCTTGATGGCAGTTAAACTCGTGTTCATAACTTGTGTACTATCCTTTCTTCGTGATGAGATTTAAACCTTTATTGATAACTTTTGTGGTATGACTTCTTCTTGATGAAGGTAAACCCTTGTTGATAACTTTTGTAGATCCTTTTTTCTGGATGGGAGTTAAACTGAGATACGTCGACAATGAGACTTAGACTGAGGCATTGACTGGGATATTGACTGAACATTGGTATATTTATCTGAGATCCGGCACTGAGACATTAACTGAGATATACCGCTGAGACATTAATTGAGGCGTTGACTGACACTTGACACTAAGACATTGACTGAGATATAACACTGATACTTTGACTGAGATATTGACTGAGATTTGAGACAGATATCGACTGAGGCGTTAACAGAGACATTGACTGAAGCGTTTACTGAGACATTGCTTGAGACATGACACTGATATATTGGCTGGGGCGTTGACTGAGACATTGACTCAGATATTACACTAAGACATTGACTGAGACATTGACTGAGACATAGACTAAGACAATGACTGAGATATTGACTGCGATAGTGACTGAGATATGACACTGATTCATTATCTGATTCATAGACTACGACACTGACTGAGAGATTATCTGAAACATTAACTGAGATTTGACACTGAGACATTGACTGAGACATGGACTGACATATGGCACAGATACATAGAATGAGACATGGACTGAAATATGGTACTGATACATAGAATGATACATGGACTAATATATGGTACTGATACATAGAATGAGACATGGACTGAAACTTGACTGAGATATGAGTACGACTGAGTGAAATTCTTGACTCAGAAAAGGACAGAGCATGCTACTTCTGTTTGACAACCCCAATCAGGTTTTAACAGCGGTAGTTACTGAGTGAGTTAGTGCGCCCCTGGGGGTGATTGGCTTCACCTGATTTTTTTTTTTTTTGGCCTGTTTTCCTTTCGGTTTTTTGTTTATTTCTCGTCTGCTTGTGAGAGTTTTTCGCCCAGTCTTAGGTGGCGCTGATGAGAGCATCATTACAAGGTGCGATTGGTGGCTTCGTCCTCCCAGGTTGCTGGATGTATGTCACCTGCCTTCTTGTCTCTCTTACACACGTATTTGAACTTCAGTAGCGGTCGCCCGACTGATCTTTTGCCATCTGCAGATAGTCCGTGGAAACTATCTTTGGGGGTGCGACCATCTTGTAAGCGACGGACATGGCCAAGCCAGCGAGTCTGTGCTGTCTAAGCAGTGTATACATGCTTTGAAGGCCAGCTCATGACAGCACATCGACATTTGTCACTTTCTCCTTCCACGAAATACATAAGAATGTGGCGCAGATACCGTAGATGGAAGGTATTGGGCCTTCTTTCTTGCTTGGCATAGGTTGTCCAAGTCTCGCTACCAAATTGAAGCGTGCTGGTGACGTAGGCTTTATATATCACAGCGTTGGTCTTCTTTGTGAAACATGCATTGTGAGTCGGGCAAAGGTGGTTGCAGTTTTGCTAATGCGGCTGTCAAGTTATGTGTCCCGTGAGAGTTTGTCATTTATGGTAGACCCCAGGTATGTGAAGTGGTGCACTACTGCCAATTCATAGTTACCGATAGTGATAACTGGTGCAGCATCCACATCCTGACCCAACATTTGTTTTGTTTAGACTTATGATGAGGCCAAAGTCGTTGCATGCGATTCATCAACTCTGGAGCTCCTAGTGACTTTGAGTGACGATTGCTGCATCAACGGCAACGGCTCTTATAGTGACGCAAATGATTTTCGTTTTTGCCTTCAACTTTGCGAGGTTAAACAGTCGTCGGCCATCCGACCTAGTATGAAGGGATATTCCTTCGGTTGCATCCCCGTTTCAAGAGCAAGGCAAAGACGATCACGAAAGTGGGTCAGAGCCAGGATGCAGCCTTGTTTGACGTTCCTGCGTATGTCAAAGGATTGTGATGTATGTCAAGCATATCGGACTGTTCCCTTCATGTCTTCATTGAATAACATTATAATTTCCAGCAATTTAGTTGAGCAGCCTATTTTCAGGACGATTTTGAAGAGTTAATCCCTGCTAACCAGGTCAAATGCCTTTTTGAGATCGATAAAGGCGACGTAAAAAGGCTTTTTTCTGATCTCTTGATTTTTTCTGATGTTGGCGGACATTTTAACAGTTGACAGCCAGGTTTTAACAGTAACAGTCTAATTTTAACAGCTATAGTCAGGTTGTAACAATTACAGTCAGGTTTTAACAGCTACAGTCATGTTGTAACAATAACAGTCAGGTTTTAACAGCTACAGTCGAGTTGTAACAATTAAGGTCAGGTTTTAACAGCTACAGTCAGGTTGTAACAATTACAGTCAGGTTTTAACACTTACACTCAAGTTTTAACAGTTATAGTCTTGTTTCAAAATACGTTTATCAATAAACTGGCACCATCAGTGTTTGTCAAAGTGTGTGTGCTTACTGATAACGTTTGACATGCCCAGGTGTGATCAGTGAGGAACATTTGACCAGGTGCTAATCCTTCAGTTGAATAATTACTTTCTTGAGATGATATGCCTCACAAAATTGCATTAGATGGCAGTTTAACCAGGAATATTTATACAATCTTATTGGATGGCCCCTGTACAGGTCATTTTGACGTAGTAGCCGTTCACTCAGTCACCAGAGACCAGATTTATATCTTTAGGAGTAGAGAAATAACTATCTGAATGTTTGTGACATGTCACATACTACTGATATGGTGGTTGGTGTTTATGTAGTACAGACAATAGAGGCAGCAGATGACGAGCTAGTTTTTGTAGTTCTGGGTGTGTTGTAAATTGAAGTGTTCCGTACAACGAGGACAAAACCGCCATCAGTCCGAAAATTCGTTTTGTTTTCATGTCCTAATAGTTAAATTTCTCCTCTATCATAGTGCCTTATCACTGTGAGGCTGGCTCGCCCTTATCACTGTCAGGCTGGCTCGCCCTTATCGTCAGGCTGGCTCGCCCTTATCACTGTCAGGCTGGCTCGCCCTTATCGTCAGGCTGGCTCGCCCTTATCGTTTGAATTTTCAACTTATTTTCATTGCACCATTAACGACGCCATCGGCTTCAGAAAGGAAATTATTTACAACGGCAAAGACGTCACAACGCTATCCAGTCAGTCGAAGTTGTTGTTGTTTTGAAGAGGTGATGGGTGGAGAGCGGGCACTTAACAGCTGACCATTATTGCGTCTTCTCGTTCCATCTTGGTCTACCCTGTTCAACCTGAAAATTGGTTATAATTGGGGTATTTAGTGTCATTTTTAAAAATAATTTTGTATTAAGTTTAAATAACTATTGTCTTTTGCAGTTGCTGGTTTTAATTTATATTAGTATTTGTCATTTTATTTTCAGTTTTGTATTGTATATAGATAGCTATTGTCCTTTACACTTGGTTTTAATTTGTATTAGTATTTGTTCTTTTTGAGTTGGTGTGTGTTTTTTTTTTAACCTCGTTGTTTTTCCTTGTCATGTGAGTAGTTAGTAAGTTTGCTAATTTTTCTGTTTTTTTTTTTAATGATTTGTTAGTTTTTTGTTGCTTAATTTCAATTTGGTTGAATGTCTTTTCTGAAGTATTGATTTTTTATTGTTGTTAATATTCTCATTGTTACTAACTGTCGTAGTTTACTACGCTAGCCAATTTATTTATTTATGCTAGGGTAGGTGTGTTTAGCCTGAGTTACAAACATGTTAGCACATGCAATGTACGTTCCTGGATTGTGTTTCATTATTTATTTAATGTAATATCCTTTATGATGAGTAGCAGTGACAGCGATTTTCAACTTCAACAAAGTGGCTATTGAAGGAAGCTTCAGAAGAATGTAGAAAAATGAAAATGTTCGTACATGAAGGGAGGTTCAATGACATAGAACATTACTTCATGGTGCCTTGTCATTCTTATCTGCCTTGCGATAGAAACTTCAGTCACATGACATGAAAATAAAAGACATGGAGGTTTACTCTGAAGATTATCCAAATGACACATTATTTAGAGCGCTGCTCTCTCGCGGCAGAAGTACCAGATTGACCGGGTGGTCGGCATAGACGGTCTCAGTCATCCATTAGATCGTAAAGTACCCAAATTCTTGTATCCATCTCAGTATGTTCATTCACAATTACACATTTGTCTTCATCTAGACAAAACAACACTTACGTAGTTCACTTGTACAAGATCTATGCGTTTTCATGAGCTTTATTGAAGTCCTTTTGACGAACACATTTACAGCATCACGTACCTCTTATTCTCTGTTCATTCTCGTAGGTCATGGCTTCATCTTAAATCTCACTATCTTCGTCTAGTTGTATCTGATTTCGTCTAGTTGTATCTGATTTTGTCTAGGTGTATCTGATTTCGTCTAGCTGTATCTGATTTCGTCTAGCTGTATCTGATTTCGTCTAGTTGTATCTGATTTCGTCTAGCTGTATCTGATTTCGTCTAGTTGTATCTGATTTCGTCTAGCTGTATCTGATTTCGTCTAGTTGTATCTGATTTCGTCTAGTTGTATCTGATTGTTCATTTGAGGAACCTGGCTACCACCAGAGATCTTCATTTATCAGTAGAAAGCTAGTTTGCTCTGTGAAAATGTCTTGTCCTTGACTATCTCACTACCCTACACATCTCTAGATTTCCAACAATTATTCGCCAACTGTCATCTTCTACGGCACGAAACTTTTGCCTGTCTCACTGGTCGTTTCTATAAAGTTAATATTGTCACTACATACCAGTAGATCGTGAAGAATTCACTTGATGTAGTCTGGATTGAATGACTCTGTTGTTGCTGATGTCTCCGTCAGCTCATCTGATACCACAAATGGTGGCGTGGTTACAGCCGCGTGTCAGACGATTGGAGTAGCACTATCAATCTGGTCATCTACTGCAAGACTATCCGGGACCCTACGTCACTATCACACGTTACCTCTAAGTCACTCTGGTCTTTGTCCTGTCTCTTAATACATCGGTCTTTTGATTGGAGTAGCACTATCAATCTGGTCATCTACTGCAAGTAAAGCTGTACCTTGAAAGACAGAATTGTCGCTCTGTAAGTCTATCCGGGACCCTACGTCACTATCACACGTTACCTCTAAGTCACTCTGGTCTTTGTCCTGTCTCTTAATACATCGGTCATTTCCCTTTTGACCGTGTGGACATAGTACATTGTCGTCATTATATTATAATATATACTCATGGAACAAAGTAAGTCAGCAACACTTTATAGGGCACTGTGCGTGATTTCATGGACGAAATGAAATAAAAGTTGGCACACAATGTGGTTGAATATTGAATAAAAGACCAAGTGGTCGCTTTGACTTTAGTGAAAGTGTCATGAAAGAAACATAAAAACTAAAGTCAGTGTCGCATCCCCACGAACAAATGAAATCGTGATTTCAGTACCGTGTATGTCCACCTTGAGCTGTTATCACTGCTTGACAGCGCCTTCTCATCGAGCCAATGAGACGTTGGATCTGTTGTTGGGGGATGTTATTCCATTCTTCTTGCAACGCTTGTGCTAACTGGTGGTGGTTTTCAGGAGGATTTTGTCTTCTTCGCAGCCTACACTCCAGTTCGTCCCACAGGTGCTCGATGGGAGAAAGCAAAACGTTCTCCTGGACGCCTGTACACCAAATCACGCCCATCATTGCCTTGCAAACAGAATCTTGACTTATCAGAGAACAGAATGCGTCTCCATTGATGACAGGGCCATGCTACGTGCTGTCTGGCCCAGGCCAAGCGCGCTTGTCTATGGCGAACTGTCAGTGCTGGTCTAACTGCAGGTCTGTGAGGTAAGAGATGTGCCTCTCTGAGCCTATTCCGCACTGTTCTGCACGACACGGGTCTTAAACCTGGAATGTTCCTGGCAGTTCATGTTGCCTGAATAAACCTGTTACGCAAGTACATAAGGCGTATGTAACGGTCTTGTGCAGGGGTGGTAACTCGTGGTCGGCCACTTCTATGGCGATTAGCAGTGGATCCAGTTTGGTGGACACGAGCTTGAATGCGTGATATAGTGTTCCTGTGAACATTGAAATGTTGTGATACAGCTAATATAGTTGCTCCAGCAGCTAACATCCCTATAGCTATTGCTCGCTGTTGTTGGTTCAATCTTGGCATTGTCAAAAAAGATGTTTCTGTTGGACTCTTGGTACTCTCTATTTCAACGATTACGTTTTCACATGCTTGTGATTAGAGCTACACACCTACCTTCCTTTTATCTGTGATAAATTCTCCCCTACGGCACTTTTCACGTGATTTATCTTGCACCGTGATTATCTCCCCATGAATAGTGCGATCCAATTGTAATTGCACGGGTAAGTGAACAACACTCACACAGAAATGTGTGCCAACTTGCATTTGACACCCAAGAAAACACGCACAGTGCCCTGTTGAGTGCTGCACACTTACTTTTTTCCATGAGTATATATATATATTGTGGTGTGTTCCTTCAGCGGTGACATCGGGCTCGAAACATTATGGCGTTACAGTCCAGTCTACCCAGCTGTAAATGAGTACCTGACTGTGATCGTCAGTTAAGGAAGGAAAAGGCAGCGAGGAAGGAAACTAGTCGCCCCCACTTCTCGAAGCTGGACCGAGTGTAGTGAAGGCTGTAAGACTTCACTCTCCTACCGCACGATCGGCCATGGGACTACCTTTACCCTGTTATGTTCAGCTATGAAAAAGTGCGGCATTTCAAGGACCTATTTGTTTATGTACCACTACACCACAAGAAGTTCTTTGAAAATGTTCTAGCCCTACAGAGAGCTAATACCACAACAGTAGCTAAAAAAGAGATTCAGGCGATGATGAGCTGGAGTATTAGAACCAGCAGCCCCTACCACCCCTCCAATACTGTTACACAAGCTGGAGTATTAGAACCAGCAGCCCCTACCAGCCCTCCAATACTGTTACACAGGCAGATAAAAAAACAATCATAGGATGCAAGCACAGCATCGTTAAATTGCGTGTGCTATGTAAACATGTTTTTTACTCGTCACAGAAACTGACATACATTTCCCTTCTACATTACTGACATACATTTCCCGTCTACATTACTGACGTACATTTCCCGTCTACATTACTGATATATATTTCCCGTCTACATTACTGCATACATTTCCCGTGTACATTACTTATTCTTCGGAGACAAATCTTTAACGTAAAACTCATTTATTGAGACAGCTTAACATTTAGCAAAGTCATGGCGTTTTATCTTTTGTCAAACGGCTATCTCTCTTTTTACAAAAAAAAAAATGGCGGGCTCGCCCTTGTACGGAACGTCTCAATTGTAAGAAAATGAGGGTGGGTACGGGAAAGATGTGTCGCAAATTGACAAATCAGTCTGTCTACCTCTCTGTACCAGTTATCAATCGTAGTGTGAAGAACAGCACGAGCTGTTCAATAATTTATAATTATGTCAATAGCTGTAGTGAGCTAATGAGAAAATCGATCACATAAAATAATATACACAACGGACAACCTCACACGTTAAGTGTGGTCGGTGCGGATTTGTAGAATATCAAATAGGGGGAATATTTCAAATAAAATGTCCTATTTGAGGCGCACAGCGCATAGAAACAGGGAGGGGAGGGGGTGCGTGTCCGCCTGCCTGCCTGTCTGTCTGTATTTCGTGAAAGGACAAAGTGACAAATGTCGAAGTGTTGTCACGTGCTAGCCTTCAAAGCATGTATACACTGCTTAGACAGTGAAGACTACGCTAGATTGGCCATGTCTGCCGCATGGAAGATGGTCGCTTCCCTAAAGATATCTTCTATTGACAACTGGGAGATGGCACAAGAACAGTTAGACGACCGTAGATGAGATTCAGAGATTTGTGCAAGAGAGATATGAAGGCACGTGACATACATCCAGCAACATGGGAGGACGAAGCTGCCGATCTCACCAAGTGCCGTTGCTCCCTACGGCGCCACCTCAGATTTGGCGAAAAGAAGCTGCCTGCCTGTCTACCAGTATATCTGCCTGTCTTTCTGTATGTTTCTCTGCCTGTCTGCCTATATGCCTGTAATTCAGTCAGTCTGTATGTCAGTCTGTCAACTTGTCTGTCTGCCTTTCTGCCTGTCTGTCTTCTCTTATATCTGCCTGTCTGTCTGCCTGTCTAAGCTTATGTATGTATGATCTAATGTCTGTCTATGTAATATCTGTATGCCTGTCGTTGTATTAGTTTGACAGTCCGTTTGTTCTCCGTGCGCGTAGAATCTTGACATAACTAATTTAAAATGTGACAACTCTTATTTTCGGAACAAACCAGAAACTGGCGATACGAGCAGGAGCTTGCCAGTCTGATCTGGAAAATTGATATGAAAGATATTCTCATGCAGGCAGACGGCGCCATCTCAGCTTTGTCAATGATCAGCAACAACGGAATGAGTGCCTCACGGGTGAGTGTCTAATGGCGTGAAGGTATCATGGGTTCGGTAAAACATGAGGCGAGTGTATCCTGGGTGGGTGAAACACCGGGTGAGTGAAACACGGAGTGAGTGTATCCTTTGTTGAGTGAAACACTGGGTGACTTAAACATGGAGTGAGTGTATCCTGGGTTGAGTGAAACACTGGGTGAGTGAAACACGGAGTGTATCCTGGGTTGAGTGTATCACTGGGTGAGTGAAACACGGATTGCGTGTATCCTGGGTTGAGTGAAACACTTGGTGAGTGAAACACGAAGTGAGTGTATCCTGGGTTGAGTGAAACACTGGGTGAGTGAAACACGGAGTGAGTGTATCCTAGGTTCAGTGAATCACTGGGTGACTAAAACATGGAGCGAGTGAAACATGGAGTTAGTGTATCCTGGATTAGGTGAAGCACTGGGCGAGTGTAGTTCGAGGTAATAATTTCATGTGTTGGGTGAAACACGGGATAAGTGAGTGTATCGTGGGTGGGGGAAACACGGAAGGAGTGAAGCAAGGAAGGAGTGAAACCCGGAGTGAGTGTATCCTGAGTTGGGTGAAGCATTGGGTAAGTGTAGTTCGAGGTGAGTCTTTCATGGTTTGGGTGAAACACGGGGTGAGTGAAACACGGAGTGAGTGTATCATGGATGGAGTGAAACACTGAGTGAGTGAAACACGGAGTGTATCCTAGGTTCAGTGAATCACTGGGTGACTAAAACATGGAGCGAGTGAAACATGGAGTGAGTGTATCCTGGATTAGGTGAAACACTGGGCGAGTGTAGTTCGAGGTGAGTATTTCATGGGTTGGGTGAAACACGGGATGAATGAGTGTATCGTGGGTGGGTGAAACACGGGTTTATTGAAGCAAGGAAGGAGTGAAACACGGAGTGAGTGTATCCCGAGTTGGGTGAAGCATTGGGTAAGTGTAGTTGGAGGTGAGTCTGTCATAAGAGGTTTTGATGTTAATAAACTATGGGGTATCCTGGACAAATAGGTGTATCAGACGATACCATGATAGTGCCAGATAAGAGACTGATCTTATAAGTAATACCCACTTCTCTGAAAAGAGCAAGGGTGTAAAGACATCAAGGTGGGGTCAAGCTATGTAAGTTCTCAGAGAAGATGATGATGATGTACTCTGAGTCCCTAACGGCTACCTCTTAAGATCCCAAATTGATTTAGCTACGGGTCTAGGGGAATGTATTTAATATAATTAATGATTAATTTCAAACAGAACTTCAACTTTAATAAAATTATTTAAGCAAGGCTGTATGAAATGTTATGTACAATTTAATTGTCCTGACCCTCAATCTTTTAGGTCAGGAATTCTCAAAATCAAGAAAATGTTATTTACACACTAAAATAAATATTTTGGAAAATCTGTTCCATTTTTGTAAAGTGGTCACTGGAATAACTACACACACAGTTCCTGTTCATAATATTGATACTTCTGCTAGTACTACACTGTAAGGTCTCTTGATTACTTTGGAAGGTCTGATACTTTCATCCTACCAAGGGTTGTAAGTTTATTTTGAATACTTTTTGGTGACTGGTTTGGATGAACTGACATTGCCTTCCTAAAGGACTTAACTTTAGAATGTTGCTGCTGCTGTTCTTTCAATAGTAGTCAGGATCACCAACTTTGTGACTCCTGGCTGAGAGGATGGGGTCTGGCTCCAGGTTTATAAGGAGCTCTCAACTTCCACACGCTCTTCCTCTCAATTGAATGCAGCCACGAGGTAAATTCGTGATATAACCTGGAATAGAAGGACAACCCATTCCATGTAGAAGTCTGCCTCAATCAATTCACCCCTAAACAATATTAAAACTTACCCTTGTCAGATATTTGTGCTAACAAGTTGCACAAGACCTTGAATTTCGTTGCCTACAAACAGTTTCATGTAATCATTCTGTCTCTGTGTTGATTCAATGTTAGTGTCCCTCGTCCATGCTTGGCTTCCATACAATAATCATGGTAAGTACAATACAGCGTGTGACCTATTGATTACTTCATTCTAACCTTCCCTATATGTTTATCACATGATCTTTGAACAGTGTGTCACTCCAGAAGAAAATACAAATTTAAACCAATACTAACACTTACTGTCGTAATTTGTTGCCAATTTGCAAACACTATACACATTTTTTTCATTTCGAACAAGCCTGCAAATACTACACACATTCCTACTTAGGTCAGGGTGACACAACACATCCCGCCGGCAGTTTCACTTTCGAATTAATATGGAACACATAGGCTGTTTACTCACAAGTTAATAATTAATAAAATAAGCAAATAAATATATCTTTCTTACCCTCAGGTAAATATATTCATACACACTCAAGCTGAACGGGCCTTCTAAGGGATCTTAGAACTGCTTTCAGAACAGAAGGCGAAGACTTGATCTTTCTATCTTTCCAATGCTGTCAGCTCGGTGTAAATTGTTGAATCTAATGGCCCCGATAGTACCACCTTGTTACTATTTATAGAACTACATCCAGCCAATCGGAGGAAAAGTCAAAAAAGTTTTTTGAGACTTGTGCCTTATGCGGTTCTGGGCGTGTTTGTATAATCTGACTAATTTTAAATATTATATTGTTACGTGCAGTCTTTGATATCTTACAATATTATACATTGGTATACTTGTTATGTTCGCAAATATTTTGTAAACAAAATAGATATTTTTTAGTGCTTAAGGGAAAGTCATTATTGAGTTACTTCCCTTGAAAGTTGTGCCGTCTCTTTCGATCGAACTCCGCGGATGAATCCAGTTTTACTGCGATTTATTCTTTGTTTGGGTAGTAATAGATTGTTCTTGCTTCAGAATATCTATGGCCTGAATTTATGTGTATTGTTTGGCTGAGTAGGACGAGTCTGTCTTATATCTGTATATCTTTACATATCTAAGTCGAACTATATGTTTTTTTGTCTCTAGAGAGGTCAAAGGCTGTCCGGCGGATGTGTCTCTAGAGAGGTGTGTTTTGGCTTCGCCCTGATCATGGGGGCTGTGTTTTGCTATGTCGGCTTGTCGCCGGGAAAAAGTGATCTCTATATTTATGGGGAAAGTGATAGTCGTCTAGACCTATCGTGTATGCTTTACCCCAGTGTTTATTCTTATTGCCAAGGAATGGCAGAATCATATTTCTGATACGCAGGTAATAAAAGATACTCTTTTGAACTCTCGTACGAAGCCACCGTTTTTCGATAGGTATGACTTGTACATCTGAGAGGATGCATTTAACTAGATGGAAAACGACTCTGATTCCTAGCAGCACTATATCCTGTAGAATGATTTAATGAATGACTAACTTTAAGACAGATTCATTATCTGTATCCAAACGTGAGTGACAGCTCACGAGAGAAGCCATCTTGTAAAACCATTTAGTGACTTTCAAGAAGAGAAAAGGGATGCCCGTATTATCGCTTGATTAGTCCAGAGATCACTGCTACACATGAGAACCCATTGCTAGCGGTTCAATTTGATTATATGGAAAAATCTGTGCTGGACATTATGTTAAGGAATCTTCACTAGACGAGAGTAGGTCTAGAAGTCATCTTGGATATTGTTTATAATCTGACGTGCTTTGTCAGTAAACTCAGATGATATATATATGGGCAATACTGAGTGCTTGGCTATTGACAGTCCATTATACTATTATTCTACATGAGTGCCCTTGTAACATTGCAAGACCATTTATCCACTGTACCATGATGTATTATGCCAACCTGTGATTTGTCACTATCTGTGCTGTCGAGTGTGTACGTCCAATTAAACTGTAGTAAAGGTACACAGTCGTTGGTGTCGATGACTTCCAGCCATACATGAGTGTGAGAAAAGAACATTTGTCAACACCACGAACTCTTCCTATCATTCGCATATTACACACTCAATCTATGTCTACACACCACTGCGTAGGTCAAGTTGACATTCCATACTCAAACCACGAGCAACACAACAACACAGTATTTAACTCTGGTGATGTTCGAGTGAGCTTCAGATTTTTCAGCATGTCTCTTGCTCAGGGCAAGGGTCTTGTATTAAAAGAGTTTATCAACTGATGATGACGTCGGTCTCCCAAAGAAAGATCTTATCATATATATTATAATTATTAGCGGACCGATTTTAATTATCAAAAGTGATAATTAAACGGCCCATTGTTCTCTATCGTTCTATATGGTTTTCCTTTAGTTATTTCTTTGCATTTCATTCTGGGTAATTTTTAAGAAATTAAATTTGGCATTACCCTGATGTGAAAATATCACTAAAATAAATTTTTCTACTACAATAAAATTTTATCATGCGTGAATATTTACGCTTATGTGTTAAGCAATATCAGCGCTATAATTTGAGACATTCCTTTTGTTTAACTATCTTTAGTTGTTAAGAAATAAAATATCTTCGTTCGGTCAAAAACTCAAAATAGGCATTGTTACCACGTTAAAAGGTTTCTTTATCCTTACCAAAAAAAAAAAAGAAGCATTATGATTGGTTGTTAAATTTATACTATGCTCTTCGATAAATTTTGGTGGGCGGTAAATTTGACTGGGTTCTTAGACTGCTTCAAATACTATAGTTAGTTTTAGATTCAAATATTATGCTAGTTTTTGAGCGGGGAATTTGAGCGTGGTGTCATACAGATTTAAAATTTTCACGACAGAGTCTTTCATGGTTTGGGTGAAATACGGGGTGAGTGAATCATGAGTTGTGTGAAACACTGGGTGAGTGTAACCTGGGTTGGGTGATGCACCGGGTGAGTGTATAATGGGTTGGGTGAAATATAGGGTGATTGTATCCAGGGATGAGTGTATAGCGAGCTTTGTGACGCACTGGTAAATAAATGACGTTATGCATAATAATTAACACGTTTAAGGGCATGAGTGTAATGGGGTACGTGATCATTAGGTTAGTCTACCACATGGTGAGTCTATTACGCGATGAGTCTATAACGGTGTTAGTCTATCACTGGGTGAGTCTATCACGGGGTTAGTCTATCACGGGGTGAGTTTATCACGTGGTGAGTCTTTCAAAGGGTGAGTCTTTCACGGGGTGAGTCTATCACGGGGTGAGTCTATCATGGTGTTAGTCTATCACGGGGTGAGTCTATCACGGGGTGAGTCTATCACGGGGTAAGTTTATCACGGGGTGAGTCTATCACGAGGTTAGACTATCACTGGGTGAGTCTATCACGGGGTTAGTCTATCACGGGGTGAGTCTATCATTAGGTTGGTCTATCATGGGGTTACTCTATCACGGGGTGAGTCTATCATGAGGTTAGTCTATCACGGGCTGAGTCTATCATGGTGTTAGTCTATCACGGGGTTAGTCTATCATGGGGTGAGTCTATTTGGGGTTAGTCTATCACGGGGTTAGTCTATTATGGGGTTAGTCTCTCACGGGGTTAGTCTATCACGGGGTGAGTCTATCATGGAGTTAGTCTATCATGGGGTTAGTCTATCACGGGGTGAGTCTATCATGGGGTTAGTCTATCATAGGGTGAGTCCATCATGGTGTTAGTCTATCACGGGGTTAGTCTATCATGGGGTGAGTCTATCATGGGGTTAGTCTATCACGGGTTGAGTCTATCATGGGGTTAGTCTATCACGGGGTGAGTCTATCATTTGGTTAGTCTATCGTGGGGTTAGTCTATCGCGGGGTGAGTCTATCATGGGATTAGTCTATCGCGGGGTTAGTCTATCGCGTGTTGAGTCTATCACGGGGTGAGTCTATCATGGGGTTAGTCTATCACGGGTTGAGTCTATCACGGGGTTAGTCTATCACGAGGTTAGTCTATCACGAGGTGAGTCTATCATGGTGTGAGTCTATCACTGGGTGAGTTATCATGTGGTGAGTCTACTACAGGGTAAGTGTGACTGTCAACTACCAATTAATGCTGTGGATTTTATAATGACACTAATTTAATACTTGGCTCGCTCCGCTAGGAGACGACCACAACATGAAATGGTGAACACAGAAAGATAACACTTTCTACAGGATTCCCTTTTTAATAGAACACTGCACACAGTATAGCCACACACGGCTGAAAACAGTATGGAATACATACAACACTGCCCGAGACACTTCTCGAATTAATATATCAAATTACTCTCACACATGACAGTATAACAGTACTATAAAACTTGGTACTGAAAATCGCTCAATATGGCGAACCAGAACTACAACAATGGAAAACTCAATCCACTGGCAAATTATATCCGATGGCCTGACAATAATATCACTGGACACTAAACCACTCCAGAATTATAATTATGTCCAACAGAATAAACCACTATAGCAAACTCTCGGCCATAATCCATACTCAATCAAAAGGGAAACCAAAACACGTCCCTTTCGGACAAGCCAGAAACTCTCTCTGTCTCTTTCCCGCTTAATCTATATTTGACTTCCGTCCTCTTCACGTGACTCAGTCGTTTCTACAAAATTTATCAGGGTTGTCAAAACTCGCTGATAACGATGTCACTAACCTAGTTTTTCTGCCACTAGAAAATACGCCGTGACAGTGACCCAGTGGTCGACATAGACGATCTCAGCAGTCCCGTAGATCGTATAGTACACGACTTCTTTTATCATTCTAAGGGCGGTCATTCACCTTTGCATACTTGTCTTTATCTAGACAAAACATTTACGTAGTTCACTTATGCAAGATCAATGCGTGTTCAGGAACTTTATGGAAGCCTGTGACGAACATATTTACGTAGTTCACTTATGCAAGATCAATGCGTGTTCAGGAACTTTATGGAAGCCTGTGACGAACATATTTACGTAGTTCACTTATGCAAGATCAATGCGTGTTCAGGAACTTTATGGAAGCCTGTGACGAACATATTTACGTAGTTCACTTATGCAAGATCAATGCGTGTTCAGGAACTTTATGGAAGCCTGTGACGAACATATTTACGTAGTTCACTTATGCAAGATCAATGCGTGTTCAGGAACTTTATGGAAGCCTGTGACGAACATATTTACAGCAAATCGAATATGGTAGAATACACGTAGCTCTCATTCTCTGTTCATTTTCGTTGGTCATGGCTTCATCTCAAATCTCACTATGGTCGTCTAGTTGTATCTGCTTCAGTCTAGTTGTATCTGCTTCAGTCTAGCTTACTAAATGTTCATTTGAAGAACCGGGCTACCACATGGGAATATTCGTTTATCAGTAGCGTGCTAGCTTGCTATTTTAAAAATGTCTTTCTCTTGACTATCTCCTACACTATCTTTAGATTTGCAACAATTATTCGTCACTTATCATCTTTGGGGCACGAAACTGTTGCCTATTTCACTGGTCACTTCTATCAAGTTAATATTGTCATTACGTACCAGAGTTGATCATCATGAATATACTTGATGCAGTCTGGATTGATAGAGTACTGTCGTTGCTGATGTCTCCTTCAGTCTCATCTGATACCCCAGATGGTGGCTTGATTACAGTCACGTGTCTGGCAATTGGAGTAACACTATCAGTCTGGTCACTTACTGCTAGCAAAGCTGAATTTCGAGAGACGGAATCGTCGCTCGGAAAATCTTTATATACGGGACCCTACGTCACTATCCCACGTGATCTCTACCTCGTAAGTAACTCTGGTCTCTGTTCTTTCTCTTAATACTTCGGTCACTTCCCTTCTTCTTCTTCTCTTCTTCTTTGATCCTTAGCCGCCGCCCGTCAAAGCAGTCAGTGGCCATCGCGCCTAGTGGCGTCTTGTAGGGCAGCAACAAATTGATTCCACTTTGCTCGGTCGGCGGCCATCCTTCGCACAGTACCCCAACTCTGGTTCATTCTTTGCATCTCAGCCTCCACAGTCCTCCGCCAGGTTGTTTTTGGTCGGCCTCTCTTTCATTTTCCTTCAGGGGTCCAAAGCATAGCTGTTCTTGTGATGGCATCGGGGTCTCTTCTGAGGACATGGCCAACCCAGCTCCAGCGTCTGCCAGCTATGATGGTGTGCATGTCCTCTTGCTTGCTCAAAGTAAGCAGATCTTGGTTGGTGATGGTATTCGGCCAAAAGATTCGGTGAATTTTTCTTAGGCATGTTGTGTGAAAAGAGGACAATTTCAACATTTCCTTCTCTGTAACTCTCCAGCATTCCGCACCATAGAGAAGCACAGAAAGCACACAGCTCTGATATAATCTTAATTTTGTGCTTGTGCTGTATTGAGAGGACTTCCAGATGTTGTTTAGGCTAAAAAAGGCTGTTCTTGCCTTATTCATTCTGATGTTGATGTCTTTGCCTGCCCCACCGTCTGGTGTTACTATGCATCCTAGGTATGTGATGGTGTCTGTCTGTACCAGTTGCTGATTCCTTACTGATATGGGCTCTGGGTTGCTCACATTGAGCGTCATGACCTCTGACTTCTTTAAATTGATGTTCAAGCCCACCTGCTGGCTATACTTATTAAGTCTATCCGTTTTTTCCTGGATGTGTTGATGTGAATGTGCTAGTAGTGCACTGTCATCTGCATATTCCAGATCTTCCAATGTAGAAAATGTAGTCCATCTTAATCCTCTTGGACTACCCTCTGTTGTCTGGCGCATCACCCAATCTATGACTGTTAAAAATAGAGTGGTTGATAAGGGGCATCCCTGTCGTACTCCTGTCTTCACCTCAAAGGTTAAGTTGCTCTGCCCAACACTACACGTAAAGTTGGCATAGAGGCTTTTTTATGATTGACACTATGCAGCTTGGAATTCCATAAGCCCTCGGTATTTTCCATAAACTGTCCCTATGTATACTGTCAAAAGCCTTTTTCAAAATCAACGAAATTAATGTACAGCTGTCTTTGCCATTCTGAGTACTGCTCTATAATGTTCATGAGAGTGAATATATGATTTACACATCATCTGTTCTTTCTAAATCCTGCTTGTTCTTTCCTCAGTTTGTGGTCTACTGCTTTTGAAATTCTCTGTATAATTATCCTGCCTAGTATTTTGCTGGGAACTGAGAGAAGAGTGATTCCTCTCTGATGCGTGATGCCATATGATGATGGATGGTATCCGCATGTCTGGTTTTGTGTAGTGTGCAGATGTGTTCAGTCAAACAATGTTCATACAAAAATAACAGGGCAATCCACATAGGACGTCAGTAAACTCACGACGTATAAAGTCAATGATTCTTGAAACAGCCGTTGACGTTTTTCTTCATTATTTATTGTGGACGCCACAGTGACAAAATGGTTACGCGAATATGTAGACACATCAAACAGTCATTATCACAGCAACATTCAATACAGCAATAGACGGTAGACAGCATTACAATGATGAGTCAGATGCATGTTATATTTCATAGTGCTGTAAATGTAGTCAGGTGGAAAACTCCATCCTTTTCTATAACAGCCAGGAGATAACCAGATGTATGAGATCAGTTCACTCTCCTTAGTCTGACTTCAGCAAGACAGACACGTCTGCCGAAGTATAAATAATGTCCTCAAAATATCCTCTAGATAACAAAGGTTTTTCAAACCTAGTTCAGGTAACCAAGTAGCAAGTAATAGTCCTTGGGACCTGCATCAACCGATGCAGCACAATACAGCGACATGTGAGCTGGGAAAAAAAACATCTCGTGACGACGACTTTCGAAGACAGGCTATGAACCAGAAATCGTTCACGACCAAAAATCGATAGAGTTAATGAAAAAGTCAATTTACCTTGCTTTCATGAAATACACAGAAATATCACGCCTCCCGGCATGTGGGAAACACTAGAGGTATTATCTCGAATAAACGAAATATCCATTAAGAGGACTACACATCCCTGACAGAACAAAAAAATAGCGGAGATCCCCTCTTCAACGAGGCATCTCTTTCGCCATTCCAAATCGCTCACTCCACTAGTGGTGGGCGGAAACCGATCGACCAAGAAGCAAGACAAGTCATGCGCAGTCCAGCGCAAAATGACCACAGCTCAAACTTAACTGCATTCGATACCAACGCGAGAAGACAAATGCTTACCGAGAAAAGTGACTATAAATTTCAAGCAGTTGTTGCCCTTGCGTTATAAAATAGATATTGTAAAAAACGATGTTGCGAGAATTTATCACGCAACATATCACCACCTCCTCCCGATAAAAAAAAAATGTGGAACATATTTTTTTTTTAAATATCAAAGAGCATGCGATAAGCGGCTCAAAACGCACGAATTATGCGCTGATAATTAACTAAATTGCCAAACAATAGGCTAATTATAGAGTGTCTGGTGAGGATATACCTCAACAGAAAAATAAATATGTCTCAAAAATATTCACATCGGGGAGGTGTCACCAACACACATCACGTTAGCATGTAAACACAATATACGTATGCAAGTTACCATAATCATCATTAAACAGCATACTCTAATATTGTCTTTAAAAATGGATGTACAAATCTGATAGGAAAATTTAAATAGTACATTATTTGACATGTAATGACATAAGTACATAGTAAAGTTAAACTACATGACGATCCAGGACATATGCTCTGGTATTCCGAGGGTAAGTACACAATCTAGAACTCGTCATGCTTGATACTAGTAAGGTAAGTCCTCAGCTCAACAATGACATTCTGAGAAAGTACAAGCAATATAATGCTAATTAATAACTAATATGCTTCATAAGGTACAATACATTATTAATAATTGTGGCTGTTTAGTAAACTAACGGCCCTTATATTAACTACTCAGTCCTCCTCTATCATCTTAAAAAACGAACAGAAGAAGATGACAACAAAGCACGATAGTGTGTACATATAAAGTGAGTACAGATGTGCTAATCTATTGTAGTAATATAGGTGTGTTATGACTCTGTAATATATAGGAATATAGGACAGAAGTATTAGTTAGAGTCATGTGGGCATCTAGACAAAATGTCAGCCATCACATTATCCGCACCACGGATAGCTCGTACCGTGAAGTGAAAAGGTTGAAGAGCTATAGCATATCGAGTGGATCTCGAACTCTTCAAATTCTTAGTCTGAATAGCTGTAAGAGCTTTCTGATCAGTCTCTAGAATGAAATGTGCGCCCAGGAGGAATCTTTGTAGCTTTAGAATTGACCAAACCATCGCTAACAACTCACGGTCTAAAACCGAGTAGTTCCTCTCTGCCGCATTTAGTTTTCTAGAAATGTACATAACAGGATGCAGAGTATTTGCATATTCTTGCATCAGTGCTGCTCCAATCCCAGTGGATGAAGCATCACTCCGAAGAACAAAAGTCCTATCAAGAGTAGGTAATCTTAAGATGGGAGGAGAAGAAAATATATTCTTGATTTGGTCTAATGAAGATTGGCATTCTTCAGACCAACGGACCAGATTAGGCGAACCTTTCTTCAACAATGTTGAGAGAGGTGCCATGATCGAAGATAAATTTGGAATAAATCTCCCATAAAATTGAATTAAACCTAAGAGACTCCTAACTTGTTTCTTCGTTTTAGGAACAGAGATGTTCAGTATTTTTGAAGTATTGTGGTCTTCTGTCTTCAAGAGACCATGACCAACACGATGACCCAGGAAAGAGATTTCACCAAAACCAACAAAAGCTTTAGAAGGTTTTGCTGTCAAATTATTCTCACGTAGAGTGGACAGTAAGTCATATAACCCTAAATAGTGATCTTCCCAGGTATCACTGAAGAGACAGATGTCATCTAAGTATGCGATGACATCCGAACGATGTGACAGAATTCGACGCATCATGCGAACGAAAGTGGCAGGGGCGTTCATGAGACCAAAAGGCATAACATTCCATTGAAATAGACCCCTAGGTGTAGAAAAAGCAGTAAGAGGTTTGGCATGCTCTGCTAAAGGCACTTGCCAATAACCTTTAGACAAGTCAAGTTTAGTGAAGAATCTAGAATTAGAAAGTCTAATCAGTAGATCTTCTAACAAAGGCATCGGTTCAGCATCGAACTTTGTGACCTGATTCAATTTGCGATAATCAACACAAATTCGTATGTTCTTATCCTTCTTCCGGACAATAACCATGGAAGAAGAATATGGTGAAGTCGATGGTTCAATTATATTTAATTGAATCATTTCATCCAATTCCTTTTCCACCTGCGACTGAAAGTGTATAGGAATAGGATACGGCCTAACCCTAATTGGATTATTGTCGGTAAGAATTATGTCATGTTCTATGACATCTGTGTGTCCAGGAATGTCAGTGAGAACATCCTGAAATGTTTGTAACATCGACAAGTCTCGTCGATGTTCGTCACCAGAAAGATTAGGAGAAACAGAAACGTTTTTCCAAGATTCCGTGGAATGTAATGGAACCACTGGAAGGGGAAGGTTGACATCAGAGAAGGTAGCTTCCTCATCCTGTATGACAGACAGGGATGAATAATGACCGTGAGGTGCAGGAGCATCATCCGTTGCCTGGAAAATAGGCAGCAAATAGTCCGGACGTTCGTGAAATTCCGAAAGCATGTTTATGTGGAAAGTTTTATGCTTTCCATCAATATCGACCACATAGTCAACATCGGAAATCCGAGAGACTATTGCATACGGACCTTTCCATGCAATAAGAAGTCTATTTTCCCTACTGGGGAGTAGGACGAATGCTTTGTCACCTGGACAAAGTTGTCGTAGACATCTATTCTTGTTAGCAAACTGCCTTGCCTTCTCTTTAGCAATTTCTGATGAAGCAGTTGCTAGCTTACATGCCTCAATGATCTTTTGTCTAAGAGCAATGACATACTCATATGAGGATTGAGTTTCATCGCTAATATCATCGGCAGTGATGAGATCGTGTAATAAAGACATAGGGCCGCGTGGACGCGCGCCAAAGACAAGTTCGAAGGGAGAAAATCCTGTGTGTTCATTAGGGACTTCTCTATAGGCAAAGAGAGCCGCGGGTAAAACCCTGTCCCAATCTTGAGGATGATCTTCAGTTATCTTACCAAGCAAAGTCTTGAGCGTTCTATTCAGACGCTCAACTAACCCATTAGACATAGGATGGTAGATACTACTGAGAGATCGTTCAATATGTAAGGTAGACATTACCTGTGACATAGTGTCAGATATGAGTTGAGTGCTATGGTCTGACAATATTTCTCTGGGGAACCCCAAGCGAGAAAATATCAACCAAAGAGCATCTGCGATATCTGTAGTAGATATGCTCTTAAGAGGAATAGCCTCTGGCCAACGTGTGCACATATCGACACATGTAAGGATGAACTGATGTCCTCTGGCCGACTTGACCTTAAAAGGGCCAATAATATCTATGGCCATTTTCTGAAACGGCCGAATAGGAATGTCAGCAGCCTGGATAGGCGCAGCATGTCGTGGTCCTCTAGATTTGACCTCCTGACATACCTTGCATGATCGGCAGTAAATACGAATGTCCTTATTGACAAAAGGCCAAAAGAAAGCCGCAAGGACTCTCGACTTCGTACGGGAAAAACCCATATGTCCAGCACATTGCGAGTCATGAGCATGTTGTAATATTTGCACTCTCATGCTCTTGGGAACAAGAATTTGCGAATGTGCCGACGTAGTCGAATCTTGTACCATACGTACAAGTACGCCGTTTCTCATTGCAATCCAAGATTTTCTATTTGTATCCTGATTCGGATCACCTTTCTTCGCAAGAACGAAGAATTTTTTTTAAAGAAGGATCTTCTTCTTGCAATTTTATGAAAGAGTCACGAGTGATTACTAAGTGACTATCTTGGCTATCAACTTCATTATCACTATTCAGTGAAGTTTCGGGTGTTTGTAGAGCTTGTGCTCTTGTAACCACTGCATTTGTAGCTTGCATGTTATTATCTTCCCAAGCAGCAATCTGCTGCTGTGGGGTACACTCCCTAACTCCGTGAATACGACCAATAATAAGGTCCGCAATAGGATTAGGTAAGAGACAAGCATGCACATCTCCAGTAAAGAAAGGAGTGGCAATGCGAATTACAGCAGTAGGATATTTTTCTAGAGTGCCGCCAAATGTGACACATTTAATAACCCTTCCTGTAGCACAAGATGGATCTACAAGCGATTGTCTAACACCAATAGTGGTGCATCCGGAATCGAAAAGTAGTGAGACCGGAGTATCATTAACAAGACCCTTATGTAGAATTAAAGAACCCCTCCCGTCATGCGCAACAGCAGCAGGAAGAGCGGGAAGTGGGTGACCACAACTCAAAGTAGTTATGGTACCCGGTTCGAATAAAGTACTGCATTGGGGGCATTTGTTTGCTCTCTCAAAGTCAAAAGCAGAACCAGTGACAGCGTCAAAGTTTTTATTATCAACAACATGATTACAGGCTCCCTCAGTTTCCTGTTGTACAGCATTAGCCTGCTGATATCTCTTTTTTTTGTGTTGAGATCTACCCCGACTATTATTACCTCTGAAGTTATCAGAGTTATTATTATCTCTGCAGTTATTATTGTCTCTATTGTAATTGTTATCCTGGTTCGAATTCCAGTTTCCACGATTACTATCATGTTCACATTGATGCGAACATCTATTTGTTTGGTTCTGAGGTCTTCGGCAGGAATAACCTCTATTACCATATCCTCTTTTGAAATGCGTATAATTATTAGGATGATAGTAACGACCACTATCAGGTTGTCTCCAATTCTTCGAAGAAGAATCACCATGAAATTGGTTTCCATGATTTTGACAGAAATTACCGCTGCTCTTTCTATCAAAATTTTGTTGGAATCTACGAGCAAAGTTTTGACCATACGGAGCTGCCGAAGCAACTGGTAAACCTTCTTTCACCTTAGAGTTACCCATGGTTATGTGTGGGTGCGCAGTTACGTATTGGCAACAGAAATCTTCCATTTCTTTTATTGTTTTAGGTTTACGTTCATGAAGGAAAGCAAGGAAAGACCCATTGACAGACGACATGACTTTGTCTCTAAGTATTAAGTCCATAAGTCCTTCATAAGTTTTTTCCGTCTTAGATAGTTCAACCCATCGTGAGAAAGTAATGCGTATTCTTGCAATAAACTCGGAGAATTCAACTCCATTTTCAGGTAACATGTTTTTAAATTGCAGACGATAGCCGTCTTCGTTAAGCTGATATTTCTTTAACAGAGCGGCCCTGACAACCTCATAATTGTTCTTGTCAGGTTCATCCACCATATTTAATATACTTAGAGCTTTACCTGTCAGTATCCCTGATAACTGATAAACATATTTTGCTTTGTCTATGTTATGAGCTGTACATGCTTGTTCAAATCTGTCCAGATAGAACATTATGTCATCACTGGAAGGACTAAATGTTGGTAACTTAATCTTAAAAGTATCATTATTAGCCTTACCAGAAGATGAACCCTTGTTTGAATCATTACCATTACTCATGTTCATCAATTTCAATTTTTCCAACTCTAAAGCTAAGACCTTTTCTTCATGTTCCATTTTTGCTTTCTCTTTCCTCTCATCAGATTCTCTCTGTAATCTTCTCTCCTCAGCCTGAGCCTCTATTTGAAGTCTTTCAGCTTCTTTCTCAAGTCTTTTATTCTCAGCCTCTTTTTCAAGTCTTTTATTTTCAGCCTCTTTTTCAAGTCTTTTATTTTCAGCCTCTTTTTCAAGTCTTTTATTTTCAGCCTCTAGCTGGAGTTTTCTTTCCTCAGCTTCTGATTCCCTTTTTTGTTTTTCCATTTCCATTTGGAATCTTTTTTCATCCACCTGCATCTGCAGTTTCTTTTGTTCAGCTTCCATATGCAGTTTCTTTTGTTCAGCTTCCATTGCTTTATCATATCGAGCAGTTGCAAATTCTTCTAACTTATCACCAGTCTTCCCAAGCAATTTACCCTGCTCAATAAAGTGCTCAAATGTAGACATGTTGTCTAACATATGCGTCCAAAACCTGAAATAATTAACTAATTTATTTCAAACCTAAGTGTAACAAGTCTTAATTAAGCACTTGTATATTCACATCACCTTATATTATCCCAGTCTCTGTGGGAAACAAGTCTCCAATCAAAGAACTTGTATATGAAATATCACCAATCAATTCTTGATCATAAGTGCACTTCTCATTCAATAGTGCACAACACTATTCATCATTCATTTATCATCAGTGTAGTAGTAACAGTGCATTAGCATAGCCCATTAACTAATTACTATAACTGTAAACAATGACTATGTAAACACATGCAGAATGTAAACATTGAAAATGTAAACAATGCAAACAATGTAAACAATAACAATGTAAACAATAACAAAGATCAGCAACAATACAAAAACGTTCGCAGAAATCAACTAAAAATAAAGCAGAAATTAATGAAATATCACAAAAAATGTGACGATATCTACGATAGAATTAAACAAAATACATGACACCACAGTGTATAAACAAAAATGTTGTATGAAACTAAATTATAGACAAGAGTAGGCTAACAAATACAAACAAATCAAAACAAAACTAAAGAATGCGAAATAATAACGAAAACAATATTAAAACATGTCATCACAGCTAACATAAATAGCAACAGAAGTCGCTTAGCAAATTCCAGTATCGGAAATTTGCAAACCCTACAGAAAACGCTCACAATAGACGACCTCTATGACGTGGCATAATCTAACGGAGACACCACCCAACCGAGAACCCGCTGAAATATAAACATATAAATATACAAATAACATATAGACATATAACATATAGAATGAGATGATACACAGAAGACTCAGCAGAAGTATAAGGGCACAGTTTACATACAAACAGGCCACTTAACTTATAGGCTTCCAATCGTAGAACAGCAGCAAAAAACAGATGTCAATCAACGTCCTAGAGAGCGAAGCTCCAACGATGATGGCACATCTGAACTGCTTCCACTGCTAACACGATGGTACTTGAGCTTCTGAAATACTGTATGTTGAGTTGTTTCGGCACTTGACCTTCTAATCCAAAAGTAAGTTGATGGAAATCGGTACTTGGCCTTCTTCAGAAAACAACCCGTTTCAACCGGCACTTGACCTTCACAAAAAACGACAGCACTGGAACCTTGACAGCAGCAACTTGCTTGACTCGCGTAAAAGATAACAGCAGTCCGAGTTATCCGGCAACATGTAACAACGCCGGGTACTGTCAAATTCTTGTTTCCGTCAAAAAAATGAAATTTTGACTTTTACCGGGCAACGCCGAGTACTTTGAAAATTTTGAAGATGTTGACTGTCTTGAAGAATGTTAATTTCTTGAAGGATGTTGATGAATTCTTGTTGAAAATGAAGTGGGTAAGGGACCCCGTGTTTGCTGGTACCAGATCAACCCAGCTTATGGCCACCAAATGATGCGTGATGCCATATGATGATGGATGGTATCCGCATGTCTGGTTTTGTGTAGTGTGCAGATGTGTTCAGTCAAACAATGTTCATACAAAAATAACAGGGCAATCCACATAGGACGTCAGTAAACTCACGACGTATAAAGTCAATGATTCTTGAAACAGCCGTTGACGTTTTTCTTCATTATTTATTGTGGACGCCACAGTGACAAAATGGTTACGCGAATATGTAGACACATCAAACAGTCATTATCACAGCAACATTCAATACAGCAATAGACGGTAGACAGCATTACAATGATGAGTCAGATGCATGTTATATTTCATAGTGCTGTAAATGTAGTCAGGTGGAAAACTCCATCCTTTTCTATAACAGCCAGGAGATAACCAGATGTATGAGATCAGTTCACTCTCCTTAGTCTGACTTCAGCAAGACAGACACGTCTGCCGAAGTATAAATAATGTCCTCAAAAATATCCTCTAGATAACAAAGGTTTTTCAAACCTAGTTCAGGTAACCAAGTAGCAAGTAATAGTCCTTGGGACCTGCATCAACCGATGCAGCACAATACAGCGACATGTGAGCTGGGAAAAAACATCTCGTGACGACGACTTTCGAAGACAGGCTATGAACCAGAAATCGTTCACGACCAAAAATCGATAGAGTTAATGAAAAAGTCAATTTACCTTGCTTTCATGAAATACACAGAAATATCACGCCTCCCGGCATGTGGGAAACACTAGAGGTATTATCTCGAATAAACGAAATATCCATTAAGAGGACTACACATCCCTGACAGAACAAAAAAAATAGCGGAGATCCCCTCTTCAACGAGGCATCTCTTTCGCCATTCCAAATCGCTCACTCCACTAGTGGTGGGCGGAAACCGATCGACCAAGAAGCAAGACAAGTCATGCGCAGTCCAGCGCAAAATGACCACAGCTCAAACTTAACTGCATTCGATACCAACGCGAGAAGACAAATGCTTACCGAGAAAAGTGACTATAAATTTCAAGCAGTTGTTGCCCTTGCGTTATAAAATAGATATTGTAAAAAACGATGTTGCGAGAATTTATCACGCAACACTCTCCAATTATTGCAGTCTGCAAGATCTCCCTTCTTGGGCAATTTGACAATTATTCCTTTGTTCCACTCTGATGGTGTTGTCCCCGTTTTCCAGACTTATACAAAAAGTGGTTCTAATAGTTCTGCTGCTAGCTCAGGGTCTGTCTTAAATAGCTCTGCATTTAAGTTATCATTGCCAGGAGCTTTTCCGTTCTTTAACCCTTTGATTGCTGTGATGATTTCTTCTTTTCGTGGAATGTCTGTATTTACATCTAGATCGTTTTTCAGACTCAGGAACATTCAATTGTGTCTCTGGTGGTTCCTTGTTCAGAGTTTCTCTGAAGTGCTCTGCCCATCTTGTTTCCTGTCCCTCTGCTGTCGTGATGAGATTTCCTTGCTTATCTCTTACTAATGTAATATTGTTTGCACCTCGTTTTCCGCTGATGAATTTAGTTATTTTGTATACTGTGCTTTGTTTTAATGCTAGAGTTGGAAATGACCATGCTAGATGGGGTGGAGTTATCGGAAGATATGGAGAAGATACTCTCAATGACAATGGAAAGCGACTCCTTAGATTCTGCAGTGAGCAGAATCTGATCATTACAAACACAAAGTTCCCCCATAAGCGCATACATGCATACACTAGATGTGAACCAACAAAGAATGAGAAGTTAGTGATCGACTATGCCATTGTTCGGAGAAGCTCATTCAAATATGTCCGAGATGCTAGAGTCTGGAGGGGGCCAGAGATTGGAAGTGATCACTACCTGCTAACAATCAAAAGAACAACTGAAAGAGTTGCTCAGCCTAGGAACTGCCCAACATCACGCAAGAAACAGAGTAAACGAGCAGGAGAAATGAGCATTAGGACCTACAAGCTGAGAGAGCCAGAAATTAATACCAGATATCAGGGGCTTATTGCTGCAGCGGTGAGCAACACAGAAGAACGACCTGATGACTTGGAAACCCTCTGGATTACATTCAAGGATAATCATAAAGACAGCTGCTGCAGAAGCATGCGGTGAAGTCCGACTTGGGAACAAGAGAAAGAGGACACCTTGGTGGATAGAGGAAGTCAAAGAGAAAGTAAGAGAGAAGAAAATGACATGGAAAAAATACGTAAGAGCTAAAAACACAACAGGACAAATGGAAAAATATAGAGAATATGTGACACTCAGAACAGAAGCAAAGAACAAAGTGCTAGCAGCAAAACAGAAGTCCTGGGAAGAATTTGGAGAAAAGCTAGAAAAAGATGCACAAGAAAACCAGAAATTGTTCTATAAGACCCTAAAGAACATAAGGAAGGAAAAACAATGCCCTCTCAAATTTATAAAGGACAAGCAAGGCAAATTGCTTACTGCCCCGAAGGAAGTAATGGAAAGATGGAAAGAATATTTCTCAGAACTCCTGGATGGTGAGCATGGTGAAGCATCAGAAATGATAAACACTAGCACAGAAGAGAAAACCAATGATGGTGAAGATGACATAAAGATGGAAGAACTGAAGGCAGCACTGGAGAAAATCAAGATGGGCAAAGCAGCAGGGCATGATGGTATAACACCAGAAATGGTTACGTTCATGGGAGCATCAGGCGACCTATTACTCTTAAGGGTTTTACAGGCAGCGTGGTGCAACAAAACCATACCAAAGGATTGGGAGATTGCCATCATAACACCAATTTTCAAAAAGGGTGACAATCGACAGTGTGGAAACCATAGAGGCATATCCCTTCTCAGTGTCGCTGGTAAAATCTACTCTAGAATCCTAGAGCAGAGACTCCGACGCCTAGCTGAGCCACAATTGGATGAGGTCCAGTGCGGATTCCGAGCAAACCGAAGTACTCAAGACCTAATCTTCACACTCAGACAGCTGAGTGAAAAGGCCCTTGAGTATAAGAGTGAGATGCATCTTTGTTTCATAGATCTGGAAAGGCGTTTGACAGGGTCCCCTGGAGCAAACTTTGGGACTGTTTGGCAAGGAAGAATATTCCAGCAACTCTGATTCATGCTATACAGAGCTTCTACAAGTCTTGCAGAAATTATGTGAGGACAGCAAACCATAAGTCAGAAGAGTTCAGGACCACCACTGGTGTAAGACAAGGTGATATGCTATCACCTTACCTCTTCATACTCCTTATGGACGATGTCATCAAGGCATGTAAGGAGAGAACAAGAAAGTATTCAGTGGGGTACTGGAAGATGAGACAGGTCTATATTTCGGAGCTGGCATTTGCTGATGATGTTGCCCTGATTGCTAAATCAGAGGCACATCTCCAATCCAACCTGCAAGTCTGGAAGGAAGAGCTGGAGAAGAGAGGGATGGTCATAAGCAGCTCTAAAACAAAATCCATGGTGATATCACGAGAAGAAAGAAGACATCAGATTAAGCTAAGAGAACAGGTCCTGGAGCAGGTCGACCACTTTAAATACCTCGGAGCTATTATAGACCGAAAGGGAGGCATCAAAGAAGAGTTGGCCACTCGAAAAGCAGCAGCTGGGAGACTTTTTCAGGCCATAAATCGAGGATTCCTCAGCAAGAGCGAGGTTGGTAAGAAAACGAAGATGGCTGTATACCGCTCCACCTATGTCCCAGTCTTGACATATGGATGCGAGTCATGGGCAATGACTACAACCCATAAAAGCCAGATCCAAACCTCAGAAATGACGTATCTGAGGAAGGTGGTTGAAGTAACAAGAAGAGACAGGGTACGCAACCAGACGATACGTCAAGGCCTTAAATCCTACCCCCTGCAGACCCAAGTAGAACAGTCCCAATTAAGATGGTTTGGCCATGTCTGCAGAATGGGAGAAGATCGGATACCACGACAAGCATGAGAAACAAAGAGCCAAGGATCCAGACCCCGAGGACGACCCAGAATCCGCTGGGAGGACAACATTAAACAATCTTTGAAGGACCGAGGACTAGAATGGAACCAGGCCAGGAGGAAGACAGCCGATAGGATAGTCTGGCGCTCTCTCTTCCAAACCTCTACACCTCACGGTAGAAGGGGAACGACTAAGTAAGTAAGCTTTGTTCATTTCTCAGTGCTGCCTCTTCTGCCTGTCTTGCAAGATCGTCTAGGAAATTCCTTTTGTTGGCTCGGGTTTGGCGTTTAACTTCCTTGTCCAGCTGACTGTACTGTTCGCTATATAGTTGCTTTAACCAGGGGGACTTCGCTTCTGTTTTCTTTCTTTTCATTTCCTTTCTCAGTGTTATGGTGTTTAATGTTTCTGGTGTTATCCAGTCTTGCTTCTTCCTTTCCTGGAATCCCAAGCATGATTTGCTGCTTTCCTTATATATTGTTGCAATGGTGTTGAATTTCTGGTCTATATCATCAGTCAATGTCTTTTCCTGACTTTTAACAAATTGATATCGTTTCTTTATGTCAGCCCCAATAGCTTTTCTGGTAAGGGGGTCCTTCAATTGCTGATGTCAAACCTTTTCTGTGTAGTTACAGTTGGTACGGCCCTTCTTAGTTTCATTTTCAGTTTTGCTACTCCTAAATGGTGATCACTTCCCACATCTGCACCTCTTCTTACCTTTACATCTTGTAATGCATGTCTCCATGACCACATCATGATTAACGGTAGATGGAGACATGCATCACTTCCCTTAGAACGTATTTATACATAGTACATTCTCATCATATTCTAATGGTGTGTAATTTAGTGGTGACATAAGTTATCACGAGGTGAGTCTATCATGAAGTGAGTCTATCACGGTGTATGACTATCACGGTATGAGTCTACAACGAGGTGAGTCCATCACGAGATGAGTTTATCACGAGGTGAGTCTATCACGGAGTAATGGATCACGGGGTGAGTCTATCACGAGGTGAGTCCATCAAGGGGTGAGTCTATCACGACATGAGTCCATCAAGAGGTGAGTCTATCACAAGGTGTGAGTCTATCACTGTGTGAGTCTATCACGAGGTGAGTCTATCACAGACACGAAGTGAATGTGTGTGTGTGTGTATATATATATATGGGCGTATCTTCGTCATGTTGAGATGTTTCTGCAAGTGCAGTATGGTTCATTCCGTCATTTTCCCTCATTTATCTTCATAATCGTTATATTTCTCAATGTTTTCCTGGACTACATCGTGAATCTCCTAATAGAGAACCTTCCTCCGTTGATGCACTTTTAATAACTCTCCCGAGTCCTTTAAAATTATTTATACATAAACATTCCGCTACTAACCTGTGTCTTGAAACATCACACTCGCATGCATCAGTTCAAGTTAGTTGTAAATCGCCTTGTGCAGTTTGTTTTTTCTGGAATTATCTTCAATTTGAATAAAAATGATTATGTAATATTGAATTTTTAAAGTTTTTCAAAGCAATTTTCAGTTGTATCGACCATTTTATAGAACACGGTTCGTCTTTAATAATTCATAGGCATCTGCTGTTGTTTAGTCAGCTGGCACGAAATCGAACATCCGCTTGATCCCTCGGCTTCGATCTGCTTTACAATTTGGCTCTGTCCCAGCCTGACATGATATTTTCTTTCTTGCCCGTTTTAGGGCTGATGAGTAACCAATACATCTGTACTCCTTCGCAAAGTCCAAAAATGTCATCTAGCATTTAATAAATATTTGGCACATCCATTGTTTTAGACTGTATTCACGATTGTTTTTCCCTTTCATCGAAACGCTACCCTAGTTTAGTGACCTAAAGCCTGTTATTGTTATAGTTTATCATAATCGACCTCACTGCACTCAGGGCAAACCTATAGGTGCTCAGTCTTCCTCAGCAAATTTCGAAGAGTATGAATGCTAATTGTACCTGTAGCACGCTGGTTGTACATACGACGGATGCATCCCCTCTCACGTCCATCTTTGCTGGTCCCACGTTTGATTCTAAACTCCAACAGTCTCAGCCTTGTTGATTCATCCGTTGCAGTGTCATTATCTAGCAGGCGATTTCTATTTGCCCTTAGTATCTCTCCCTTATCCATGTCCAGTGTCCCCACTATGGGTGCTCTCGAGGCTAGTCTGTCAGCTCTCTCATTGTCACGCACCCCTGCATGACCAGGACAGTAGACCCACACCAGTTCTTGAAGACTTGAGGATTTTATTGATGTTTTTTATTCCAGCCACATCCATCCGTTCTGCACTTTCCGAAGCATGGCCTGAGAATCTGACAAAATAACTGCCCTGGTTGATAGAGTTTCAGACAACCACCTCAGCGCTGTAGTAACTGCCTCTACCTCCATTCTCATGCTGGAGGCTGTTGTCAAGTAGGTTCCCCTGTGTTCAGCAACGACCCTGCCCTTTATTCTCTGAGAGAAGCCCCATCTTGATTTCTCACCACTGTCGTGTGAAATTCTAATCCACATATATAAATTAAAAAGTAAATGTAAAGCCTAACAAATAACTTCAATAAAAGGAAAGAAGAATGGTAAAGAACAGTGCTGTCACAATGACTGTACTCGAAATCCCCCTTGTTTTCTAATTCGTCTGCAAATTATAACGTTCCACGTTGATAGTAAAAGCCTACTGCAGCATACACGCGTTTCCACAACTCAATAAAACGTGTACTGCCTTTCTAAGAAAAACCTTGAGATACGCAAGCTGACCTATATTTAATATTCCATTCATGTCATTTTATACACTAAGTTACCATAAACGAAAGACAGATGGAATTAGGATCGAGAGAAGGGAGGGCTGAAAGCCGGAACGCATGCCACACTAACACGCGTCTCGCTATACAATTACTACCATCACGCGTGTAAGGCCACAAGCACTAGCTTTTTTTCAAATCGACAGTGATAAAAAACACTACCCATACGAGAGTTAGGTTTTAAAACTTACAAAATGCTTATTAGGAAATATGACATTATACTGTTTTATGTCTGAAAACATGACAGTACACCAGACACCATAAAGTTTGGAAGTGAGGAGGTGGCAACAGCACGACTATCCTAGAAGAAAATGCATATTTTGAACGCAGCCACTTAGCTCCTTTAAATTTGTATATTTGGGTTCCTTAGGACTTGCTGACAAAGAATATGTTAAACGTTACGCAAATAGTCTAGGAATTAACAAATTATAGCCAAAAGAAATAGTGAGGGTGTCAGACAACACCAAAATCAGAATCGCTCAGTGGCAGATTTGGACACCACCATTGTACGGGAAATAGGTCTCCATGTTAAATCCTATTTGATTGGAGCGCAGTAAATGTAAGGCTAAACACGATTAGTCGGGCTACAAATACTATCTTTTGTTGTTAGGGGAGACGGAAGGAAGGGTACTTTTTTCAAACGCTTGTGTAAACATGGCTCGATTGGTTAGACCCGCCAATATAGTCATATAGAAGCGTTAGTTCAGCACCACATTTTCAAATAAACTTACTAAAGAACCAGTGCGTTGAGCGCCAGTGCATATTTTTCTAAATAAAAGCCTGGGACATCGGCAGATCGAAATTGTGCTATATTCATTGCCAGTCAACGTAACTGTGTATTATTTGACAGCATACTGCTGGGTCCAGATAGCGACTAGTGAGGTGTCTCCAGAACACAGGGGAGCAATCGAGCAGAGGAGTCTTTTCCTGAGGGACAATACATTTGTTTAAATTGACAGGAACTGTGAACTTTTTCCCCATACTATTTCCCAGATAAACAAACACTTGAAGTCATGATGACAAATAACAACATAGCTTGAAAAACAAAACCAGTATTACCTCATAGTACTACTACACACTGACACACATAGGATAATATTAATAAAATATGTCACTACAAGATTCATATTTATAAATTCTGTACATATAAATTGTGATTACATTTGATTGTGATTCCTGGTTCACTTTGTAGTTGAATCAGGATATATAATAGTGAAAGTAATTAATACATAAATATTTGAAACTTTACCAGTGACTCATTTAAGATCGTCTTATAGAGTGTTAAATGTGTGTGAGTGTCACAGTGTTGTCAAGTGTGGTGGAATAAATTAAATTGTTTATCTGTCTGTTGTTGTTGTGACTTACACTTCATCATTTACATAACCCTAGACATTTAACGTAGTCATCACAATATTCCAGAATAATTCTGACTGAGGTATAAATGTGGTAGCAAGTAAGGTTATCTTTAAAACACTGCCCTATTAGATACAGATACCTTCACCGCTGATGTCAGTCAGTACACTAAGTCCCCTATAAATATTTATAACATCCCACTTTACCACAACCACGCACTAAAGACCGATCAGCGTACACAATGGCGTCATCATCCCCAACATGATCATTTATCAGCTGATTAATCTACAGCTCTGCTTTCCCATTGTCCCAAGATCTGCACTCTCTGCCAAAGATAATAATGACCTGCTGGTAGTTTATCCGGTTCTCTCTTGACTTACTCCAATCTTCCCCTTTTCTGTATGATCAGCTTGATAAGATACTTGAACGATAGCCAACGATCAAACGTTACTCCCAGATACTTCAGCTTGTCCTGCCTTTCAACGCTCTGCCCATTGAAAGTGATGTCTGGAAGATCTGCTTTCACTATGGAGTTGTTCAAAGAGCACCACACCACACAGGCTTTGTTGGGATTGACCTTTGATCCGTTTTCCTTACACCATTTAGAAACTGCCTGTAGTGTCTCATGTATGCCTTGGACCATTTCCTGTCTGAGCCAGTTCTGTACATGAGTATGTCATCTGCGAAAGTTAATGTTCGTCCCAGTCCTGTTGGTTGAAAAGTTGCTACTTTTGCTATGTAGATGTTAATCAGCATTGGTGATAGTGGAGAACCCTGGGGTAGTCCCGGGCAAATGCGCATTGGTTCTGATGTCCATGTTCCCAAGTGAAATACAACTGATCTCTCCATTAAGGCAGCTGCTATCCACCTTGTTAGCCAAGGGTTTACACCTTATGCCATTTACACAGTCCATTAGGGTTACAAAGTCCACACTGTTATAATCATCCTCTAGGTCAATTGCAACAGCCACCGTTTCTCTTCTATCCTGGAATGCCTCGTACACATCGTACGCAAACATTCCAGCGTTACTCCATGATTTTTCATAGGCCTATAGCTACCCAGCGTATCAGGAAGGATGTGTGAATTTTCGAGGTGGCTCATTACTTGTCTTGCAACTATCTTTTCAAGTAATTTACCATAGACATTCTGTAGTGTGTGTGTGAGGTTTTTGCCAGGATAATTCGATTCTGTATGCTGGTGTTGAAATCACTCACTATATTTATAATGGCTGTGTCGTCGAGCTGTTTAATGTGATGGTATTGTACACCATCAGGATCTGGAGCAGTGTTTCTGCTGGTTCTCACTGTGTACACTACAACCTCTTCAGAAATGAGATCGAAGTATATCTGGCCCCTTAGGGCATTTTCCAGAAAACTGTCCTTTATTTTCAGGCGGGCATTTTTGTCACCTTTATCCGTTTGCTTCATATATCGACTGAATAATGCTCTTCCCTTCTCTTCGTCCATCTTCAGGCGTAGTCCTGTACAGCTTTTGATATTAGAGATGGGTTGACTTGCGCTTTTTCTATTCATACTTCGATGTAAGGACCAGAATGTCTGTAGGGTTGTTTCCGTGCCCACCTGTGTCACAAAGTCCGCCCACACTTTATCCTTGGCCTCCCTTGCCAAGCTCTTGAATCTATTAACGGCTCTTTGCTTTTTTTCCTTCATCTCTTCAACCTCTCCCTCATTCATCATTCTTCTGTTTCGTGCTTTACGCCATTCCTTTGTTGCTCTTTCCTTTTCTATCCATGCTTCCTCCACTGTCTTATTCCACCAGGGAGGTTGGGTGAAAGGTGTTCTCGCTGTCTTTTGTTTGGCGTTGTGACGTCATGTGTGTAAAGGGTTGGTACAGTCGAGTGGGCCTGTAGGATACTTGAAGGTTTGTTTAGGTTTCCTGTGTCTAGTGGTCATACCCTTTGCAATGAGTATGACGCAAGGTAGGTGATCACTTTCATGTGCACCTAATATATCGCAACGTGCCATGGTGGTGGCAGCACTAGAGATGAATGCCAGATCTATGACACAATTTGTATCCCAGGGTTAAGTTGCCAGTCTAATCTAGTATGGTAGTCCATTTTGTTAGTCTAGAATAAGAACAAGTAATATTGTCACCAGATTTTATAACATTTAAATCACCATATTCTAGATACTCGCACAGCTTCAATAATGCTGTATTAAATAACTTTTTGCAAAGTACCATCTCTTTGTGGTTTTTCATTCGTTTACAATAATATTTAGCTGTGTACATGGGCGTTAGATAACATCATAATACGTTTGAAAAAATTCATGCCAGAAAAAATAATGTACTTATTATTTTGATATCTGTAACTCTTTCCGTCACATGGGATTAAACATTACTAAATACTCTCTAGAGGAAACTAAAGATTAATTCCACCCACTTTGATTTATCTTTCAAATCTTGTTAATCGTGGGCAATTAATTTCAGAAGTCTGACATTAGCAGAAACAAGACGGAGTATTGTCACCAAATTTCAGTATTTATAATGAATGTCGTTTCTTTATTGTTGGGGGTGCGTTAGAATTGTCATATTTGTGATCGTTGGTAGATATATTCATGGCTTTGGTGTCTCGTGTAAAGCAAGAATAACGAGACTTCCCTTGAACACAAAACTTGCAAACTAAGAAGTTTGGCCATGTTGATAAGAGGTTACAATATAGTTATGAAATATAGGAAATGTAATACAAAGCAAGTGGCATTTTACCAAAATTATTTGCACAAATCAATGTTAGAGGATGACACTGAATATGGGGCTTCTTCTTACCTTCATAATTTATTAGGCATTGTTTTGAAACATCACAGACTTCTAGAACAGGTAGTCGATACAACAGACGCCAAGATATTTGTAAATATACAAGATACATGTAAAAATTAGTACTAATAAGATTTTGAAGAGATTTGGTTGTAACTGGAAACAAGCAAGAGAGTTAGCAGCTAGAACTGAATTGTATTATTCATGTATTGAACTTTGTGAGGATATGGAGGTGTGATATAGTGGTCCTTTTCTTTTTTGTCTTTAACTTTTTTCGTCATCTTTTTTATTTTATTTCTTTCCCGTCTTTGCTCTTTCTATTATTTTTTAACGTGATCGTTTCTAATCACGCCTTTTACTTAAATTTAGCTTTAATGATACCTCTTTTGCTTCCCAACATTACGTTTTGATCAAGCGTTATCTTTTAGAGCACACCTGGTTCAGTAGACATGTTATTGGTTAGCGCGAAAGACGGCCACACTGGCAATAGAAAGAATTCGTTTGATGGCTTAATCCCCTGTTCGAGCACACGGTGTCAAGACATCTGGGCACAATAGCATACCAGCCGCTGGCAGTCATAAACAAAGTATGCTCGAGACGAAGCCATCTGTGACACAATGGTAGTCTACTTTGATAACGGCATAGAAACGTAGATGTTTTCTACGTGGCAGGACAATGAAAGAGCAGATTAAAGGAACTTCCTTAAAGGAACAATCTAACGATAAGCAGGGCGACGGTTTATCGCGACAAAAGATTTTGTGACAAGGGGTGAATAATTTCTGTATCGGGCGGCCAATCCCAAGCCACGGTTTGTCTAATCACAGGACATCCAGCAAGCAGGCAAAAAGTTTATTGCAAGAGCCCACCCACTGTTTAGGATTGACAGGGAATGGCTGGGTAAGCCAGCATGCAGATGGCGCATGACAAGATGGAAGGGAAGTTAGTGGATCAGAGGGGTGGAGTCATACGACACAGCCCAAGCATTAAGACATTGGCAGTGCAAAAAATATAACCTGATGCTCTGCTGAAGTCAGCACATTTTACAACACCCGCGGAGCATAAGTAGAAGAGTTTGCCAGAGCCTATCCTGTTCACAGCCTGTTCAATAATTTCAATCCTGTGTGAATTTATATTTCATCCATGTGGAATTTAATTTAATTTAGTGTTCTTAAGGAATTTCAGAAGAGAAAAGAACGTTAGAACATTTTTTTTAAAATTGTTATTATTATTTGTTTATTTTTTTTTTTTAATTATTAGTGATTGCTGTTTGCACTTTGGCTCATAGTTAAATGTGCGAAAGACTGTTCTTTTTCATTACTTTTAGTCGTTAATGGTTAATAAAATCCTTTTTGACTTTTCCTTTTGGACTTATAATGTAAAGAAGTAATTTACGGTTATATACTTCATAAAATTATTAGATCATCACTATAGACTGACATGGGTACCTACTTTCATGCTCACTATATTTAACACCATCATGTGCACCACATATCATATATCAAAATATAAGAATTAAAACCAGAGTGATCAGTTAGGAAGAAGCAGTAGTGAGGAATAAGATAAAATAGAAATTCAACTATTATATTAGATGTGAAACGTGTACGCCACTTTGTGTCTTCAGTCCTGCAGAAGTCTGAGTCTACACATTACGTGTTTGGCGTCTAATTGGAAGGAAGCTAGACAGCTTATGTTCAGATAGCAGAATTCATACGATATGACATCATACCCACGCCCACGCTTGTATACGTCTGTGGAGCAATATTTTATTCATCTGTTTACCAAGTGCTCACATGTTGATTCGCAAGAACAAACAAAAATCCTCTCTTCTCCTCCCCCCACCCTCATACAGTGTACTGGACAATGATTTAAAGCATAATAGGAGTAGAGTGGCATATAATCAGAACTCATATTATGTTTGTATGTATACGTAGGAAGGTAGCTAAATACGTGGGTATAATTGCAGGTATATATGTAAGTTTGTTGGTATCTTGACTTTTCCGATCCTCTAGACTACAAGCATTCATAATTCATAACCCTCCACTCCCAAAGGAGCATAGGCCTTCAACAAACACATGCCAAGTCCTCTTGTCACGTGCCATCATCTCAAGTTCTTTCCACGTTCTCCTCGTCATTTTCACCTCAGTCTCCAGCTCTCTTCTCCATGTGCTTCTTGGTCTACCTCTGCTTCTCTTGCCCTGGGGGTTCCAGAACAAGGACTGCCTTGTAATGCTATCAACAGGTTTCCTTAGTGTGTGTCCTATCCATCGCCATCGTCTTCTTCTCATCTTTTGTTCCACTGGCACTTGTCTAGTTCTTGTCATCAGTTCCACGTTGGTAACCTTGTCATACCATTTTAATCCCTCTATTCTACGCAAGCACCCATTTATGAAAGTCTGTAGCTTTTTGGTAGTTGTCTTTGTGGTTCTCCGTGTCTCAGAGCCATACAATAGGACTGACTTCACATTTGAGTTGAAGATTCTTATTTTCGTGTTGGATCCGATTTCTCTTGATCTCCATATATTATCCAATGCAATGAAAGCTCCTCTTGCTTTTTCTATTCTTATTTTGATATCACTGTCTGTCCCTCCAACTTTATCTATATTGCTGCCAAGATATGTGTACGATTCTACATCTTGTATTGGTGCTTCTTCAAGTTCAACCCTGTTATCATTACCTGCATTTATTCTCATTATCTTTTTCTTTTCCCTGTGTATTTTCAGACCCAATTGCTGTGACCTCTCATCGAGTGTTTTCAATTTGTCCTGCATCTGATTACGGTTATGGGACAGAAGAGCTAAGTCATCAGCAAAATCCAGATTATCCAACTGTTTAGTCAGAGTCCACTGGATTCCATTTCTGTTGTGTGTTGTCGATGTTCTCGTAACCCAATCTATTGCTATTAAGAAAAAACCAGAATCCTTTTGAATCGCCTTACGGCTCATCTTGACAAAGGTCTTTTACCTGAAAGTCAGTGTGGATTCCGGAAAGAACGTGGAACCACAGATATGGTGTTCGCTGCAAGACAGCTACAAGAAAAATGCCAAGAACAGCACTGTGACCTGTACACAGCTTTCATCGACTTGACAAAGGCGTTCGACACGGTCAGTAGAGAGGGTCTATGGAAGATCATGGCAAAATACGGCTGCCCAAAGAAATTTATCACAATAGTGCAGCAACTGCATGATGGAATGCAGGCTAGAGTTCAGGAAAACGGTGAGCTATCAGAGCCTTTCCCTGTCTCAAATGGAGTTAAACAAGGGTGCGTACTTGCACCGACTCTGTTCAGTATCATGTTTTCTGCTATGCTGACTGATGCTTTTAGAGACGGGGACACAGGAATCGACATTAGTTATCGTATTGATGGAAAGTTGTTTAACCTTAGGAGGCTTCAAGCAAAAACCAAGGTCAAATCACACACCATCAGAGATCTTCTGTTTGCTGATGATTGTGCCCTCAATGCTGGCTCAGAGGCTGATCTGCAGCATAGTGTGGATAGATTCTCCGAAGCCTGCGCCAACTTTGGGCTTACCATCAACACGAAGAAAACAGAAATCATGTACCAACCAGCTCCTGGCTCAGTTTATACTGAGCCAGTCATCAAGGTTAATGGTGAGAAACTGAATGTTGTGAACAGATTCACATACCTTGGTAGCACACTATCCCAGAACATTGTCATTGATGATGAGGTGAACACCAGGATCTCCAAAGCCAGCAGCACATTTGGCAGACTATACACCAACGTTTGGCATCGAAGTGGCATTAGTCTACAGACAAGGCTGAAGGTGTACAGAGCTGCGGTGCTTCCAGTGCTGCTATATGCATGTGAAACATGGACTGTATACAGGCGCCACGTAAAGAAGCTAAACCACTTCCATACAGTCTGTCTCAGGAAGATAATGAACATCAAATGGCAAGACAAGATCCCGGATACCGCCGTTCTTGACAGAGCTGGTATCCCTAGTATTGATACTATTCTGATGCAGTCACAAATTCGCTGGGCAGGTCATGTAGTCCGCATGCCAGACCATCGACTGCCAAAGATACTCTTTTATGGTGAGATGCAGAAGGGTAAACGCTCCCATGGTGGCCAAAAGAAGCGCTTCAAAGACACGTTAAAGACGTCATTGAAAACCTTTGACATAAACCCAGACACATGGGAAGCTGCTGCGCAAGACCGAACTGCTTGGCGCACATCTCTTCGTAAAGGTGCAGCGGCATGCGAATCATCCAGAAGAGCAGCAGCGGAACAGCGGAGACAAGCTAGAAAGGACCGTGAAATAAAACCTTCACATGAAGCAAACATTCCCTGCCCACACTGTCCAAGATCTTTCCTGGCCCGCATCGGGCTGTTCAGTCACCTTCGTACCCATAGACTAACCTAACATATTCTTAAATAATTGGATGAACAGAGTGGTCTTCATCACCCGTGATGGACGAACAACCAACCATTAAGAAAAGAAATGGAGACAAGAAGCATCCCTGTCGCACTCCTGTTCTTATCCCAAACGGTTCTGTAAGCTGTCCTTCATGAAGAACTCTGCATGTCATGTCTTCATATGTTTTCTTTATTAAATTAATGATCTTCAGGGGAACTCCATAATGCCTCATCAATTTCCAAAGTGATTCTCTGTCTACACTGACAAATGCCTTTTCGTAGTCCACAAATCCGATGTATAGTGGTGAATTCCATTCAAGACTTTGTTCAACTATTATTCTCAAAGTGGCTATCTGGTCTGTACAGGATCTGTTTTGTCGAAAACCTGCTTGTTCATCTCTCAGTTTCTTGTCTATGGACTCTTTTAATCTTTCAATGATAATCCTGTTCAATACTTTTCCTGGCACTGAAAGTAACATTATTCCTCTATAATTTGTGCACTCTTGTAAATTTCCCTTCTTAGGCAACTTAACCAGATATCCTTTCTTCCATTCTGCTGGTATCTCTTCTTTTTCGCAGACTTTACCAAGTAATTTATATAACATCTCTGTAGCCGTGTCGATATCTGCTTTGATGGCCTCTGCTGGAATGCCATCAGGTCCAGACGCTTTTCCATCTCTTAGAAGCTTTATGGCTTTCTTTATTTCTTCCTTCGTTGGTCTTTCACCGTTAATTTGTAGCTCTTCTTCTGCTGGCTGGATGTCCGGGGGGTTTTGTGGGGCTGGTCTATTGAGAAGGTCCTCAAAATATTCTGTCCACCTCTTCATTTGCTCTTGTATATTGCTGAGCAGTTTTCCATTCTTGTCATCCAATGTTATGCACCAACTAATGACAAAGAAGAGTCTGTGAAAGAAGCATTTTATACTAGACTACAGGAAATTATGGAAAAAGTAAAAAGAAGAGACATCACAATTTTGATGGGTGACATGAATGCAAAGATAGGTACAGTCAACACCGGCTTTGAAGAAGTCATGGGAAAACAGGGGCTAGGAATAATGAATGAAAATGGGGAACTATTCTCAAACTTCTGTGCTTCAAATCAACTGGCTATAGGAGGAAGCATGTTTCCACATAAGAGAATACACAAGGCAACATGGATATCACCAGACCATAGAACAGAAAAATCAGATTGATCATATATGCATAAACAAGAAGTTTAGATCATCATTGCAAGATGTAAAGGTATATAGAGGAGCAGATGTGGCATCAGATCACCACCTTCTGATAGCTAAAGTAAATATGAAACTCAAGAGATATGCAACAATGCAAAATTATAGACAACAATTTAATGTAGGACATCTAAGAAATCAAGAAACAAGAGACAAATTTGCGGTCACAGTATCCAACAAATTCCAAGTGCTCCAACAGCTGGAAGATGTAGAGAATACAGAAGACTATTGGCAGCAGGTCAAAACTGAATGGAATGAGACATGTGAAGAAATACTGGGGAAAAGGGAAAGACAACAAAAAGCATGGATAACAACAGAAACCATCAATAAGATAAAAGACAGAAAAAACAAGAAAGCAGAGTTAAACACAAGCAAAACCAGAAGTTCCAAAGCTAAGGCTCAAGAAGTGTACACAGAAGCAAACAAAGAAGTATCAAAAGAGACAAGAGGAAGTATATTGAGGAGTTGGCAAGAGAGGCAGAAGATGCTGCAGCCAAAGGGAATATGAGAGAACTGTATAACAAGACAAGATTACAAGCAGGTAGGTAGGTATGTTTGTTGGTATCTTGACTTTTCCGATCCTCTAGATTACAAGCAGGTGTGTAGGTATGTTTGTTGGTATCTTGACTTTTCCAATCCTCTAGATTACAAGCAGGTATGTAGGTATGTTTGTTGGTATCTTGACTTTTCCGATCCTCTAGATTACAAGCAGGTATGTAGGTATGTTTGTTGGTATCTTGACTTTTCCAATCCTCTAGATTACAAGCAGGTATGTAGGTATGTTTGTTGGTATCTTGACTTTTCCAATCCTCTAGATTACAAGCAGGTATGTAGGTATGTGTTGCGTGATAAATTCTCGCAACATCGTTTTATTACAATATCTATTTTATAACGCAAGGGCAACAACTGCTTGAAATTTATAGTCACTTTTCTCGGTAAGCATTTGTCTTCTCGCGTTGGTATTGAATGCAGTTAAGTTTTGAGCTGTGGTCTTTTTGCGCTGGACTGCGCATGACTGGTCTTGTTTTTTGGTCGATCGGTTTCCGCCCACCACTAGTAGAGTGAGCGATTTGAATGGCGAAAGAGATGCCTCGTTGAAGAGGGGATCTCCGCTATTTTTTGTTCTGTCAGGGATGTGTAGTCCTCTTAATGGATATTTCGTTTATTCGAGATAATACCTCTAGTGTTTCCCACATGTCGGGAGGCGTGATATTTCTGTGTATTTCCTGAAGGCAAGGTAAATTGACTTTTCATTAACTCTATCGATTTTGGGTCGTGAGCGATTTCGATTCATAGCCTGTCTTCGAAAGTCGTCGTCACGAGATGTTTTCCCAGCTCACATGTCGCTGTATTGTACTACATCGGTTGATGCATGTCCCAAGGACCATTACTTGCTACTTTGTTAAATGAACTAGGTTTGGAAAACCTTTATTATCTAGAGGATATTTTTGAGGACATTATTTATACTTCGGCAGACGTGTCTGTCTTGCTGAAGTCAGACTAAGGAGAGTGAACTGATCTCATACATCTGGTTATCTCCTGGCTGTTATAGAAAAGGATGGAGTTTTTCACCTGACTACATTTACAGCACTATGAAATATAACATGCATCTGACTCATCATTGTAATGCTGTCTACCGTCTATTGCTGTATTGAATGTTGCTGTGATAATGACTGTTTGATGTGCCTACATATTCGCGTAACCATTTTGTCACTGTGGCGTCCACAATAAATAATGAAGAAAAACGTCAACGGCTGTTACAAGAATCATTGACTTTATACGTCGTGAGTTTACTGACGTCCTATGTGGATTGCCCTGTTATTTTTGTATGAACATTGTTTGACTGAACACATCTGCACACTACACAAAACCAGACATGCGGATACCATCCATCCTCATATGGCATCACGCATCATTTGGTGGCCATTAGCTGGTTTGAGTCTGGTACCAGCAAACACGGGGTCCCTTACCCACTTCATTTTCAACAAGAATTCATCAGCATCCTTCAAGAAATTAACATTCTTCAATACAGTCAACATCTTCAAAATTTTCAAAGTACTCGGCGTTGCCCGGTAAAAGTCAAAATTTCAACTTTTTGACGGAAACAAGAATTTGACAGTACCCGGCGTTGTTACATGTTGCCGGATAACTCGGACTGCTGTTATCTTTTACGCAAGTCAAGCAAGTTGCTGCTGTCAAGGTTCCAGTGCTGTCATTTTTGTGAAGGTCAAGTGCCGGTTGAAACGGGTTGTTTTCTGAAGAAGGCCAAGTACCGATTTCCATCAACTTACTTTTGGATTAGAAGGTCAAGTGCCGAAACAACTCAACACACAGTAATTCAGAAGCTCTTGTACCATCGTGTTAGCAGTGGAAGCAGTTCAGATGTGCCATCATCGTTGGAGCTTCGCTCTTTAGGACGTTGATTGACATCCGTTTTGTCTGCTGTTCTACGATTGGAAGCCTATAAGTTAAGTGGCCTGTTTGTATGTAAACTGTGCCCTTATACTTCTGCTGAGTCTTCTGTGTATCATCTCATTCTATATGTTATATGTCTATATGTTATTTGTATATTTATATGTTTATATTTCAGCGGGTTCTCGGTTGGGTGGTGTCTCCGTTAGATTATGCCACGTCATAGAGGTCGTCTATTGTGAGCGTTTTCTGTAGGGTTTGCAAATTTCCGATACTGGAATTTGCTAAGCGACTTCTGTTGCTATTTATGTTAGCTGTGATGACATGTTTTAATATTGTTTTCGTTATTATTTCGCATTCTTTAGTTTTGTTTTGATTTGTTTGTATTTGTTAGCCTACTCTTGTCTATAATTTAGTTTCATACAACATTTTTGTTTATACACTGTGGTGTCATGTATTTTGTTTAATTATAGCGCAGATATCGTCACATTTTTTGTGATATTTCATTAATTTCTGCTTTATTTTTAGTTGATTTCTGCGAACGTTTTTGTATTGTTGCTGATCTTTGTTATTGTTTACATTGTTATTGTTTACATTGTTTGCATTGTTTACATTTTCAATGTTTACATTCTGCATGTGTTTACATAGTCATTGTTTACAGTTATAGTAATTAGTTAATGGGCTATGCTAATGCACTGTTACTACTACACTGATGATAAATGAATGATGAATAGTGTCGTGCACTATTGAATGAGAAGTGCACTTATGATCAAGAATTGAGTGCTGATATTTCATATACAAGTTCTTTGATTGGAGACTTGTTTCCCACAGAGACTGGGATAATATAATGTGATGTGAATATACAAGTGCTTAATTAAGACTTGTTACACTTAGGTTTGAAATAAATTAGTTAATTATTTCAGATTTTGGACTCATATGTTAGACAACATGTCTACATTTGAGCACTTTATTGAGCAGGGTAAATTGCTTGGGAAGACTGGTGATAAGTTAGAAGAATTTGCAACTGCTCGATATGATAAAGCAATGGAAGCTGAACAAAAGAAACTGCAGATGCAGGTGGATGAAAAAAGATTCCAAATGGAAATGGAAAAACAAAAAAGGGAATCAGAAGCTGAGGAGAGAAAACTCCAGCTACATCTAGAAGCTGAAAGACTTCAAAAAGAGGCTGAAAATAAAAGACTTGAAAAAGAAGCTGAAAGACTTCAAAAAGAGGCTCAGGCTGAGGAAAGAAGATTACAGAGAGAGTCTGATGAGAGGAAAGAGAAAGCAAAAATGGAGCATGAAGAAAAGGTCTTAGCTTTAGAGTTGGAAAAATTGAAATTGACGAGCATGAGTAATGGTAATGATTCAAACAAGGGTTCATCTTCTGGTAAGGCTAATAATGATACTTTTAAGATTAAGTTACCAACATTTAGTCCTTCCAGTGATGACATAATGTTCTATCTGGACAGATTTGAACAAGCATGTACAGCTCATAACATAGACAAAGCAAAATATGTTTATCAGTTATCAGGGATACTGACAGGTAAAGCTCTAAGTATATTAAATATGGTGGATGAACCTGACAAGAACAATTATGAGGTTGTCAGGGCCGCTTTGTTAAAGAAATATCAGCTTAACGAAGACGGCTATCGTCTACAATTTAAAAACATGTTACCTGAAAATGGAGTTGAATTCTCCGAGTTTATTGCAAGAATACGCATTACTTTCTCACGATGGGTTGAACTATCTAAGACGGAAAAAACTTATGAAGGACTTATGGACTTAATACTTAGAGACAAAGTCATGTCGTCTGTCAATGAGTCTTTCCTTGCTTTCCTTCATGAACGTAAACCTAAAACAATAAAAGAAATGGAAGATTTCTGTTGCCAATACGTAACTGCGCACCCACACATAACCATGGGTAACTCTAAGGTGAAAGAAGGTTTACCAGTTGCTTCGGCAGCTCCGTATGGCCAAAACTTTGCTCGTAGATTCCAACAAAATTTTGATAGAAAGAGTAGCGGTAATTTCTGTCAAAATCATGGAAATCAATTTCATGGTGATTCTTCTTCGAAGAATTGGAGACAACCTGATAGTACTCGTTACTATCACCCTAATAATTATAGGCATTTCAAAAGAGGATATGGTAATAGAGGTTATTCCTGCCGAAGACCTCAGAACCAAACAAATAGATGTTCGCATCAATGTGAACATGATAGTAATCGTGGAAACTGGAATTCGAACCAGGATAACAATTACAATAGAGACAATAATAACTGCAGAGATAATAATAACTCTGATAACTTCAGAGGTAATAATAGTCGGGGTAGATCTCAACACAAAAAAAAGAGATATCAGCAGGCTAATGCTGTACAACAGGAAACTGAGGGAGCCTGTAATCATGTTGTTGATAGTAAAAACTTTGACGCTGTCACTGGTTCTGCTTTTGACTTTGAGAGAGCAAACAAATGCCCCCAATGCAGTACTTTATTCGAACCGGGTACCATAACTACTTTGAGTTGTGGTCACCCACTTCCCGCTCTTCCTGCTGCTGTTGCGCATGACGGGAGGGGGTTCTTTAATTCTACATAAGGGTCTTGTTAATGATACTCCGGTCTCACTACTTTTCGATTCCGGATGCACCACTATTGGTGTTAGACAATCGCTTGTAGATCCATCTTGTGCTACAGGAAGGGTTATTAAATGTGTCACATTTGGCGGCACTCTAGAAAAATATCCTACTGCTGTAATTCGCATTGCCACTCCTTTCTTTACTGGAGATGTGCATGCTTGTCTCTTACCTAATCCTATTGCGGACCTTATTATTGGTCGTATTCACGGAGTTAGGGAGTGTACCCCACAGCAGATTGCTGCTTGGGAAGATAATAACATGCAAGCTACAAATGCAGTAGTTACAAGAGCACAAGCTCTACAAACACCCGAAACTTCACTGAATAGTGATAATGAAGTTGATAGCCAAGATAGTCACTTAGTAATCACTCGTGACTCTTTCATAAAATTGCAAGAAGAAGATCCTTCTTTAAAAAAATTCTTCGTTCTTGCGAAGAAAGGTGATCCGAATCAGGATACAAATAGAAAATCTTGGATTGCAATGAGAAACGGCGTACTTGTACGTATGGTACAAGATTCGACTACGTCGGCACATTCGCAAATTCTTGTTCCCAAGAGCATGAGAGTGCAAATATTACAACATGCTCATGACTCGCAATGTGCTGGACATATGGGTTTTTCCCGTACGAAGTCGAGAGTCCTTGCGGCTTTCTTTTGGCCTTTTGTCAATAAGGACATTCGTATTTACTGCCGATCATGCAAGGTATGTCAGGAGGTCAAATCTAGAGGACCACGACATGCTGCGCCTATCCAGGCTGCTGACATTCCTATTCGGCCGTTTCAGAAAATGGCCATAGATATTATTGGCCCTTTTAAGGTCAAGTCGGCCAGAGGACATCAGTTTATCCTTACATGTGTCGATATGTGCACACGTTGGCCAGAGGCTATTCCTCTTAAGAGCATATCTACTACAGATATCGCAGATGCTCTTTGGTTGATATTTTCTCGCTTGGGGTTCCCCAGAGAAATATTGTCAGACCATGGCACTCAACTCATATCTGACACTATGTCACAGGTAATGTCTACCTTACATATTGAACGATCTCTCAGTAGTATCTACCATCCTATGTCTAATGGGTTAGTTGAGCGTCTGAATAGAACGCTCAAGACTTTGCTTGGTAAGATAACTGAAGATCATCCTCAAGATTGGGACAGGGTTTTACCCGCGGCTCTCTTTGCCTATAGAGAAGTCCCTAATGAACACACAGGATTCTCTCCCTTCGAACTTGTCTTTGGCGCGCGTCCACGCGGCCCTATGTCTTTATTACACGATCTCATCACTGCCGATGATATTAGCGATGAAACTCAATCCTCATATGAGTATGTCATTGCTCTTAGACAAAAGATCATTGAGGCATGTAAGCTAGCAACTGCTTCATCAGAAATTGCTAAAGAGAAGGCAAGACAGTTTGCTAACAAGAATAGATGTCTACGACAACTTTGTCCAGGTGACAAAGCATTCGTCCTACTCCCCAGTAGGGAAAATAGACTTCTTATTGCATGGAAAGGTCCGTATGCAATAGTCTCTCGGATTTCCGATGTTGACTATGTGGTCGATATTGATGGAAAGCATAAAACTTTCCACATAAACATGCTTTCGGAATTTCACGAACGTCCGGACTATTTGCTGCCTATTTTCCAGGCAACGGATGATGCTCCTGCACCTCACGGTCATTATTCATCCCTGTCTGTCATACAGGATGAGGAATCTACCTTCTCTGATGTTAATCTTCCCCTTCCAGTGGTTCCATTACATTCTACGGAATCTTGGAAAAACGTTTCTGTTTCTCCTAATCTTTCTGGTGACGAACATCGACAAGTCTCGTCGATGTTACAAACATTTCAGGATGTTCTCACTGACATTCCTGGACACACAGATGTCATAGAACATGACATAATTCTTACCGACAATAATCCAATTAGGGTTAGGCCTTATCCTATTCCTATACACTTTCAGTCGCAAGTGGAAAAGGAATTGGATGAAATGATTCAATTAAATATAATTGAACCATCGACTTCACCATATTCTTCTTCCATGGTTATTGTCCGGAAGAAGGATAAGAACATACGAATTTGTGTTGATTATCGCAAATTGAATCAGGTCACAAAGTTCGATGCTGAACCGATGCCTTTGTTAGAAGATCTACTGATTAGACTTTCTAATTCTAGATTCTTCACTAAACTTGACTTGTCTAAAGGTTATTGGCAAGTGCCTTTAGCAGAGCATGCCAAACCTCTTACTGCTTGTTCTACACCTAGGGGTCTATTTCAATGGAATGTTATGCCTTTTGGTCTCATGAACGCCCCTGCCACTTTCGTTCGCATGATGCGTCGAATTCTGTCACATCGTTCGGATGTCATCGCATACTTAGATGACATCTGTCTCTTCAGTGATACCTGGGAAGATCACTATTTAGGGTTATATGACTTACTGTCCACTCTACGTGAGAATAATTTGACAGCGAAACCTTCTAAAGCTTTTGTTGGTTTTGGTGAAATCTCTTTCCTGGGTCATCGTGTTGGTCATGGTCTCTTGAAGACAGAAGACCACAATACTTCCAAAATACTGAACATCTCTGTTCCTAAAACGAAGAAACAAGTTAGGAGTCTCTTAGGTTTAATTCAATTTTATGGGAGATTTATTCCAAATTTATCTTCGATCATGGCACCTCTCTCAACATTGTTGAAGAAAGGTTCGCCTAATCTGGTCCGTTGGTCTGAAGAATGCCAATCTTCACTAGACCAAATCAAGAATATATTTTCTTCTCCTCCCATCTTAAGATTACCTACTCTTGATAGGACTTTTGTTCTTCGGAGTGATGCTTCATCCACTGGGATTGGAGCAGCACTGATGCAAGAATATGCAAATACTCTGCATCCTGTTATGTACATTTCTAGAAAACTAAATGCGGCAGAGAGGAACTACTCGGTTTTAGACCGTGAGTTGTTAGCGATGGTTTGGTCAATTCTAAAGCTACAAAGATTCCTCCTGGGCGCACATTTCATTCTAGAGACTGATCAGAAAGCTCTTACAGCTATTCAGACTAAGAATTTGAAGAGTTCGAGATCCACTCGATATGCTATAGCTCTTCAACCTTTTCACTTCACGGTACGAGCTATCCGTGGTGCGGATAATGTGATGGCTGACATTTTGTCTAGATGCCCACATGACTCCAACTAATACTTCTGTCCTATATTTCCATATATTACAGAGTCATAACACACCTATATTTCTACAATAGATTAGCACATCTGTACTTACTTTATATGTACACACTATCGTGCTTTGTTGTCATCTTCTTCTGTTCGTTTTTTTTAAGATGATAGAGGAGGACTGAGTAGTTAATATAAGGGCCGTTAGTTTACTAAACAGCCACAATTATTAATAATGTATTGTACCTTATGAAGCATATTAGTTATTAATTAGCATTATATTGCTTGTACTTTCTCAGAATGTCATTGTTGAGCTGAGGACTTACCTTACTAGTATCAAGCATGACGAGTTCTAGATTGTGTACTTACCCTCGGAATACCAGAGCATATGTCCTGGATCGTCATGTAGTTTAACTTTACTATGTACTTATGTCATTACATGTCAAATAATGTACTATTTAAATTTTCCTATCAGATTTGTACATCCATTTTTAAAGACAATATTAGAGTATGCTGTTTAATGATGATTATGGTAACTTGCATACGTATATTGTGTTTACATGCTAACGTGATGTGTGTTGGTGACACCTCCCCGATGTGAATATTTTTTGAGACATATTTATTTTTCTGTTGAGGTATATCCTCACCAGACACTCTATATTTAGCCTCATGTTAGGCAATTTAATTAATTATCAGCGCATAATTCGTGCGTTTTGAGCCGCTTATCGCATGCTCTTTGATATTTAAAAAAAAAAAAAAATATGTTCCACATTTTTTTTTTTATCGGGAGGAGGTGGTGATATGTTGCGTGATAAATTCTCGCAACATCGTTTTATTACAATATCTATTTTATAACGCAAGGGCAACAACTGCTTGAAATTTATAGTCACTTTTCTCGGTAAGCATTTGTCTTCTCGCGTTGGTATTGAATGCAGTTAAGTTTTGAGCTGTGGTCTTTTTTGCGCTGGACTGCGCATGACTGGTCTTGTTTTTTGGTCGATCGGTTTCCGCCCACCACTAGTAGAGTGAGCGATTTGAATGGCGAAAGAGATGCCTCGTTGAAGAGGGGATCTCCGCTATTTTTTGTTCTGTCAGGGATGTGTAGTCCTCTTAATGGATATTTCGTTTATTCGAGATAATACCTCTAGTGTTTCCCACATGTCGGGAGGCGTGATATTTCTGTGTATTTCCTGAAGGCAAGGTAAATTGACTTTTCATTAACTCTATCGATTTTGGGTCGTGAGCGATTTCGATTCATAGCCTGTCTTCGAAAGTCGTCGTCACGAGATGTTTTCCCAGCTCACATGTCGCTGTATTGTACTGCATCGGTTGATGCATGTCCCAAGGACCATTACTTGCTACTTTGTTAAATGAACTAGGTTTGGAAAACCTTTATTATCTAGAGGATATTTTTGAGGACATTATTTATACTTCGGCAGACGTGTCTGTCTTGCTGAAGTCAGACTAAGGAGAGTGAACTGATCTCATACATCTGGTTATCTCCTGGCTGTTATAGAAAAGGATGGAGTTTTTCACCTGACTACATTTACAGCACTATGAAATATAACATGCATCTGACTCATCATTGTAATGCTGTCTACCGTCTATTGCTGTATTGAATGTTGCTGTGATAATGACTGTTTGATGTGCCTACATATTCGCGTAACCATTTTGTCACTGTGGCGTCCACAATAAATAATGAAGAAAAACGTCAACGGCTGTTACAAGAATCATTGACTTTATACGTCGTGAGTTTACTGACGTCCTATGTGGATTGCCCTGTTATTTTTGTATGAACATTGTTTGACTGAACACATCTGAACACTACACAAAACCAGACATGCGGATACCATCCATCCTCATTACAAGCAGGTATATAGGTATGTTTGTTGGTATCTTGACTTTTCCAATCCTCTAGATTACAAGCAGGTATGTAGGTATGTTTGTTGGTATCTTGACTTTTCCAATCCTCTAGATTACAAGCAGGTATGTAGGTATGTTTGTTGGTATCTTGACTTTTCCAATCCTCTAGATTACAAGCAGGTATGTAGGTATGTTTGTTGGTATCTTGACTTTTCCAATCCTCTAGATTACAAGCAGGTATGTAGGTATGTTTGTTGGTATCTTGACTTTTCCAATCCTCTAGATTACAAGCAGGTATGTAGGTATGTTTGTTGGTATCTTGACTTTTCCAATCCTCTAGATTACAAGCAGGTATGTAGGTATGTTTGTTGGTATCTTGAATTTTCCAATCCTGTAGATTACAAGCAGGTATGTAGGTATGTTTGTTGGTATCTTGACTTTTCCAATCCTCTAGATTACAAGCAGGTATGTAGGTATGTTTGTTGGTATCTTGAATTTTCCAATCCTCTAGATTACAAGCAGGTATGTAGGTATGTTTGTTGGTATCTTGACTTTTCCGATCCTCTAGATTACAAGCAGGTATGTAGGTATGTTTGTTGGTATCTTGACTTTTCCAATCCTCTAGATTACAAGCAGGTATGTAGGTATGTAGGTATGTTTGTTGGTATCTTGACTTTTCCAATCCTCTAGATTACAAGCAGGTATGTAGGTATGTTTGTTGGTATCTTGACTTTTCCAATCCTCTAGATTACAAGCAGGTATATAGGTATGTTTGTTGGTATCTTGACTTTTCCAATCCTCTAGATTACAAGCAGGTATGTAGGTATGTTTGTTGGTATCTTGACTTTTCCAATCCTCTAGATTACAAGCAGGTATGTAGGTATGTTTGTTGGTATCTTGACTTTTCCAATCCTCTAGATTACAAGCAGGTATGTAGGTATGTTTGTTGGTATCTTGACTTTTCCAATCCTCTAGATTACAAGCAGGTATGTAGGTATGTTTGTTGGTATCTTGAATTTTCCAATCCTCTAGATTACAAGCAGGTATGTAGGTATGTTTGTTGGTATCTTGACTTTTCCGATCCTCTAGATTACAAGCAGGTATGTAGGTATGTTTGTTGGTATCTTGACTTTTCCAATCCTCTAGATTACAAGCAGGTATGTAGGTATGTTTGTTGGTATCTTGACTTTTCCAATCCTCTAGATTACAAGCAGGTATGTAGGTATGTTTGTTGGTATCTTGACTTTTCCAATCCTCTAGATTACAAGCAGGTATATAGGTATGTTTGTTGGTATCTTGACTTTTCCAATCCTCTAGATTACAAGCAGGTATGTAGGTATGTTTGTTGGTATCTTGACTTTTCCAATCCTCTAGATTACAAGCAGGTATGTAGGTATGTTTGTTGGTATCTTGACTTTTCCAATCCTCTAGATTACAAGCAGGTATGTAGGTATGTTTGTTGGTATCTTGACTTTTCCAATCCTCTAGATTACAAGCAGGTATGTAGGTATGTTTGTTGGTATCTTGACTTTTCCAATCCTCTAGATTACAAGCAGGTATGTAGGTATGTTTGTTGGTATCTTGACTTTTCCAATCCTCTAGATTACAAGCAGGTATGTAGGTATGTTTGTTGGTATCTTGACTTTTCCAATCCTCTAGATTACAAGCAGGTATGTAGGTATGTTTGTTGGTATCTTGACTTTTCCAATCCTCTAGATTACAAGCAGGTATGTAGGTATGTTTGTTGGTATCTTGAATTTTCCAATCCTCTAGATTACAAGCAGGTATGTAGGTATGTTTGTTGGTATCTTGACTTTTCCAATCCTCTAGATTACAAGCAGGTATGTAGGTATGTTTGTTGGTATCTTGAATTTTCCAATCCTCTAGATTACAAGCAGGTATGTAGGTATGTTTGTTGGTATCTTGACTTTTCCGATCCTCTAGATTACAAGCAGGTATGTAGGTATGTTTGTTGGTATCTTGACTTTTCCAATCCTCTAGATTACAAGCAGGTATGTAGGTATGTTTGTTGGTATCTTGACTTTTCCAATCCTCTAGATTACAAGCAGGTATGTAGGTATGTTTGTTGGTATCTTGACTTTTCCAATCCTCTAGATTACAAGCAGGTATGTAGGTATGTTTGTTGGTATCTTGACTTTTCCGATCCTCTAGATTACAAGCAGGTATGTAGGTATGTTTGTTGGTATCTTGACTTTTCCAATCCTCTAGATTACAAGCAGGTATGTAGGTATGTATGTTGGTATCTTGACTTTTCCGATCCTCTAGATTACAAGCAGGTATGTAGGTATGTTTGTTGGTATCTTGAATTTTCCAATCCTCTAGATTACAAGCAGGTATGTAGGTATGTGTGTTGGTATCTTGACTTTTCCAATCCTCTAGATTACAAGCAGGTATGTAGGTATGTTTGTTAGTATCTTGACATTTCCAATCCTCTAGATTACAAGCAGGTATGTAGGTATGTTTGTTGGTATCTTGACTTTTCCAATCCTCTAGATTACAAGCAGGTATGTAGGTATGTTTGTTGGTATCTTGACTTTTCCAATCCTCTAGATTACAAGCAGGTATGTAGGTATGTTTGTTGGTATCTTGACTTTTCCAATCCTCTAGATTACAAGCAGGTATGTAGGTATGTGATAAGGTTGATAATGTTGGATTTTTATTCCCGTTAATGATATCCACCAAAAGATAGATATAAGTTGATGGAAGCAGACATCATCATCATCATCAGTTGATAAGATCTCTATGGTGTTGTTTGCTCCACTGTAGTGTATGGAATGTCAACTTGACCTACGCAGTGGTGTGTAGACATGGATTGAGTGTACAATGTGCGAATGATGATAAGGGTTCGTGTTGTTGACAAATGTTCTTTTCTCACACTCATGTATGACTGGAAGTCATCGACACCAACGACTGTGTACCTTTTCTAAAGTTTAATTGGACGTACACACTCGACAGCACAGATAGTGACAAAACACAGGTTGGCATAATACATCATAGTACAGTGGATAAATGGTCTTGCAATGTTATGTTACATGGGCACTCATGTAGATTAATATTATAATGGACTGTCAGTAGCCAAGCCCTCAGCATCGCCCATACATATAAATCATCTGACTTCACTGACTGAGCACGTCAGCTTATAAACAATATTTCAGATGGCTTCTAAACCTAATCTCGTTTAGCGACGATTCTCCCACATAATGTTCAGCACATTTTTTTTTCATATAATAATATTGAACCGCTAATAACGGGTTCTCATGTGTAGCAGTGATCTCTGGACTAAACAAGCGATAATACGGGCATCCCCTTTCTCTTCTTGAAAGTCGCTACATGTTTTGGTTCCAAGATGGCTTCACTCGTGAACTGTCACTCACGTTTGGATGCAGATAATGAATCTGTCCTAAAGTTAGTCATTCATAAAACATTGCATTGCTCTGTAGATTTGATCATGAACAATTGACTGCATTCTACAGAATATAGTGCTGCTAGGAATCGAAGTCGTTTTCATCGAGTCAAATATATTCTCTTAGACATTCAAATCGTAACTATCGAAAATGGTGGCTTCGATCGAGAGTTCATAAGAGTGTCTTTGATTACCTTGGGAGAGGAAATATGAAACTGCCATTCCTTGGCAATATGAATAAACACTGGGGTAAAGCATACACGATAGGTCTAGACGACTATCACTTTCCCCACAAATACTGAGATCACTTTTTCCCGGCGACAGGCCGACATAGGAAAAACACACACAGTCCCTATCAGGACGAAGCCAAATCACACCACACTCTAGCGACACATCCGCCGAATAGCCTTTGACCTCTCTAGAGACAACAGAACATATAGTTCGACTTAGATATGTAAAGATATACAGATATAAGACAGACTCGTCCTACTCAGACAAACAATACACATAAATTCAGGCCATAGATATTCTGAAGCAAGAACAATCTATTATTACCCAAACAACGAATAAATCGCAGTAAAATGGATTTATCCGCGGAGTTTGATCGAAGAGATGGCACAACTTTCAAGGGAAGTAACTCAATAATGACTTTCCCTTAAGCACTAAAAAATTACTTATGTATAATATTGTAAGATATCAAAGACTGCACGTAACAGTCTTACCACACCTCCCGGGAAAAAAAAAATGGAAAATTTTTTTTTTTTTTGAAATACATCTAGGAGCAACGTACAATAGGCTCACAACGCATGAATAATGCGCAGATGAAAATATCAGGAATACCTATAACGCCTAATATGAGGCTAAGTCGACTTATGGAGCGACTGGTGAGAATGTGTCTCATAAACTGAGAGAAATTATTTCTCTACAAGTATATTTTTCCAGGAAGGTGTCATCAAAGTATAATACAATTCTGGCAATTACACAATGCCTAAAAAATTCATATCATCATTTCGTATTAGATATCTTAAATTTATGATTTATGAAGAAAAAATCATCAAAGCACAGCGGTGAATAAACATCCATGAACCGCTATGTAGTGATACAATCATTATATTATTAAATTACAAATGTGTATCTATCATGATATAGAAAAGGAACTACTATAGAACTAGACATATCAAGAAGTCTAAGCCCTAATAGTTATGTGGAATCATGTGGGCATCTTGACAGAATGTCTGCCATCACATTATCTGATCCACGAATAGCTCGCACAGAGAAATGAAAAGGTTGAAGAGCAATTGCATATCGAGTAGACCTCGAGCTCTTCAAATTCTTACTCTGTATAGCAGTAAGAGCTTTTTGGTCGGTTTCTACTATGAAATGTGCGCCTAGAAGGAATCTCTGTAGTTTGAGGATCGACCAAACCATAGCTAATAGCTCACGGTCTAAAACCGAATAATTCCTTTCTGCCGCATTAAGTTTTTCTGGAAATATACATTACAGGATGCAGAGTTCCAGAGTACTCTTGCATTAGTGCCGCTCCAATCCCAGTGGATGAAGCGTCACTACGAAGAACGAATGTCTTATCTTTAGTGGGTAGCACTAAAATAGGTGGTGTTGAAAACAATGTTTTAATCTTATCCAGAGAGCATTGGCATTCCTGAGACCAGTGGACCACATTAGGCGAACCTTTCTTTAGAAGTGTTGAGAGAGGTGCCATGATAGAGGATAGATTCTGAATGAATCTGCCATAAAATTGAATAAGACCTAACAGACTTCTCACCTGTTTTTTAGTCTTAGGGATCGAGATGTTAAGTATCTTACTAGTATTATGGTCCTCTGTCTTTAGGAAACCATGACCAACTCGGTGGCCTAGGAAAGAAATTTCGCTAAAACCAATATAGGCTTTAGAGGGTTTCGCTGTCAGGTTGTGCTCACGCAAAGTAGACAGCAATTCATCTAACCCTGAATAGTGATCTTCCCAAGTATCGCTGAAAAGACAGATGTCGTCTAGATATGCAATGACATCTGACCGATAAGATAGGATTCGGCGCATCATGCGTACGAACGTAGCTGGTGCGTTCATAAGACCGAAAGGCATAAAATTCCATTGGAACAAACCTCTAGGTGTTGAAAAAGCCGTGAGAGGTTTGGCGCGTTCAGATAAAGGAACTTGCCAATATCCTTTAGACAAATCAAGTTTAGTGAAAAAATGAGATTTGGAGAGTCGAGTAAGTAGCTCTTCCAGTAAAGGCATAGGTTCGGCATCGAACTTCGTTACTTGATTCAATTTTCGATAGTCAACGCAAAGACGTATGTTATTGTCTTTTTTACGCACAATAACCATCGGCGAAGAATATGCAGAGGTGGATGGTTCGATTATTTTCAAATCTATCATCTCATCCAACTCTTTCTCGACCTGTGCTTGAAAATGTATAGGTATAGGATAAGGTCTAACCCTAATAGGAGTATGGTCAGTTAGAACAATGTCATGTTGAATGACATTCGTTTGTCCAGGGATGTCAGTGAGTACATCCTGAAATGTTTGCAACATAGTTGAAACTTGTCGCTGTTCTCCTAGAGACAAATCAGGAGAGACAGTAACGTTCTTCCATGATTCACTGGAATGAAGTGGGATCATTGGAAGAGGAAGATTTACATCTGAAAAACTTGTTTCCTCATCCTGTATCACGGACAGTGATGAGTAGTGACCATGTTGTACTGGAGAATTGTCCGTTGCTTGGAAAATGGGTTGCAAATAATCCGGACGTTCATGGAATTCAGTAAGCATATTGATGTGGAAGGTTTTATGCTTCCCATCAATATCGACAATATAGTCGACATCGGAAATTTTCGATATTATATCGTACGGACCTTTCCAAGAAATAAGTAATCTGTTTTCCCTACAAGGTAGTAATACAAATGCTTTGTCACCAGGACAAAGTTGTCGTAAGCATCTCTTCTTATTGGCAAATTGCCTTGCCTTCTGTTTCGCAAATTCAGAAGAAGAAGTTGCTAATTTGCATGCTTCAATAATTTTTTGTCTCAACGCGATGACATATTCGTAGGATGACTTTGTGTCATCGTCAATATTGTCAGATGTTATGAGATCGTGAAGCAACGACATAGGGCCCACGCGGACGCGCGCCAAAGACGAGTTCAAAGGGAGAAAATCCCGTATGTTCATTGGGTACCTCTCTGTAAGCGAAGAGGGCCGCAGGTAAAACTCTGTCCCAGTCTTGAGGATGATCCTCAGTTATCTTCCCCAGTAAGTTTTTAAGTGTTCTATTAAGGCGTTCGACCATACCATTAGACATTGGATGGTAGATACTACTTAAAGATCTATCTATCTGCAGAGTAGACATTACTTGAGACATGGTATCTGATATTAGTTGGGTGCCATGGTCTGACAATATCTCTCCGGGGAACCCCAGACGAGAAAATATAAGCCAAAGAGCATCTGCAATATCAGCAGTAGTAATGCTCTTCAGAGGAATAGCCTCTGGCCAACGTGTGCACATATCAACACACGTCAAGATAAACTGATGTCCTCTGGCAGACTTGATCTTAAATGGACCAATAATGTCTATGGCCATTTTTTGAAACGGCCGAATAGGAATGTCCGCCGCCTGAATGGGTGCAGCATGCCGTGGACCTTTGGATTTAACTTCCTGACATACTTTACAAGATCGACAATAAATACGTATGTCCTTGTTTACCAATGGCCAAAAGAAAGCCGCAAGGACTCTTGACTTAGTACGGGAAAAACCCATGTGTCCAGCACACTGAGAGTCGTGAGCGTGCTGCAAAATTTTAACTCTCAAATTCTTGGGAACCAGGATTTGAGAATGACTTGACGTAATGGAGTCTTGAACCATACGTACAAGTACGCCATTCTTCTTTGTAATCCACGATTTACGACTTGTGTCCTTATTCGGATCACCTTTAGTTGCAAGAATGAAGAATTTCTTCAGAGTGGGATCATCTTCTTGCTGTTTTATAAACGAGTCACGAGAAATTACCAAGGGATTATCTTGGTTATGCACTTCATTATCTTCAATAGATGAAGTTTGAGGCACATTAAGAGCCTGAGCTCTAGTGACTACAGCGTTAGCAATCTGCATGTTTTGCCTTTCCCACGTGGAAATTTGTTGCGGAGTGCATTCCTTGACTCCATGAATGCGACCGATGATGAGGTCAGCGATCGGATTCGGAAGAAGACATGCGTGTACATCTCCCGTAAAGAAAGGAGTAGCAATCCTAATGATAGCAGTAGAGTATTTCTCTAATGTGCCGCCAAATGTTACACATTTGACTACTTGTCCAGTGGCACGGGAAGGATCTACGAGTGACTGCCTAACACCAATTGTGGTGCATCCAGAATCAAATAGCACAGAGACTGGATTGTTATTCACTAAACCCTTATGTAAGACAAGAGAACCTCTTCCATCATGCGCGACTGATGCCGGAAGAGCAGGAAGAGGATGGCCACAGCTTAAAGTAGACACTGTGGTTGGCTCAAATAACGTTTTGCATTGGGGGCACTGAGATGCTCTCCCAAAATCAAAAGCGGCACATGCCATATTACTAGCATCATTATTATCTTTACTCTGTTTATAGGCTTCATGGGACTCTTGTTGTACAGAGTTTGCCTGAAAATGTGGTTTATGTCTTTTGTTTTGAGATCTACCTCGGTTATTATCACCTCTGTAGTTATTGTTACCTCTATTGTAACCCCTATTTGGGTTTGAGTCATAGTTCCCTTGGTTACCATTATCATATTCATTATAATGAGTATCTCTGTAATTATGATCTTGTTGACTCCAAGACGGATAACCCTGATAGTTTCTATAATTACTTCCTCTACGGAAATTCCTATAATTATGACCACCCCTGTGTCGAGAGCTATCAGGTCGTCTCCAGTTCTTTGAAGAAGAACCCTGAAATGATTGGTTACCTTGGTTTTGATAACTATTATGGTTACCTTTTTTATCAAATCTGTTTTGAGGTCCCTGAAATCTGTGTGAATAATTGGGATTGTATGGTGTTGCTGAAGCAACTGGCATACTCTCCTTAATCTTAGTGTTGCCAAAAGTCACGTCGGGGTGTGCAGTGACATATTGGGAACAATATTCTTCCATTTCTTTTAGAGATTTGGGTTTACGCTCATGTATAAATTCAAGGAAAGGTTTGTTCACACATGACATAATCTTATCTCTGAGCAACAAACCCATAAGTCCTTCATACGTTTTTTCTGTTTTGGAAAGCTCAATCCAACGATCAACTGTGAGACGTGCCTTTGCAGTGAATTCTGAGAATTCTACACCTGTCTCAGGTACCATCGTCTTAAATAAAAGGCGATAGCCTTCCTCACTTAGCTGATATTTTTTTTATCAAAGCCGCCCTAATGACATCATAATTATCCTTATCTGCTTCTCCTACAAGGCATAATCTAGTCAAAGATTCACCTTTCAAGTTTTCTGATAATTGATTAGCGTATTGTGATTTATCCACATTATGTGTACGACAAGAACGTTCAAATCTATCCAGCCAGAATGTAATATCGTCACTGGACTGATTGAACGGTGGAACCTTAACCTTGTAAGTAGAAGGTTTACCATTACCACTAGATGCCTGATTAACATTACTCATACTTGTCAATCTCAATTTCTCCAACTCAAATTCATGTTCTCTTATTGCTTTTTTCTCTTCAGCATCTAATCTTTTTTGTTCAGCCTCCCTGTCTAATCTTTTTTGTTCAGCTTCCCTGTCTAATCTTTTTTGTTCAGCTTCACTGTCTAATCTTTTTTGTTCAGCTTCACTGTCTAATCTTTTTTGTTCCGCAGCAGCTTCTCTTTCTAATTTTTTTTGTTCAGCTTCAAATCTCCTTTCCTCCACCTGCATCTGTAATTTCTTTTGTTCAGCAGCAGCCTCAGCTTCTCTTTCTAATCTTTTCTCTTCCGCCATAGCTTTTCTTTCTTCTGCAGCTAATCTTTTCTCTTCTGCCATAGCTCTTCTCTCTTCTGCAGCTAATGCTTTGTCATATTGAGCAACTGCCCATTGTTCTAATTGTTGACCAGTTTTATCAAGGGCTTTCCCTTGTATAATGAAGTATTCTAATGTAGACATGGTGTCTAACAATAATACTAATCACCTGAAATAATAATAATACCACAAGTTCTCAATGACTTGATTAATCAGTATACTATCCCAATATCTGTGGGTCACAAGCCTTTAATAAGGTCTTGTATAATAGTAATAATAATCAGGTACTGGTTTATACCATAATCCAAGTGCAGTGCACAGGCAATTGTGTCTTATGAAATATACCTATATAAAACATATGTCAACCAACAGAATACATAAAGTACAAATAGGACTGACAATACAAGAACGTTTGCAGAAATCAAAATAAATCAAATAGGGAAATCAATGAAAATAATCACTGAATCTGCAAAGAATAACAACACCAATGACGTCACAATATATGAATACAAATTGTGAATAGAACTGAAAGATAGAAAAGAGTAGACCAACAAATTACAAACAACTCAAAACAAAACTAAAGAACAAAGAAATATTACAAAAATAACAATAATTACAGTCTTCACAGCTAACACAAAAGCAACAGTTGTCGCAGCAAATTTTCAATCAAGAAAAATTGCACCTATAGAAAACGCCCACAACGGACCCTCTATGACGTGGGATATTCTGTTGTGAGGACGCCGCCCAACCTTAAACACAACCCGCTGACATAGAAACTAACATACTATACAAACAAATAACATGTAAACATAAATATATATAAATTATGTGTATGATAGTATGTGTTGCAAAATAGGCTCAGTTTTACAGTAATGGCAAAGTTATTTTTATGAACATAAACAAACTGCCACTTTATTCAATTAAACATTCTGGCCTTAAATATTAAAGTTCATATATGGAAAACAAGAAGATCCATCGATGAAAATAGGACTTCTTAGTACACAAATACTGTCTTCCTGTTAACATTGACAAGAATTGATCCAACTGTTCTGTGAAACTCTGTAATGTCTAATGTAAAACTGTCAACAACGCTGGCCTACATACTGCATTCACTTGACAGGTCACGTGACGAAGTGTTGACAAAGAGCAAACCAATACTGCAAGTGTGTCGTATCAGCCACAGGAAACGGTCTGGTATCGGTAATCTGTTGACTTCTGAACTTCTGCGAGGTCAAACCCAGAAAGCTGGTCCACCAGTTGATAAGATCACTATGGTGTTGTTTGCTCCACTGTAGTGTATGGAATGTCAACTTGACCTACGCAGTGGTGTGTAGACATGGATTGAGTGTACAATGTGCGAATGATGATAAGGGTTCGTGTTGTTGACAAATGTTCTTTTCTCACACTCATGTATGACTGGAAGTCATCGACACCAACGACTGTGGACCTTTTCTAAAGTTTAATTGGACGTACACACTCGACAGCACAGATAGTGACAAATCACAGGTTGGCATAATACATCATAGTACAGTGGATAAATGGTCTTGCAATGTTATGTTACATGGGCACTCATGTAGATTAATATTATAATGGACTGTCAGTAGCCAAGCCCTCAGCATCGCCCATACATATAAATCATCTGACTTCACTGACTGAGCACGTCAGCTTATAAACAATATTTCAGATGGCTTCTAAACCTAATCTCGTTTAGCGACGATTCTCCCACATAATGTTCAGCACATATTTTTTTTCATATAATAATATTGAACCGCTAATAACGGGTTCTCATGTGTAGCAGTGATCTCTGGACTAAACAAGCGATAATACGGGCATCCCCTTTCTCTTCTTGGAAGTCGCTACATGTTTTGGTTCCAAGATGGCTTCACTCGTGAACTGTCACTCACGTTTGGATGCAGATAATGAATCTGTCCTAAAGTTAGTCATTCATAAAACATTGCATTGCTCTGTAGATTTGATCATGAACAATTGACTGCATTCTACAGAATATAGTGCTGCTAGGAATCGAAGTCGTTTTCATCGAGTCAAATATATTCTCTTAGACATTCAAATCGTAACTATCGAAAATGGTGGCTTCGATCGAGAGTTCATAAGAGTGTCTTTGATTACCTTGGGAGAGGAAATATGAAACTTCCATTCCTTGGCAATATGAATAAACACTGGGGTAAAGCATACACGATAGGTCTAGACGACTATCACTTTCCCCACAAATACTGAGATCACTTTTTCCCGGCGACAGGCCGACATAGGAAAAACGCACACAGTCCCTATTAGGACGAAGCCAAATCACACCACACTCTAGCGACACATCCGCCGAATAGCCTTTGACCTCTCTAGAGACAACAGAACATATAGTTCGACTTAGATATGTAAAGATATACAGATATAAGACAGACTCGTCCTACTCAGACAAACAATACACATAAATTCAGGCCATAGATATTCTGAAGCAAGAACAATCTATTATTACCCAAACAACGAATAAATCGCAGTAAAATGGATTTATCCGCGGAGTTTGATCGAAGAGATGGCACAACTTTCAAGGGAAGTAACTCAATAATGACTTTCCCTTAAGCACTAAAAAATTACTTATGTATAATATTGTAAGATATCAAAGACTGCACGTAACAGTATGTTTGTTGGTATCTTGAATTTTCCGATCCTCTAGATTACAAGCAGGTATGTAGGTATGTTTGTTGGTATCTTGAATTTTCCAATCCTCTAGATTACAAGCAGGTATGTGGGTATGTTTGTTGGTATCTTGACTTTTCCAATCCTCTAGATTACAAGCAGGTATGTAGGTATGTTTGTTGGTATCTTGACTTTTCCAATCCTCTAGATTACAAGCAGGTATGTAGGTATGTTTGTTGGTATCTTGACTTTCCCGATCCTCTAGATTACAAGCAGGTATGTAGGTATGTTTGTTGGTATCTTGACTTTTCCAATCCTCTAGATTACAAGCAGGTATGTAGGTATGTTTGTTGGTATCTTGACTTTTCCAATCCTCTAGATTACAAGCAGGTATGTAGGTATGTTTGTTAGTATCTTGACTTTTCCAATCCTCTAGATTACAAGCAGGTATGTAGGTATGTTTGTTGGTATCTTGACTTTTCCAATCCTCTAGATTACAAGCAGGTATGTAGGTATGTTTGTTAGTATCTTGACTTTTCCGATCCTCTAGATTACAAGCAGGTATGTAGGTATGTTTGTTGGTATCTTGACTTTTCCAATCCTCTAGATTACAAGCAGGTATGTAGGTATGTTTGTTGGTATCTTGACTTTTCCAATCCTCTAGATTACAAGCAGGTATGTAGGTATGTTTGTTAGTATCTTGACTTTTCCAATCCTCTAGATTACAAGCAGGTATGTAGGTATGTTTGTTGGTATCTTGACTTTTCCAATCCTCTAGATTACAAGCAGTATGTAGGTATGTTTGTTAGTATCTTGACTTTTCCAATCCTCTAGATTACAAGCAGGTATGTAGGTATGTTTGTTGGTATCTTGACTTTTCCAATCCTCTAGATTACAAGCAGGTATGTAGGTATGTTTGTTAGTATCTTGACTTTTCCGATCCTCTAGATTACAAGCAGGTATGTAGGTATGTTTGTTGGTATCTTGACTTTTCCAATCCTCTAGATTACAAGCAGGTATGTAGGTATGTTTGTTGGTATCTTGACTTTTCCAATCCTCTAGATTACAAGCAGGTATGTAGGTATGTTTGTTGTTGGTATCTTGACTTTTCCAATCCTCTAGATTACAAATAGGTATGTAGGTATGTTTGTTGGTATCTTGACTTTTCCAATCCTCTAGATTACAAGCAGGTATGTAGGTATGTTTGTTGGTATCTTGACTTTTCCAATCCTCTAGATTACAAGCAGGTATGTAGGTATGTTTGTTAGTATCTTGACTTTTCCAATCCTCTAGATTACAAGCAGGTATGTAGGTATGTTTGTTGGTATCTTGACTTTTCCAATCCTCTAGATTACAAGCAGGTATGTAGGTATGTTTGTTAGTATCTTGACTTTTCCAATCCTCTAGATTACAAGCAGGTATGTAGGTATGTTTGTTGGTATCTTGACTTTTCCAATCCTCTAGATTACAAGCTTTCACTCTTTGTTTCCTTGTGCCAGGTAGTGAAAGGTACATATCTACGTTTGTTGGTATTTAGGTATGTTTGAAGAAATGTTTGTAGGTGTGTAGGTATGTTCGTAGGTATTTTAGTATGTTTGTAGGTATGGTTTTAGACAGAGCCGGCCCTGGGGATTTTTTAAAGTGGTGCAGGATCTAGTAATGCTTCCACTCCCCCCCCCCCCCCCCACCCCCCCCCCGCCCCCCCCCCCCCCCCCCCCCCCGCCCCCCCGGCCCCCCCCCCCCCCCCCCCCCCCGCCCCGGCCCGTGCAGTACTGTGTCTTTATGAGACTCAGTTTCGTGCTGCTCAGTTAGGATCACACTGCAATTGTTTGCAATTAATGTTCACTGCAGTTTAAAATCTTATTGTCGGCTAATAATTTTTTCTTTGATCGTATAGAATTACAGATGAATACCCGATGCACTGTTGTTGTAAAGTAATAATACAGACATTACAGCAACAATACCCGATGCACTGTTGTTGTAAAGTAATAATACAGACATTACAGCAACAATACCCGATGCACTGTTGTTGTAAAGTAATAATACAGACATTACAGCAAAAATGGCCTGTGTTATGTGGGCTCATAATTTTTTTCTTTAACATTGTCGTCTTTCTTGTTCTGTTCATATTTTTTAAAATGATATTTCGGCGCCTCCCTCACGTCGGCGTCCTATTTATTATGCATATTTTTTACTGTTTCCTGTGCTATCTAGCTGGGAAATTTCTACTGGTATATGCATATGTGTTACTGTTGACGATGCTACCTAACTGAAATCTTCTACTGGTATATGCATATATGTTACTGTTCACGATGCTAGCTAGCTGAGATCTTCTACTGGTATATGCATATATGTTACTGTTCACGATGCTAGCTAGCTGAGATCTTCTACTGGTATATGCATATTTTTTGCTTTTGACGATGCTACCTAGCTGAGATCTTCTACTGGTTTAACTGACAGGTTCTGTCTTTCGTTAGATTACTGTGTATATGTAGAATTTCCTTTACTGCTGGTTACATTTAAAGGGAATATAGAAAAGGCGTTAAGTTTGGCGCCTAATCACTTAGTTAATTAACAACTGTTGTCTGCTGATGACTGTCTTAGTTATGACGTCCAGCTACGTCTGCTGCCTCGTTTTTAACCACATAATAAGTAAACAGTAATTCAAATATTTAAATATATCAACACCACGAGTATGGCATCTTATTATAGCGGTCATGTTGCTTTTCCTTTCGTTGTCAGAGTAACGCTAGCCCTATCCTTGGACCAGATCAACAGCAGATGTTCACCAAATTTGGTTTATACAAGGGTAATGTTGTCGCCCTTAAGCCAATCAGAAAAAAATGTGTGGACACAAGCTGCAGAGATATTAAGCTAGAACTCAAACTGGTATGTACACATATATTTTTATGCTGTAACATTGTAGATATACTTGACACATGTGTGTGTGTGTGTTGTACATATGTTTGAATTGTATGTGTATATGTTTGTATGTGCTCTTCATATGCCTATAGTCTTCAGTTATTAATTGCGGTCGTCCACATATGCCACCATACAGTGAAATAAAAAAAGGGGCAAAGTGTTGTGACGTTGTGTGACGATAGAGGAGGGGAGTTTGAAAAAATGTGATGGCACACAAAAATAAAATAGTCATACTCGCGTCTTACATATATTATGTTTTTACTTTTATCCACAATAGATAACTTTTATCTGCAATAGTTAACTTTTATCCGCAATAGAGTAAAATGCAATTTTAGCATCGGCGTTAAAATCCGTGCAGCACTGCTTGATATATCAGAATGTGAAGATCGAAAACTAGTAAGGGTTAAATCACGGCTTTTGCTATATAAACCACTAATAGTTTTTAATTTCAAGTGATTTCATTTCAAAATTCTCACAGCATCATAACGTGATGACCATCTTTTGACTGACAGACTTTTAACTAAGAATGAATTTATTTGCCATACCAGTATATTCCATCTTTGTGGTGAGGCTGCGATCGGTGGAATAAATTCGATACTTTATGTTTTTTTTACTCATCGATACCTCTCTGCTAACATTGAATTTTACCCGCAATGTGAGGTGTAGAGGTGACATGAAGGCACTGGACATAAATTCAGCAAACTAGAAGGATGAAGCTGCCGATCGCACCAAGTGGGGATGCTCCCTATGGCGCCACTTCAGATTGGGCGAAAAGAAGCTCTCACAACAAGCTAATGATAACAGAACACGCATAAAGAATACCACGCTAAAGATGCAGCTATCAACTCAGGGGCGCATTCTCATAGTCAGTTATGGCTGAGAGCTGTCACCTCAGGGGCGCAATCTCATAGTCAGTTATGGCTGAGAGCTGTCACCTCAGGGGCGCATTCTCATAGTCAGTTATGGCTGAAGGAGGCTACTTCTATACACTCTGTTCCTTAAACAAACGTTTGTACTCTCTATTCCTTAAACAAACGGTTGTACACTCTATTCCTTAAACAAACGTTTGTACACTCTATTCCTTAAACAAACGTGTGTACACTATTCCTTAAACAAACGTGTTATACACTCTATGACATAAACACACGTATGTACGCTTTATACCTAAAAAAAAACGTGTACACACACTAACCTCAAAGAAACATGTATTAATATTTAACTGTATCCTGCCTGGTGTAGCCTGGTCTGAGTCTAGGATGCTCCCTGGGGTGAAAAAAAGCCCAAACCACTCCCCAAACAGTGCGTAGATGCACGGCGGGTTGCGTACTCATCGCTTGGGGGCACGATGGGTGGCTTTCCGGCCGTGTGGCAACACGGACCGTATGCAGAGGCGTGGCGGTGGCTGCGCCACCGCCATACCAAGCTGCCTGTGTGCCAAGGGTATAAGAGTCTAGCTACTCGCACCCTCATCGGGGATAAAGCAAGCAAGCAAGCAAGCAACTGTATCCTGCATTAATATTCTTGGGTACAGTTGACTCTCAGAATAATGAAGGCTTGATGATGGTAATGATTAGGTGATGACGGTGATAATTAGTTGATGTTGGGAATGATAATTATTTGATAATGGTGAGTTGATGGTGGTGATGAAGACTAGCTGATAATGGTGATGGTGATTAGTTTACAGTGCTGGTTAGTTGATGGTGGTTATGATTAAATGATCATGATGATTAGTTGATGGTAGTAATAATGATTAGTTGATGGTGCTGATGATGATTAGTTGATGGTAGTGCTGATGATTAGCTGGTGGTGGGTATAATGATTAACTGATGAAATTGAGGAGGATTTGTTTATATTGCTGATGATGATTAGTTGGTGGTGGTGGTCATTATTTGATGGTAGGGATGGTGATTAGATAATGGTGGTGAGAGTGAATAAATGGCGGCGAGAATGATAAATTGGTCATAGTTATTAGTTGATGATAGTGATGATGATGTTGATGATGTGATGATGATTAGTTGATGGTGATGGGTTTAGTTGCTGGAGTTTGATGATTAGCTGATGACTGTCAAGATAATTTATTTATGATGGTGCGGATGATTAGTTCTTGATGGTGATGATGATTAGTTGATGGTGGCATTATTAGTTGATGGTGGTATTATTAGTTGATGGTGGCATTATTGGTTGATAATGGTGATGATGATTAGTTGATGGTAGCATTATTAGTTGATAATGGTGATGATTACTAGGGGAGGATGATTAGTTGATGGAGATGATGATTAGTCGATGACATTGAGGATGATTAGGTGATGGTGATAATGATTAGTCGATGATATTGAGAATGATTAGTTGATGGTGGTATTATTAGTTGATAATGGTAATTACTAGGTGAGGATGATTAGTTGATGGTGATGATGGTTAGTTGATGGTGATGATGATGACGATGACTAATTGATGACGGTGAAGATGATTATGGACTGTGATGGGAATATTTAGATGGTTTTGATGATGTTAAGTTGATGTTTATGATGATTAGTTCATGGTACTTATAGTAATGATTAGTTGATTGGGATGATATGTTGAAGATGGTGATGATGGTAATGAAGATGATGATGATGATTAATCGAAAATGTTGACCACGACGACGACTATGATGATGGTGATGGCGGATTGAGGATAGTGATGATAATAAAAAGTTGGTGGTGATGATGTTGATGATAAGTTGATGCTGGTTATGACTGCTAGTTGATGCTAGTGATGATGGTTGATGGTGATGATGATTAGTTTGTGGTCATGATGATGATTAATTGATGTTGGTGATGATAATGATTAGTTGACGGTGATGATAATTATTTGATATGATAATGATTAGTTAATTTTTGTGATGATGATTAGTTGATGGCGATGGTGATTAGTTGGTTTTGGTGATGATGATTAGTTGATGTTGGTGATTATAATAATTAGTTCATCTTGGTGATGATGTTTAGTTGATTGTGATGATGATGATTAGTTGATGTTGGTGATGATAATGATTAGTTGATGTTGGTGGTGATGATTAGTTGATTGGGATGATGATGATTAGTTGATGTTGGTGATGATGATTAGTGGATGTTGGTGGTGATTATTAATTTATTGTGATAATGGTGATTAGATAATGTTGATGATGATGATTAGTTGATTGTGATGATGATGATGATTAGTTGATGTTGGTGATGGTAATGATTAGTTGATGTTGGTGATGATGATTAGGTGATTGTGATGATGATTAGTTGATGTTGGTGATGATGATTAGTTGATTGGGAATGATGATTAGTTGATGTTGGTGATGATGATTAGTGGATGTTGGTGATGATGATTAGTTGATTGTGATAAATGTGATTAGTTGATGTTGGTGATGATGATTAGTTGATTGCAATGATGATTAGTTGATGTTGGTGATGGTAATGATTAGTTGATGTTGGTGATGATGTTTAGTTAGTGTTGGTGATGATGATTAATTGATGGAGATGATGATTAGTTGATTGAGATGATGATGATTATTTGATGTTGATGATGATGATAAGTTAATGGTGATGATGATTATTTCATATGGATTATGATGATTGGTTGATGTTGGTTATGATGATTAGCTGATGTTGGTAATGAAGATTAGTCGATGGGGATGATTAGTTGATGGAGATGATGATTAGTTGATGGGGATGATGATTAGTTGATTGGGATGATTAGTTGATGGGGATGATGATTATTTCAATGGGATAATGGTGATTAGTTGATGTTGGTGATGATGATTAGTTTATGTTGGTGATCATTATTAATTAATGTTGGTGATGATGATTATTTGATGGGCATAATGATGACTAGTTGATGTTGGGGATGACTAGTTGCTGGGGATGATAATGATTATTTGATGTTGGTTATGATGATTAGTTGATGTTGGTAATGATGATTAGTTGACGGTGATGATTAGTTAATGGCGATGATTAGTTGATGAGGATGATAATTAGTTGATGTTGGTGATGATGTTTAGTTGATGTTGGTGATGATGATGATTAATTGATGGAGATGATAATGATTACTTGATGTTGATGATGATAAGTTGATTGTGATGAGGATTATTTCATGGGGATGATGAGGATTAGTTGATGTTGGTTATGATGATTAGTTGGTGTTGGTAATGATGATTAGTTGATGGAGATGATTAGTTGATGGAGATGATGATTAGTTGATGGGGATGATGATTAGATGATGGGGATGCTGATTATTTCATGCAGATGATTTTTTTAAGCCTTTGATAGTCTACACCGCCCATCATTGTGGAAGATACTTACAATCTATGGTTTTCCAACAAAATATGTGAATATAATCAAAGCGCTATATGACAATGCAAGATGTTGTGTTAGAACAAATAAAGGGAATACAGAATGGTTTACAGTAGAAACTGGGGATGATAATGTCACCACTACTTTTTGATGTTGGTTATGAGATTAGTTGATGGTATAAAATGGTAATGATGGATTTAGATGATGACATTCTTGAGTTGATTCCCAAGAAGCAATAAATAATTTGTGTCATCTCTCGTTAAAATGTCTCCAAATTGCCTCTTGCTATGAACTTTTCTAAGGATGATAATTAGTTGATGGGGTGAAAGTTGATGTTTTAGTTGATGTTAGGGTAAAATGATGGTGATACTAGAATTGCTTTGGCAGCTAGATGATCAATGATTTACATTTGGAAATTTGATGATATACATACCAAGCTTGTCTGTTTGATCAAATGGATTAGTGTTCATACGGGGAGAGTTGGATAACAAATTAGTTGAACAAATGTCTTATGTCATGAACATTGGAAAGAATTGACTAATCGACAAATATTAGTTGGTGTCTGGTAAGGAAAAGACGATGGTCATATATTAGTTGAATGGAGATGCTCATTGGGTTGATGGAAAAAAGATGATGAAACATTAGTTGATAAGAGAAGGAAGAACGTTGGGCCTAAATAATGTGCAAGAGCTAAGATTAGTTCACAATGCAAGAGAGCATTTTTCTTATGCGCCGTGTTTGGCGCTTAAAGAATTTATTATTATTATTATTATAATGATGATTAGTTGATGTTGTTGATGATGATTAGTTGATGTTGGTGATCACTATTAATTAATGTTGGTGATGATGATTATTTGATGATGATGATGATGATTAGTTGATGGTGGTGATGATTAGTTGCTGGGGATGATGATGATGATTAGTTGATGTTGGTTATGATGATTAGTTGATGTTGATAATGATGATTAGTTGATGGGGATGATTAGTTGAAGGGAATGATGATTAGTTGATGTTGGTGATGATGATTAGTTGATGGTGATGATGATTAGTTGATGGGGATGATGATTAGTTGATGGGAATGATGACTAGTAAATGGGGATGATGACTAGTAAATGGGGATGATGATGAATAGTTGATGTTGGTGATGATGACTATAATGATAGCGATGATGATATTTGTGGTAGTAATTATTGTGAGCTGCTGTTAAAAACCTGCAATGATACAAACATGTCTGTTTGAATGACAGATGAGACAACTCCGTCACGACAATGTGGTCCAGTTTGTTGGAGTTACAATAGATTCTGGTGACATATACATCGTCAGTGAGTACTGCTCTAGGGGAAGTCTGGAGGTAAGTGTCTCTCTCTCTCTCTCTCTCTCTCTCTCTCTCACTCACTCACTCACACGCAAGTACACCCGCACATTCACTTTGCTCTCTCCTTTTGCTACTTAATGAGCGTGGTGTGGTGCGCTTGAGACGAACAAAGGATGGTCTCAAATATACAATTGATTATAAAAAAAAGATAGTGAATGGATATTCCAATAATACATCCAATTCTTTTTTTCACTTGAAGCTTCGGCTCCTACGAGGATGAAAGGAAATTGCGGCTATAAGATTATAAAAGAGAAAGTGACTAGCACAGGCAAATAAAGAGTCTAGATTCCTGCCTACCTCTTCTAGAATTATCCAAGAGACCACGACGATGCAGGATAGACCAGATCAGACAATTATAGCTGATAATTGACTCAGACAATGCCCCAGCGTGACATTTAGTCGAGGATTAGTATCAGTTGAAATAGTAACATTGATGGATAAGCAATCCGAGGAGTTAATAGTACAAGAGTAGTGAATAACAGATATTGGATACGCGACAGCACAACAGCCCATTTTAATAGGTCAAGACTCATCTGTTATAGTATATCAATATATGTAGCACGCATCTATATGGCAGAGAGACATGGTCAACCTATGGTAAGCAAGATAGAAAGGTCAATGCCTTCCACTGACGGTGTTTACGAAATATCTTTAGAGTGTAAAGGAGTATATAGGGCCGAAATACTTGTCGGACGGGGGGACTTCTTCTGATGATCAGATTGCTTCCTGTTGTATCGCTCTGTAAAGAGTTTCCTATCATGGAAGGACAAAGTGACAAATGTCGAGGTGCTGTCACGTGCTGGACTTCAAAGCATGTATAAACTGCTTAGACTGCTCAGAACACTGGCTTGGCCATGTCCTCCGCATGAACGATGGTCGCATCCCTAAAGATGTCTTTTACGGACAACTGGCAGATGGCAAGAGAACAAAGACATGAAGGCACGTGACATAAATCCAGCAACCTGGGAGGATGAAGCTGCCGATCGCACCAGGTGGCGATGCTTCATACGGCATCACCTCACATTGAGCGAAAAGAAGCTCTCACTACAGGCAGAACGAAAAGAACACCAAAAGGAACACCAGGGAAAATGCAGCTGACGGCTATCACCCAGGGGCGCATTCCCATAGTCAGTCATGACTGAAAGATTATCACCTCAGGGGCGCATTCCCATAGTCAGTCATGACTGAAGGGCTGTCACCTTAGGAGCGCATTCCCATAGTCAGTCATAACTGAAGGGTTATCACCTCAGGGGCGCATTCCCATTGTCAGTCATGACTGAAGGGCTGTCACCTCAGGGGCGCATTCCCATAGTCAGTCATGACTGAAGGGCTGTCACCTTAGGAGCGCATTCCCATAGTCAATCATAACTGAAGGCTTATCACCTCAGGGGCGCATTCCCATTGTCAGTCATGACTGAAGGGCTGTCACCTCAGGGGCGCATTCCCATAGTCAGTCATGACTGAAGGGGCTACTATATGGAACAACATTTATTACCTAGTCTCGATCAACAGTTGTAAATATACACAACAAGGCACTTGAAATAAAGGTAACAATACATTGAAATTTAATACTTTAGGCACATAGAATTTCTTTCTTTACTTTAAAGATGATGATATGTCATCATGAGACAGGTTTCAACTCAAGAATTTACTCTTTATTTCTTAACATTATTTATTTTAGTAGAAATATAATCTCCATTTCTATGACTATTTTAATCATTACAATTCAACAACAGCATTTTTATACTGTTGTTGAATTGTAATTATTTAAATAGATATAGTCCATGAATTTATTTCTGGTCTCAAAAGACTTAACTATGTTTGGATGATTTTCTCCACTGAGTTGACGGTGAAGATTCTTTAGCTATGGGATGTCAGATGATGTCGTTCACACTTTTGCTTCTTTGCACAGAATAATTTTAAAGATGCTTTTCTCGGGACTTGGTAGAACTTCGGTGACGAAATTTGTCTTGCTTCCAGGTATAGATGGGTATGTGAGCAGCTTCTAACGTCACATGAGACCCGTCATGTCGGTGGTTAGGAGCAATTATGCTAAAAACGTTTTCATCACTATTACAGAAACTGTCTAGAGCTATGAGGCCACCAGGATTATAACACTGATGCTAGCTATATTGCTAAGAGCATATGGTTTGTCTTCACAAAAGAGAGTTAAATGCTATTGTAGACAAGCACTGATCTTGAGTAGAGTGCCTTGAGGCTTATGACTTAAAAGTACTACGTTTTGCGTGAGTGTTATTTTACGCCCTTTTACTGGCCAAAGCAGACCACTCCTACTGTCAGTTATTTTTCAAACTCATGCCCTTCAGTTCCTAAAATCAAGAATCTACCACATGCTGACAGCCTATTGGGTTTATCCCAGAAAACTTTAAATGTTTTATGATTTTACCCGGCCGCTGCATCCAGTCCATAACGGGAGATGTTGCTCCGGCGTAATGCTGGTCTAGCGATCAACATAAGTTAGTTATTGTGGACGATATTTTTGTGAGTTGCCCAAATTTTTCTTTGGCCTAAACCCAGCATATGAAAGTTGTTGTTACCACGACCATTGCTGCAAGTGCATATAAATGAATTGGTTGAGACTTCCTGGGGGGAGACCAGCTACAGGGGTAGCTCCGTGACCCCTGCTATAAGGATATTTGCACACACATGCACAAACACATACACACACATGCACAAACACATACACACACATGCACAAACACATACACACACATGCACAAACACATACACACATGCACAAACACATACACACACATGCACAAACACATACAATCATCAGTTCTGTCATTAATACATACAATCTAAGAGACATATATACTGTCACTACAATCATCAGTTCTGTCATTAATACATACAATCTAAGAGACATATATACTGTCACTACAATCATCAGTTCTGTCATTAATACATACAATCTAAGAGACATATATACCGTCAGTAGTATACCATGCGCAAAACAGGTATCATTCAGGCGGCGGCGTGTGACTTTTATATAGCAAAATACTCGATCGATTTCAGGCGGTGGCGTTTCAGGCGGCGGTGTATGACTTTTTATATAGCGATATATTTTAGCGGCGGGGCTTCCTCTGACGATCAGACGTATGACTTTTTATATAGTAATATACGATAATGGTGTTTGTTTATACAATATATATAAAAAATATAAAAAATCGATAATAACGGAAAATTTAAAAAATCGATAATGTTGGGTTACTAAGAGGGTTTTTGAAGTGCCTTTTTTGGGCTGGCGTGGGTGATGATGTAGCTGGCGGGGTGGGTTAGGGTGGATTTTTGTGTGATGTGGTAGTGTATTGGTGTGTTTGTTTAGACATATATACACACATATATATACATTCATATATACGGAGATGTGGTGACGTTGTCAGGATGCATCTGTGGTGACGGAGGCTTAGGTTACTAAGGGGTTTTTTAAGAGAACGGGTATTGCTTTTTGGCTGGCGGTGATGCCTCATGGGTGTGTGCTGGGGTGTAGCTGGTGGATGTATGTATGACGCAGGAGTGACGTGTTAGATAGAAGTATATAGTTAATGATCTCTTTTAAAAGAATACTTGAGTAAAGAGGAAAATATAAAAATCGATAATGTTGGATTAGGTTACTAAGAGGTTTTTTGAAGTGCCTTTTTTGTGTTGGCGTGTGTGCTGATGTATGTTGTAGGGGTAGCTGGCGGGGTGGGTTAGGGTGGATTTTTGTGTGAAGTATTGTGTTGATAGTGTATCGATGTGTTTGTTTATACATGTATACAATATATGTATAAAAAATATAAAAAATCGATAATGTTGGGTTACTAAGAGGGTTTTTGAAGTGTCTTTTTTGGGCTGGCGTGGGTGACGATGTAGCTGGTGGGTTAGGGTGGATTTTTGTGTGATGTTGGGTGTGTTTGTTTAGACATATAGACATACATATATACATTCATATATACAGAGATGTGGTGACGTTGTCAGGATGCATCTGTGGTGATGGCGGCTTAGGTTACTAAGGTTTTTTAAGGGAACGGGTATTGTTTTTTGACTGGTGGTGATGACTCATGGGTGTGTGTTGGGGTGTAGCTGGTGGTTGTATGTATGACGCAGGAGTGAACTGTTAGATAGAAGTATATAGTTAATGATCTCTTTTAAAAGAATACTTGAGTTAAAGAGGAAAATATAAAAATCGATAACGGGGACTTAGGTTACTAATGGATTTTTTAAGGAAGCGGGTATTGTTTTTGTGCGAGGGCGAGGATGACGATGTATAGTGGGGTGTGTTGGGGTAGGGGTTATTGTGTGCGTGTATTTTAATTGTTGTATATACAATATATATATATATATATATGGGAGTGAAGTGTTAGAGACCTAGGTCTACCATCGAAAGTGCGACACGGTATTGTTGTGTATTATTTATTTTACATATAGACATATTTTACAACAGTTATACGAACAGTTAGACGATAGACTTAGATAATAAGAAGACGATATATTTAGACTTTTAGACAATAGGAAGACGATAGTTAGACGATATATACATATAATAGGGAGATATATTTAGACAATAGGAAGACGATAGTTAGACGATATATACATATAATAGGGAGATATATTTAGACAATAGGAAGACGACATATACAGAGACATACAAACAGTTATACAAACAGTTATATATATTTTACAACAGTTATACGAACTGTTAGACGAACATTTAGACAAACAGTTAGACGATATAGGTAACAAAAAAGCGTTTTAGTTAATATAGTTTTTATATTCAATAGTGTTTTTGAATTAGCAAACAGGAGTATATATAGTATTTTTTACAAAATGGACATTGATATTTTATCAAATGAATATACAATTATATGGTGTAATTTTTTAACGTAATATATTTTCACATAGTGATATGTACAATTGAAAATAATTATATTTTGACATAATCAAACATTTTCACATATGAATATACAATAATACATATTTATATAGGTAGATGTATGTTCAAAATATACAATATCACAGGGGTACAGGCCAGACCTTGAGGGGTGTCGTCACATTGTCGTCACATTGTCGTCACGTCGTAAGAAATATTTTATGTGTAGAGACAGTTTAAATGTTGAGGTGTGATGTGGTATGGTTTTGGAGGTGGAGGAATTGTGTGCTCTGAACCCGATATTTTTCCCACCCTGTGCCTGTTGTGTGTTGAGGACGTCTAGGAATGTGTGTTTGTCTACTTTGTTGTGGTGTTTGTTCAAGCGATTGAGTGGTTTTGAATATGATATAGATAGAAGGATGTGGACGGGATTGCTTCAACATAATATTTTGTATTGGGTCTGTTTAATTGTGCGTTTGTGATAATATCGCTGTCGTGTAAGTTTGAGACAAAAGATTTGAAATCTGTAAGATTTTTGACTAAGTGGGGTTGGTCTAACACACAACTATTATTATTTGAGGCATGAAATAAGCGTAATTCGTTTGTTTCTCTGTGTCTCAAAACTACGTGGTGACTGAAGTTAATCTTGAATCTTTTTGTCTGTTGTGTAAAGACAGGATGCAAAAGACTTTCCCATTCAATTCTTTGGTTATTATGGAAAAAAGTGAAAGTCGATAAATATTTGTGGATGTTAGCGTGTGTTTTAATGGCGTCCCAGTTATCAGTGTAGATTTGTTTTATATCATCCTGTAGGTCTTGTAAGCTGTCTTCTTCAGCCGTCAAGCGGGGTTTTTTTTATATGGGGTTGGGTATTGGTCATTGGGCGTTTCTTGGTCTGACCTTTTTTTGGTGGGTGAGATGGGGTGGAACTTATTGAATAGGGGGCTCTTGGTAGTGTGGAAGTTGTTGTGGTGGAAGAGGCCGCCATAGCGGCTGAGTCTGACTGGGGATTCGGTGCTGTTGATGGGGCATCTGGTAGTATTGTCTGTGGGTTCGCCGAGTCTGGTGTTACTGTGACACCTGTTGTTGTTGGTGTTGGGGTGGTGTCTGCTGTCGGGTTCTGCGTTGAGGTAGAAAGCTGGGTAGGGATAGCGGTGTGTTGGTGTTTTCTGTGGATGCGTAGATTGTCACGACGAGTAAATTGTTTCCCACAAATGTCACAGCTAAAACCGGGCATTGAGTGCCTGGTCTTGCTGTGTCGTAATAGGTCGGCGCGCCTCGTGAAGGTCTCCCCACATCTGCTACATAGCAGCTTGGTTTGTGCCATTGACGTGTCTGTTTGTGCTGAGCTGGACCCATGTTTATTCTCTATGTGACGTTTCAGCGTATCGGGTCTTGTAAATACTATGCCACAGTCAGGACACTCGTGATTGGGGCGGTCGTGTGCTGTGGTCATATGGCGAGTAAGATCATGACCTCGCTTGAAAACAGACTGGCAGCGTAAACAAGCATAGCCCCGCTGTTGAGTTGACTCCATCTGGGAAAAGATGAACAAAAAGACGTTACTTACACATAAAATTAAATACATGTAATGAGAGAGAGAGAGAGAGAGAGAGAGAGAGAAAGAGAAAGAGAGAGAGAAAGAGACAAAGAGAGATCGCATAAACAGGTAAATAAAACACAGTCTTATTTTTTTTTATTCTGTTATCAAAGGAAAGAGGTGTTAACATATCAGAATGGTCCCCGCGCAGGCTGTGACAAAGATATTGATTTAAAACCCAGCTCGTTCGCGAGACAGCACCGAGTTGACCTGTCCTTTTTTTTTAAAATAACGAAAATATAAGTATTTATTAAAGTGTATGTTAGTTTCAATCATGGTTATGGCAAGGTGACTTAATGTAATATGTTGATTGTATTATCTCTATCTTTTTCCGTGTGTAGTTCAGTATTGTTTTAAAAGCCAAAAAACGCTATTTTCTAAACTATTATGTTGTCTAATTTTCACTGGCTGGTTAGGTAGTTTGTAGTGACTCGGGTCCTTAGTTATTTTTAACGTTATATGTTTGTAGTTACTATGAGAAGTTCTTTATAGAAGCAGCTTGTGAGTACAGAAATACGAATCGAGCGCATGTGTTGTGGAATCAAATCAATTTATCGATCTACCCAAACATCTTTGCGCTACATCCAAGCAAGTATTTGAAATAGACTATTACTCTATACAAGTTTAGAGTGTTGTTATCAGAAAGTATTATAAGTTTTAAGTATCACGGATAATTTTTCAAAACCCAAATATAATTTGCTTTCGCACGAGTTTAACAATAGACGAGAAACGTAGATAAGGTTTAAACTAAGGAATTTTTCTCGTTATACCCACCACATAAAAAATAAGTCGGATAATTCTTAACTTAGCTAAACCATACACACATGTAAGAATTTAACAAACAACTATTATTAAAATACCTATTAGCCTAGACATATTAACTTTGAAACAGCCTTTACCAACACTGGCTAGCGAAAAAGCGAATACACAGACATGTCTTTTAAATAGAAAACAGATATTTAATACAACACACGGATAAGGAATAATAAGTTAGTCTCGGAGTTAACATCTTAACAAAACACACAGATAAAAAACAACAGAGATATTTATTTATATTTAACACCTTAATACAAAAACACGAAGACCGAAAACATAAACGAAAACAAACGAATACAACCAAAACAGATATTTTTAAAGATATTTATTGTATATAGCCTACTGAAAACAGCTATATAAAAATATTTATTTTTTATGTGTAAAATATATATTTTAACTCCCTATTATTATTTTTATATTATTATAGAAAAAAAAACAGACGAATACAAACATATACATATACCGAGTTTACATTTAGAACTTTGTATAGGGTTTTCTTCCAGTCTCTGAGTGTTAAGAAAATACGCCTAGGAAAACACAAACACATACCCAGATATTTTTCCACAGAATACCCTTAAAAAGACACAGACATATATCTCTTAAAGGTCAGAGATATTTAACACAAAATACGAATAAAAACAGAATAACATACGTTTGGTGGTGAGCTGTTGCTTTTTCAGAAGTTTGATATTAGAAGGCTTTACGACTAAGCACAGAGACGTTCGCCGGTCCAGGTCTGGTTAAAGAATGAGACATGTCTAAAACAATTCATGATTAAGACAGTGACTTTCCAATAAAAGTAGTCCGAGTGTATGAATTTCGTGATGGAACCCGATTGGTTGTTGTGTAGAGATACTGTTTCAGAAAATAGTTCGCGCGCAAGCGCTTCGTCATGGTTTGGTCGATAAAAACGTTATCATAACATATGAACAGGAAAATCGACCTCGCCCTGGTTTGAAACCAGATCAATGACCCCACAAAACATCACGCGTAAATTTCTGTTCACGTCACTCATACACAGTTATTATATTGTATGTTTCAAACAACAAATATGCTAAAAACGTGAGAATCACTGTTTCAAGAACGTAAGATTCGTGCTAAAAACGTGAGAACCAACCAACATGTATTGAGAATCAAGAATTTGAGAACCTTTGGTGTAAAACATTGTGACAATAAAAAACAATGTGAGAAGTACTGTTCAAGAATTTGAGAACCTTTGGTGTAAAACATTGTGACAATAAAAAAACAATGTGAGAAGTACTGTTCAAGAACTTGAGAACCACTGTGTTTAAAAAACATTTACAACAAATATAAGTGTCTGTTTGGTACATTCTTTTTGAGTTGAACGACACACGCCTCGAAAGATAGAAAGAGAGAGAGAGAGAGAGAGAGAGAGAGAAAGAGAGATAGAGAGAGAGAGAGAACGAACGAACGAGCTTTATTTTCAAAGGGTTGAGAATTGGTCACGCAGACCCGTCTAACATTCTGCCCTTCCTTTCGCTCACCTTTCATGCAGTATCCTTTCAATAGCACATGTATTTTTAGCAATATTTAAGCATACAACATTATCGAGGTAAAATAATAACATACATTTGTAACATGTAGACATAATCAAATTTAAGGGGGGAAAAAATTATTAATTAAAATACAGTAACAAAAATTAATACCTTAAAAGAGAAAGCGAGAAAAGAGAGAGAGAGAGAGGAGAGGGAGAGAGAGAGATAGAAAGAAAGGGAAAGAAAGAGAGAAAGATAGGAAGAGAGAAGAGAGAGAGCGAGAGAATAAAACACAGTCTTATTTTTAGGCTGTTATGAAAGGAAAGAGGTGTTAACAGACCTGCCCGCGCAGGCTGTGACAGAAAAGATATTGATTTACAACCACGCGCGTTCGAAACAGGTGACAATTTTCCCTTTCAGTTAAAATAACGGAGATTTAAGTACTAACGTGTTTGGTAGTTTGCACCATAGCAAGGCATTTTTTCTTTGTGTAGCTAATGGTATGTTCTAAATATTCTTTTTAATGTGATAAAAGTGTTTATTAATTTTTTGCGTTATCAGATTCTGTCTTTTTTATATTTGTTATGTTAACACAAATAAATCTCACATAAATAACAACACGGATAAGTTTTAGTCTTTTTTCCTAGCACATAATCGGTTAGTCTTATCAAAAAAATATGTTATGTCAAGATAAAAAATACAAATTTAGTATCTGAGTTAACATAAAACACACAGTTATTAAGCTGAGTTAACAGCTTAACGGATAGACTATTTTGAAACAGATTTTTTAGCAACACGGGTTAGCGAAAAATTCGAATGCACAGACATACCTTTTAAATAAAAAACAGATATTTAATACGACACACGCATAAACGAGCAACTAAACCTTTTATATTTTTAAAGATATACAACCTAACACAGAGTACCGAATACACATACACACACACACACACACACACACACACACACACATACACACACACACACACACACATTTAGACCTTTGTGTAGGTTATGTCTTCACAGTGTCTGTTAAGAAAAAATATGCCTAGCGAACAACAACGGTCAGATATTTAAACAGAGAAATAACAGCTATATATTTAACATTCTAACGTGTTTCTCACTTTTTTGTTAAGTTTTTATTTCAAAAATACTTTGTTTGATACTCTATTTTATTTTATTTTTGTAAAACTTTTGTTTAAAATGGTTGGTCGCAAAGAAAAAAGTTATCTCTAACGGCTTTCTTTCCTCGTCAATAAACCATCTGCCCACATTACAAATAAACGATAATTGGATTTATGCTGGAACATAACGAAACAGACATCGAATTAGAAACATCTGTCACTAGGTAAATAACGGCTCTCGATTTTTTCGAAGGGCTCAAGTAGTAGTAGGGTATGCGCAAAACAGGTAGTATTCTACCCCTCCATCTTGCCCCGCCTCTTCCTATTATCTCCCCCTTGTTAGCTCAAGTCCGCCATCTTGTTATCCCCCCTTGTTAGCTCAAGTCCGCCATCTTGTTATCTCCCCTTGTTAGCTCAAGTCCGCCATCTTGTTATCTCCCCCTTGTTAGCTCAAGTCCGCCCTCTTGTTATCCCCCCTTGTTAGCTCAAGTCCGCCATCTTGTTATCTCCCCCTTGTTAGCTCAAGTCCGCCATCTTGACCCATATAACCTCCCCTTGTTAGCTCAAGTCCGCCATCTTGACCCAAATAACCTCCCCTTGTTAGCTCAAGTCCGCCATCTTGCGCCGCGCGCCTGCAGATTGCGCTTATATAAAAGTCACGCGCCTGCAGAATTTTTGCTATATAAAAGTCACGCGCCTGCAGCGCGCCTGCAGCGCGCCTGCAGAATGATACCTGTTTTGCGCATACCCTACTACTACTTGAGCCCTTCGAAAAAATCGAGAGCCGTTATTTACCTAGTGACAGATGTTTCTAATTCGATGTCTGTTTCGTTATGTTCCAGCATAAATCCAATTATCGTTTATTTGTAATGTGGGCAGATGGTTTATTGACGAGGAAAGAAAGCCGTTAGAGATAACTTTTTTCTTTGCGACCAACCATTTTAAACAAAAGTTTTACAAAAATAAAATAAAATAGAGTATCAAACAAAGTATTTTTGAAATAAAAACTTAACAAAAAAGTGAGAAACACGTTAGAATGTTAAATATATAGCTGTTATTTCTCTGTTTAAATATCTGACCGTTGTTGTTCGCTAGGCATATTTTTTCTTAACAGACACTGTGAAGACATAACCTACACAAAGGTCTAAATGTGTGTGTGTGTGTGTATGTGTGTGTGTGTGTGTGTGTGTGTGTGTGTGTGTGTATGTGTATTCGGTACTCTGTGTTAGGTTGTATATCTTTAAAAATATAAAAGTTTTAGTTGCTCGTTTATGCGTGTGTCGTATTAAATATCTGTTTTTTATTTAAAAGGTATGTCTGTGCATTCGAATTTTTTCGCTAACCCGTGTTGCTAAAAAATCTGTTTCAAAATAGTCTATCCGTTAAGCTGTTAACTCAGCTTAATAACTGTGTGTTTTATGTTAACTCAGATACTAAATTTGTATTTTTTATCTTGACATAACATATTTTTTGATAAGACTAACCGATTATGTGCTAGGAAAAAAGACTAAAACTTATCCGTGTTGTTATTTATGTGAGATTTATTTGTGTTAACATAACAAATATAAAAAAGACAGAATCTGATAACGCAAAAAATTAATAAACACTTTTATCACATTAAAAAGAATATTTAGAACATACCATTAGCTACACAAAGAAAAATGCCTTGCTATGGTGCAAACTACCAAACACGTTAGTACTTAAATCTCCGTTATTTTAACTGAAAGGGAAAATTGTCACCTGTTTCGAACGCGCGTGGTTGTAAATCAATATCTTTTCTGTCACAGCCTGCGCGGGCAGGTCTGTTAACACCTCTTTCCTTTCATAACAGCCTAAAAATAAGACTGTGTTTTTTATTCTCTCGCTCTCTCTCTTCTCTCTTCCTATCTTTCTCTCTTTCTTTCCCTTTCTTTCTATCTCTCTCTCTCCCTCTCCTCTCTCTCTCTCTTTTCTCGCTTTCTCTTTTAAGGTATTAATTTTTGTTACTGTATTTTAATTAATAATTTTTTCCCCCCTTAAATTTGATTATGTCTACATGTTACAAATGTATGTTATTATTTTACCTCGATAATGTTGTATGCTTAAATATTGCTAAAAATACATGTGCTATTGAAAGGATACTGCATGAAAGGTGAGCGAAAGGAAGGGCAGAATGTTAGACGGGTCTGCGTGACCAATTCTCAACCCTTTGAAAATACAGTTCGTTCTCTCTCTCTCTCTCTCTCTCTCTCTCTCTCTCTCTCTCTCTCTCTCTCTTTCTATCTTTCGAGGCGTGTGTCGTTCAACTCAAAAAGAATGTACCAAACAGACACTTATATTTGTTGTAAATGTTTTTTTAAACACAGTGGTTCTCAAGTTCTTGAACAGTACTTCTCACATTGTTTTTTATTGTCACAATGTTTTACACCAAAGGTTCTCAAATTCTTGAACAGTACTTCTCACATTGTTTTTTTATTGTCACAATGTTTTACACCAAAGGTTCTCAAATTCTTGATTCTCAATACATGTTGGTTGGTTCTCACGTTTTTAGCACGAATCTTACGTTCTTGAAACAGTGATTCTCACGTTTTTAGCATATTTGTTGTTTGAAACATACAATATAATAACTGTGTATGAGTGACGTGAACAGAAATTTACGCGTGATGTTTTGTGGGGTCATTGATCTGGTTTCAAACCAGGGCGAGGTCGATTTTCCTGTTCATATGTTATGATAACGTTTTTATCGACCAAACCATGACGAAGCGCTTGCGCGCGAACTATTTTCTGAAACAGTATCTCTACACAACAACCAATCGGGTTCCATCACGAAATTCATACACTCGGACTACTTTTATTGGAAAGTCATTGTCTTAATCATGAATTGTTTTAGACATGTCTCATTCTTTAACCAGACCTGGACCGGCGAACGTCTCTGTGCTTAGTCGTAAAGCCTTCTAATATCAAACTTCTGAAAAAGCAACAGCTCACCACCAAACGTATGTTATTCTGTTTTTATTCGTATTTTGTGTTAAATATCTCTGACCTTTAAGAGATATATGTCTGTGTCTTTTTAAGGGTATTCTGTGGAAAAATATCTAGGGGTATGTGTTTGTGTTTTCCTAGGCGTATTTTCTTAACACTCAGAGACTGGAAGAAAACCCTATACAAAGTTCTAAATGTAAACTCGGTATATGTATATGTTTGTATTCGTCTGTTTTTTTTCCTATAATAATATAAAAATAATAATAGGGAGTTAAAATATATATTTTACACATAAAAAATAAATATTTTTATATAGCTGTTTTCAGTAGGCTATATACAATAAATATCTTTAAAAAAATATCTGTTTTGGTTGTATTCGTTTGTTTTCGTTTATGTTTTCGGTCTTCGTGTTTTTGTATTAAGGTGTTAAATATAAATAAATATCTCTGTTGTTTTTATCTGTGTGTTTTGTTAAGATGTTAACTCCGAGACTAACTTATTATTCCTTATCCGTGTGTTGTATTAAATATCTGTTTTCTATTTAAAAGACATGTCTGTGTATTCGCTTTTTCGCTAGCCAGTGTTGGTAAAGGCTGTTTCAAAGTTAATATGTCTAGGCTAATAGGTATTTTAATAATAGTTGTTTGTTAAATTCTTACATGTGTGTATGGTTTAGCTAAGTTAAGAATTATCCGACTTATTTTTTTATGTGGTGGGTATAACGAGAAAAATTCCTTAGTTTAAACCTTATCTACGTTTCTCGTCTATTGTTAAACTCGTGCGAAAGCAAATTATATTTGGGTTTTGAAAAATTATCCGTGATACTTAAAACTTATAATACTTTCTGATAACAACACTCTAAACTTGTATAGAGTAATAGTCTATTTCAAATACTTGCTTGGATGTAGCACAAAGATGTTTGGGTAGATCGATAAATTGATTTGATTCCACAACACATGCGCTCGATTCGTATTTCTGTACTCACAAGCTGCTTCTATAAAGAACTTCTCATAGTAACTACAAACATATAACGTTAAAAATAACTAAGGACCCGAGTCACTACAAACTACCTAACCAGCCAGTGAAAATTAGACAACATAATAGTTTAGAAAATAGCGTTTTTTGGCTTTTAAAACAATACTGAACTACACACGGAAAAAGATAGAGATAATACAATCAACATATTACATTAAGTCACCTTGCCATAACCATGATTGAAACTAACATACACTTTAATAAATACTTATATTTTCGTTATTTTAAAAAAAAAGGACAGGTCAACTCGGTGCTGTCTCGCGAACGAGCTGGGTTTTAAATCAATATCTTTGTCACAGCCTGCGCGGGGACCATTCTGATATGTTAACACCTCTTTCCTTTGATAACAGAATAAAAAAAAATAAGACTGTGTTTTATTTACCTGTTTATGCGATCTCTCTTTGTCTCTTTCTCTTTCTCTTTCTCTCTCTCTCTCTCTCTCTCTCTCTCTCTCTCATTACATGTATTTAATTTTATGTGTAAGTAACGTCTTTTTGTTCATCTTTTCCCAGATGGAGTCAACTCAACAGCGGGGCTATGCTTGTTTACGCTGCCAGTCTGTTTTCAAGCGAGGTCATGATCTTACTCGCCATATGACCACAGCACACGACCGCCCCAATCACGAGTGTCCTGACTGTGGCATAGTATTTACAAGACCCGATACGCTGAAACGTCACATAGAGAATAAACATGGGTCCAGCTCAGCACAAACAGACACGTCAATGGCACAAACCAAGCTGTTATGTAGCAGATGTGGGGAGACCTTCACGAGGCGCGCCGACCTATTACGACACAGCAAGACCAGGCACTCAATGCCCGGTTTTAGCTGTGACATTTGTGGGAAACAATTTACTCGTCGTGACAATCTACGCATCCACAGAAAACACCAACACACCGCTATCCCTACCCAGCTTTCTACCTCAACGCAGAACCCGACAGCAGACACCACCCCAACACCAACAACAACAGGTGTCACAGTAACACCAGACTCGGCGAACCCACAGACAATACTACCAGATGCCCCATCAACAGCACCGAATCCCCAGTCAGACTCAGCCGCTATGGCGGCCTCTTCCACCACAACAACTTCCACACTACCAAGAGCCCCCTATTCAATAAGTTCCACCCCATCTCACCCACCAAAAAAAGGTCAGACCAAGAAACGCCCAATGACCAATACCCAACCCCATATAAAAAAACCCCGCTTGACGGCTGAAGAAGACAGCTTACAAGACCTACAGGATGATATAAAACAAATCTACACTGATAACTGGGACGCCATTAAAACACACGCTAACATCCACAAATATTTATCGACTTTCACTTTTTTCCATAATAACCAAAGAATTGAATGGGAAAGTCTTTTGCATCCTGTCTTTACACAACAGACAAAAAGATTCAAGATTAACTTCAGTCACCACGTAGTTTTGAGACACAGAGAAACAAACGAATTACGCTTATTTCATGCCTCAAATAATAATAGTTGTGTGTTAGACCAACCCCACTTAGTCAAAAATCTTACAGATTTCAAATCTTTTGTCTCAAACTTACACGACAGCGATATTATCACAAACGCACAATTAAACAGACCCAATACAAAATATTATGTTGAAGCAATCCCGTCCACATCCTTCTATCTATATCATATTCAAAACCACTCAATCGCTTGAACAAACACCACAACAAAGTAGACAAACACACATTCCTAGACGTCCTCAACACACAACAGGCACAGGGTGGGAAAAATATCGGGTTCAGAGCACACAATTCCTCCACCTCCAAAACCATACCACATCACACCTCAACATTTAAACTGTCTCTACACATAAAATATTTCTTACGACGTGACGACAATGTGACGACAATGTGACGACACCCCTCAAGGTCTGGCCTGTACCCCTGTGATATTGTATATTTTGAACATACATCTACCTATATAAATATGTATTATTGTACATTCATATGTGAAAATGTTTGATAATGTTAAAAAAAAATATAATTATTTTCAATTGTACATATCACTATGTGAAAATGTATTACGTTAAAAAATTACACCATATAATTGTATATTCATTTGATAAAATATCAATGTCCATTTTGTAAAAAATACTATATATATACTCCTGTTTGCTAATTCAAAAACACTATTGAATATAAAAACTATATTAACTAAAACGCTTTTTTGTTACCTATATCGTCTAACTGTTTGTCTAAATGTTCGTCTAACAGTTCGTATAAACTGTTTGTAAAATATATATAACTGTTTGTATAACTGTTTGTATGTCTCTGTATATGTCGTCTTCCTATTGTCTAAATATATCTCCCTATTATATGTATATATCGTCTAACTATCGTCTTCCTATTGTCTAAATATATCTCCCTATTATATGTATATATCGTCTAACTATCGTCTTCCTATTGTCTAAAAGTCTAAATATATCGTCTTCTTATTATCTAAGTCTATCGTCTAACTGTTCGTATAACTGTTGTAAAATATGTCTATATGTAAAATAAATAATACACAACAATACCGTGTCGCACTTTCGATGGTAGACCTAGGTCTCTAACACTTCACTCCCATATATATATATATATATATATATATTGTATATACAACAATTAAAATACACGCACACAATAACCCATACCCCAACACACCCCACTATACATCGTCATCCTCCCCCTCGCACAAAAACAATACCCGCTTCCTTAAAAAATCCATTAGTAACCTAAGTCCCCGTTATCGATTTTTATATTTTCCTCTTTAACTCAAGTATTCTTTTAAAAGAGATCATTAACTATATACTTCTATCTAACAGTTCACTCCTGCGTCATACATACAACCACCAGCTACACCCCAACACACACCCATGAGTCATCACCACCAGTCAAAAAACAATACCCGTTCCCTTAAAAAAAAAACCTTAGTAACCTAAGCCGCCATCACCACAGATGCATCCTGACAACGTCACCACATCTCTGTATATATGAATGTATATATGTATGTCTATATGTCTAAACAAACACACCCAACATCACACAAAAATCCACCCTAACCCACCAGCTACATCGTCACCCACGCCAGCCCAAAAAAGACACTTCAAAAACCCTCTTAGTAACCCAACATTATCGATTTTTTAAATTTTCCGTCATTATCGATTTTTTATATTTTTTATACATATATTGTATACATGTATAAACAAACACATCGATACACTATCAACACAATACTTCACACAAAAATCCACCCTAACCCACCCCGCCAGCTACCCCTACAACATACATCAGCACACACGCCAACACAAAAAAGGCACTTCAAAAAACCTCTTAGTAACCTAATCCAACATTATCGATTTTTATATTTTCCTCTTTACTCAAGTATTCTTTTAAAAGAGATCATTAACTATATACTTCTATCTAACACGTCACTCCTGCGTCATACATACATCCACCAGCTACACCCCAGCACACACCCATGAGGCATCACCGCCAGCCAAAAAGCAATACCCGTTCTCTTAAAAAACCCCTTAGTAACCTAAGCCTCCGTCACCACAGATGCATCCTGACAACGTCACCACATCTCCGTATATATGAATGTATATATATATGTGTGTATATATGTCTAAACAAACACACCAATACACTACCACATCACACAAAAATCCACCCTAACCCACCCCGCCAGCTACATCATCACCCACGCCAGCCCAAAAAAGGCACTTCAAAAACCCTCTTAGTAACCCAACATTATCGATTTTTTAAATTTTCCGTTATTATCGATTTTTTATATTTTTTATATATATTGTATAAACAAACACCATTATCGTATATTACTATATAAAAAGTCATACGTCTGATCGTCAGAGGAAGCCCCGCCGCTAAAATATATCGCTATATAAAAAGTCATACACCGCCGCCTGAAACGCCACCGCCTGAAATCGATCGAGTATTTTGCTATATAAAAGTCACACGCCGCCGCCTGAATGATACCTGTTTTGCGCATGGTATACTACTACCGTCACTACAATAATCAGTTCTGTTATTAATACATACAATATATACTGTCAGTACAACTAATCAGTTCTCTCATTAATTCACACATGCATACACATATATATACATAGATACAGTTACAAACGTTAGATACATATCTAGCACACACACAAACACACACACACACACACACAATCAGATGCGCAATCTCGTCAAACGTCTCTGTAACTCAATAACAAACACAAACCCAGCAACTTCAGAATCACACAAACTGAACATATCAGGAAACATTCAATCAAATAAGCCACACGTATACACTTATCACCGCACTCTCAATCACATACATATACACCCAATACATCCTATGTTACTGTGACGACCGGTGTAAGAGGCATCAAGGACTTAATGGTAGGAAGCCCTGTACAGTGCCTCCTACCTGACGGTAGCGGACACTGTACAGTCAGGGGTACCTAGGTACCGCCCACTGTACAGTGATCCTTACCTGCTAGGTAGGAAGCACTACCTGCTAGGTAGGAAGCACTACCTGCTAGGTAGGAAGCACTGTACTTGGGTATGAAGGACTTAACATTTTAAAGGTTAAGAAAACGGAAACCCGTACTGATGCGTGATGCCATATGATGATGGATGGTATCCGCATGTCTGGTTTTGTGTAGTGTGCAGATGTGTTCAGTCAAACAATGTTCATACAAAAATAACAGGGCAATCCACATAGGACGTCAGTAAACTCACGACGTATAAAGTCAATGATTCTTGTAACAGCCGTTGACGTTTTTCTTCATTATTTATTGTGGACGCCACAGTGACAAAATGGTTACGCGAATATGTAGGCACATCAAACAGTCATTATCACAGCAACATTCAATACAGCAATAGACGGTAGACAGCATTACAATGATGAGTCAGATGCATGTTATATTTCATAGTGCTGTAAATGTAGTCAGGTGAAAAACTCCATCCTTTTCTATAACAGCCAGGAGATAACCAGATGTATGAGATCAGTTCACTCTCCTTAGTCTGACTTCAGCAAGACAGACACGTCTGCCGAAGTATAAATAATGTCCTCAAAAATATCCTCTAGATAATAAAGGTTTTCCAAACCTAGTTCATTTAACAAAGTAGCAAGTAATGGTCCTTGGGACATGCATCAACCGATGCAGTACAATACAGCGACATGTGAGCTGGGAAAACATCTCGTGACGACGACTTTCGAAGACAGGCTATGAATCGAAATCGCTCACGACCCAAAATCGATAGAGTTAATGAAAAGTCAATTTACCTTGCCTTCAGGAAATACACAGAAATATCACGCCTCCCGACATGTGGGAAACACTAGAGGTATTATCTCGAATAAACGAAATATCCATTAAGAGGACTACACATCCCTGACAGAACAAAAAATAGCGGAGATCCCCTCTTCAACGAGGCATCTCTTTCGCCATTCAAATCGCTCACTCCACTAGTGGTGGGCGGAAACCGATCGACCAAAAAACAAGACCAGTCATGCGCAGTCCAGCGCAAAAAGACCACAGCTCAAAACTTAACTGCATTCAATACCAACGCGGGAAGACAAATGCTTACCGAGAAAAGTGACTATAAATTTCAAGCAGTTGTTGCCCTTGCGTTATAAAATAGATATTGTAATAAAACGATGTTGCGAGAATTTATCACGCAACACGTACATAAATATAATTAATGCTGAATTGTATGTATTGAGAAATGGATGTGCCAGTAAAACCAAGGCCATAATACATGATAATTGCGTTTTTATTTCTACTTTGCAGTGTATAAATAAAGAGTATTAATAAAGTAGAACTGGATAGATGACATTCCTTCGAAACATGGATCTAACCAACGAAAATCAGTATACGTCAGTTAAAAATCTGTTAAACATGTGTATATTGCTTATTTGGTAACTACTATTATCAAAACAGCAAAACTATTTTTTACCTTAATATAAAAATTCAAATAACACTGACTAACAAAAAAAATTTTTTTTTTCTTTCTCTAACATTTCTATGTTTTTCTGGTCAATTTTAATGCGCTGTTTTTAAATCTGCAAACCGTTTTTCTCTATCAGGTCGGGATCTCTGGAAATACGCAATTGAAGTTTTTTAACAACGCATACAGTATTACAACATCATTTGTACAAGAAGTATAACAGTTATGTAGGCTTGAGTTTCTTTGCAGTCGACTTTCGTCAGTGAATGGCATGTGGTACATCGCGATGAAGCATCCAACAGAAATCGGCAAGCATGGTCACACTCCACCGTCCTTGATAACGTGACTCCATTACGACGATATCTTGATGGAATCGTTCTCCATGTTCATCGCTGACTTCGCCAAGGTTGTCAGGGAAAAAGTCAAGATGCGAATAGAGCAAATGGATTTTGAGGGACATGTTACAGCCCATAATTCTGTATGCATCTTTGCACTGCTTAACAATATGCACATAGTCGACAGATTTGTGATTTCCCAGAAAGTTATCGACGATCGATTTGAATGCCATCCATGCGCGAAGTTCACTACAATGTAACAAGTTCTCGAATTGTTTGTCTGCAATAACTTTCCTAATCTGAGGTCCTACAAAGATACCTTCCTTTATCTTTGCATCGCAAATTTGCGGAAACTTTTCTCGAAGATAAGTGAAAGCTTTGCTCGTTTTATCTAACGCTTTTACGAAATTCTTCATGAGCCCCAACTTTATATGTAACGGTGGTAAAATGATGCTGTCTTTGTTAACTAATGGCTCGTGGATTAAATTTTTATGCCCGAGCTGCATACGATCCCTGATAGGCCACACCTTTCTTGCATAATGTTCCTGTCTGTTGCGGCTGTCCCATTCACATAGGAAGCAACAAAATTTAGTATACCCAGTCTGCATGCCCGTGAGAATCGCAATGACCTTTAGGTCTCCACAAATCCGCCATTGGTAGTCATTGTACTTTATTTTTGCCAAAAGTATAGCCATATTGTCATAAGTTTCTTTCATATGAACAGAGTAGGCGACTGGAATTGATGAAAATAAATTTCCATTATGAAATAACACGGCTTTTAGACTAGTCTTGGAAAAGTCGATGAAAAGTCGCCATTCGTTGACTATGTGCTCATGACCGAGGTGCACCATTAGACCTTTTACATCTTTGCAATAGCAAATGTCATTATCCATCTCAAAGTATTGAACAAGTTCTCTGTGTCTATGACGAAATTTAGATATCGGAGTAGTGGGCGCTAAAAGATTCCATTCTTTGAGTCGCGAACCGAGTAATTCCGCTTGTCCTTTGGTGAGAGCGAGATCACGTATTAGATCTGAAAGTTCTGAATGGTTAATTAAGTGAACACCATCATTCACCGGTACATAATCCAAGTCAGAATTAGTTTCTAAAGCAGGTAAACTGTCACTTTCTGATGGTTCATTCACGTCCAACGGATATTGTTCTGGTGGAACTGGGATCGGACACGTGATTGGATCATGAGGCACTGGTTTCGAAACCGATTCAATATTTGGATAAACCACAGACTTTCTAGTTTTAAAAGTGAAACCATAGATATTTGTCAAGCAGAAGTAACAATCAGTAGCGTGATTTGTCGGTTCACGCCATATTAATGGCACTCCAAAAGGCATCGACTTATGCTTCGGCGATTTTCGTAACCAACCTGCCAATGTATTTGCACAAGTCGAACAAACTGCATTTGGCTTCCAAGATGTATTTGCATCATCAACTTTCGAATCGAAATAAAGTTCATATGCTTTCTTTAGCAATGGTGTAAAGTTTTTCCTGGTGAACACGATCGGTAAAATATCCGCACACGTAACAGAACAGATCAGCCGAATTTCTACAACTTCTAGAAGCTATATTTCACTCAGAATTATTTCAAAATACAGTAACTATTTGAAATATAACGTAACATATGTCATGCATCTTTTAGCAGTATAAAAAGTAGAATTATTTTGGAATTTATTAATTTTTAAAAAGTTATATAGTAAAAATGAAACGGAGCAAATAACGGTTTCCCAAAAATATATTTATTCACAAATATCTTAAGAACCCGACGTGATAGAGATAAACGGATTTCAAATTTGAAATCAGCGCAAGAAACTGACATAAGAACACTTATTCTTATATAAGAAAGAAAAATGTTGTTTGTCAGTGTAATTTATAACGTCATCTGCTCGCATTGGGAAATAAAATCTTCTCTTTGGCCAGAACATACTTATCGCGGAGCGAGCAAGAAAGCATATTTGTTCGTCCGTACTACGTTTAATTGTAGTCGAGGTCAAGTTGTCGTAGATGATTAGCTATTTTGAATTACGATACGAGAGAACATTTTAAAATAAATAAAAAAAATTTAAAAAACTGGAATCTTTATAAAAGCTTTAAAAAAAAAATCATATTTCGTTTTAATGTTGACGATTTTAGTGCTAATATACAATACAATACAAAATAATATTAATTTCTAAAATGAAATAGGAAAGCAATAGGTGAAACCGCTCACGTATGGCAAAATCCTACAGAGGGCTGTTACGTTTAACCGTGGCCTTGTTTTATCAGGAAGTTCAAAGAAAGAAACTATAATTGAGCGACTTGAGAACTAGAGCTATTATTGAACTCTAAAGGAAAGTTGAATTTAAAATTTAAAGTAATTGCCAACACATTTCAAATTGTGAAAAGAGCTCTATTCGTGATCAGAAGCGACTGAAACTTTCATACATTATGTAAAAATAAACTTACTTTAAAATGAAAGTGGTTAACGCCTTAAACAGTTGTCCATAATGAATTATACATATTGATAAGTACAACGTGTTTTGTTTTTTAATTTTAAAAAATTTTTTGCACTCAGTACTGTAAATATTGCATGCGTTTTTAAAATCACTGACCAATTCAGCTACGTGCATGTCATAGCACTTTCATTTCTTCACATTCTAATATATAACACTGTATGTTATCATTACAAATAAATTATTTCATGTAAAACCAGTAAGGGGTGTCATGTCTCAAATGTACTCCCTAAAATGAGCTCGTAAAAATGTGGGATTTGAACACGTATACTAAGATTTAATTTCATCCAATCTTGACATTTCCGTCCTCAGTATGATACCTGTAAATAATTCATGAAGCTTATGTCACGTCTTTTCCTTAACGGAAAGTCTGTTTGTACACATATTGTGATATAACAACCAAGATCTTTCTTTCATATTTTTTTTAGATTAACAATTGTAATTAATAAAAATTATTCAGAAGTACAATTATGTGCAATATTATTTATTTATATATTTATTGAGCGTGGGATTGAAAGAGTGGTTAGAGCGCTGGTTTCTCTCGGCAAAGGTGCTGGGTTCGATTCACGGTATAAACAGCTCAAGTCTACCCAGCTGGAAATGGGTACCTGACTTTGCTCGTGAGTTAGGGAAGGAAAAGACTGCGAGAAGTGGAACTGGTCACCTCACCTCTCGATGCTGGACCCGGTATAGTTAAGTCTCTTACGCTTCACTCCACTACGCTTCACTCCACTACGCTTCACTCCACTACGCTTCACTCCACTACGCTTCACTCCACTACGCTTCACTCCACTACGCTTCACTCCATTACGCTTCATTCCACTACGCTTCACTCCACTACGCTTCACTCCACTACGCTTCCCTCCACTACGCTTCATTCCACTACGCTTCACTCCACTACGCTTCACTCCACTACGCTTCACTCCACTACGCTTCACTCCACTACGCTTCATTCCACTACGGCTGTATCTGCAATCGGACCACCTTTACCTTATATTTATTATTCACTGCCCAAATTATGATCCCACTACACGCACCATACCGCACTACACGCACCATACCAATCCCTTTTTTGAATGAACATTGAAATAATAATTTCTCACCATATATTTTAGAAGAAATTAGAAAAAAATTCATAAAATTTGTTTACACACTATAAATGAAAAGCAAACATAAAAACATCTTTACTTTTTATCTCTCCAGTCTTTTGCCCTATAAATGAAGGAAAGGTGGAAATATCTGCCTTATGGATTATAATAACTACAACGCAGTGCGATATACCAATTAATTTTTTTTCAGATAAGAGTTACTGTATAGTGCTTCCTGCCTGAGCTAAGTGCCTGCTACCTATGCAGGAATCACTTGCCCAGTGTTCCCTACCTGACGGTAGGAAGCACTGTACATTGCGTGATACCGGTTAAGTCCTTGACGCCGCCTACACCGGCCCTGCCTTCTCTTCATTTAATTATTGTGACATCATTTTTTTCCCTTTCATCTTCAATGTATGATCATGGCCAGTAAAAATCCATGGCAAATTCTCCTCAGTTTTACATATCCTTTTAGCGTCCGGCACTACTTTTAAATTAACGACGTCATTCTAAATTTAACCTCAGTGGCCGAAACCGGTTAAAACCCGCCTAATGGCTCGGCCAATGGATGAGGGCGTACTACTTTTAGGCACAGCTAAAACCAGTCTAAAACCACTCTGGGAAACCCCTCACGTGACTTTTAACATCGTTGGTTGGACTTCTATAGTACGCCAGATCACGTGACCCAACGGAAAATCACGCGCTAAAGGATAGCGCCCAGCGATGCGAAAACACTTGCATCCGGGAAGCTGGGAGGGGGCCAGACCTAAGAGGCAGACCTATTAGATCACAAATTCAGCATCTAAATCGCTGATTAAAGTCACAACGCTGAGTAGGTAAGTGAAATCTCGTTAGAAAATAGTATTGTGGTGAAATGTGTAGTACCTTGCAAAATCGACGCAGTAATTGGTACGAACTTGGTTTGCTCTATTTATTTTTTTCTTTACGATCGCATCTAGCCACATGGCTTCAATGTTATCTTATGTATTTTATTATCCCACGGTATGAAACTGTTCAAACTGTTCATAATACTTTCACATGTCTTCTTCTTTGATCCTTAGCCGCCGACCGTCAAAGCAGTCAGTAGCCATCACGCCTAGTGGCGTCTTGTAGGGCAACAACAAATTGATTCCACTTTGCTTGGTCGGCGGCCATCCTTCGTACAGTGCCCCAACTCTGGTTCATTCTTTGCATCTCAGCCTCCACAGTCCTCCGCCAGGTTGTGTTTGGTCGGCCTCTCTTTCGTTTTCCTTCAGGGGTCCAAAGCATAGCTGTTCTTGTGATGGCATCGGGTCTCTTCTGAGGACATGGCCAACCCAGCTCCAGCGTCTGCCAGCTATGATGGTGTGCATGTCGTCTTGCTTGCTCCGAGCAAGCAGATCTTGGTTGGTGATGGTTTCGGCCAAAAGATTCGGTGAATTTTTCTTAGGCATGTTGTGTGAAAAGAGGACAATTTCGACATGTCCTTCTCTGTAACTCTCCAGCATTCCGCACCATAGAGAAGCACAGAAAGCACACAGCTCTGATATAATCTTAATTTTGTGCTTGTGCAGTATTGAGAGGACTTTCAGATGTTGTTTAGGCTAAAAAAGGCTGTTCTTGCTTTGTTCATTCTGTTGTTGATGTCTTTGCTTGCTCCGCCGTCTGGTGTTACTATGCATCCTAGGTATGTGAAGGTGTCTGTCTGTACCAGTTGCTGATTTCTTACTGATATGGGCTCAGGGTTGCTCACGTTGAGCGTCATGACCTCTGACTTCTTTAAATTGATGTTCAAGCCCACCTGCTGGCTAAACTTATTAAGTCTTATCCGTTTTTTCCTGGATGTGTTGATGTGAATGTGTTAGTAGTGCAGTGTCATCTGCATATTCCAGATCTTCCAATGTAGAAAATGTAGTCCATCTTATTGCTCTTGGACTGCCCTCTTTTGTCTGGCGCATCACCCAGTCTATGACTGTTAAAAATAGAGTGGTTGATAAGGGGCATCCCTGTCGTACTCCTGTCTTCACCTCAAAGGTTAGGTTGCTCTGCCCAACACTACACGTAAAGTTGGCATAGAGGCTTTTTATGATTGACACTATGCAGCTTGGAATTCCATAAGCCCTCTGTATTTTCCATAAACTGTCCCTATGTATACTGTCAAAAGCCTTTTCAAAATCAACGAAGTTAATGTACAGCTGTCTTTGCCATTCTGAGCACTGCTCTATAATGTTCCTGAGAGTGAATATATGATCTACACATCTTCTGTTTTTTTCTAAATCCTGTTTGTTCTTTCCTCAGTTTGTGGTCTACTGCTTTTGAAATTCTCTGTATAATTATCCTGCCTAGTATTTTGCTGGGAACTGAGAGAAGAGTGATTCCTCTCCAATTATTGCAGTCTGCAAGATCTCCCTTCTTGGGCAATTTGACAATTATTCCTTTGTTCCACTCTGATGGTGTTGTCCCTGTTTTCCAGATTTGTGCAAATAGTGGTTCTAATAGTTCTGCTGCAAGCTCAGGGTGTGTCTTAAATAGTTCTGCATTTAAGTTATCATGGCCAGGAGCTTTTCCGTTCTTTAACCCTTTAATTGCTGCGACGATTTCTTCTTTTCGTGGAATGTCTGTATTTACATCTAGATCGTTTTCAGCCTCAGGAACATTCAATTGCGTCTCTGGTGGTTCCATGATCAGAGTTTCTCCGAAGTGCTCTGTCCATCTTGTTTCCTGTCCCTCTGCTGTCGTGATGAGATTTCCTTGCTTATCTCTTACTAATGTAATATTGTTTGCACCTCGTTTTCCGCTGATGAATTTAGTTATTTTGTATACTGTGCTTTGTTCATTTCTCAGTGCTGCCTCTTCAGCCTGTCTTGCAAGATCGTCTAGGAAATTCTTTTTGTTGGCTCGGGTTTGGCGTTTAACTTCCTTGTCCAGCTGACTGTACTGTTCGCTATATAGTTGCTTTAACCTGGGGGACTTCGCTTCTGTTTTCTTTCTTTTCATTTCCTTTCTCATCATTATGGTGATTAATGTTTCTGGTGTTATCCAGTCTTGCTTCTTCCTCTCCTGGAATCCCAAGCATGATTTGCTGCTTTTCTTATATATTGTTGAAATGGTGTTGAATTTCTAGTCTATATCATCAGTCAATATCTTTTCCTGACTTTTGGCAAATTGATATCGTTTCTTTATGTCAGCCGCAAAAGCTTTTCTGTTAAGGGGGTCCTTCAATTTGCTGATGTCAAACCTTTTCTGTGTAGTTACAGTTGGTCCAGCCCTTCTTAGTTTCACTTTCAGTTTTGCTACTACTAAATGGTGATCACTTCCGACATCTGCACCTCATCTTACCTTCACATCTTGTAATGCATGTCTCCATCTACCATTAATCATGATGTGGTCTATCTGGTTTCTGTCCCGACCATTTGGCGGTTCCTATGTTAATTTGTGAATTTCTTTATGTGGGAAAAGTGTTCCTCCAATGACCAGGTTGTTAATACTACAGAAACTTATTAATTTATCCCCATTTTCGTTTGCTGTTCCGCTGTCGCATTTCCCCATTACTCTTTCATTATATGTATTGTGTGTACCAACTTTCGCATTGAGGTCTCCCATTACTATAATAAGATCATATCTAGGTGTGTCTTCCATTTCTTTCTGCAGTTGTTGATAGAATTCATCCTTGACCTCTTCATCGCTGTCATTTGTTGGTGCGTAGCATTGTATTATTGTAGTATTGGTGAATCTACCTCTCAATCTTAATCTTATCAGTCTGTTGTTGATGGGTTTCCATTCCAGTAATGTCCTTTCTATTCCTTTCTGTAAAATAATGGTTACGCCTTCGTTGTGCTGTCCATCCTCTCTTCCAGAGTAAAGTACTGTTTCTCCTGTTGCTGTTTTAACTTTTCCTGCCCCTGTCCATCTGCTCTCGCTTATCCCTAGAATGTGTAACCTATAGTTTCTCATTTCAACCGTGACCTGTTTTAGTTTACCCGTCTCGTTCATTGTCCTAACATTCCAAAATCCTATTCTTGTTTCCCGTTTTGCGTTCAGGACGTCTGTTTTCGTGTCAGTGGCTTCTGAGACATACGGACGTAGTACATTCAAAAGGATTATATGAACTTTAGATTTGTCTTTATACAAATAACAATTTTAATAAGCAATTATATTTTAACAGTTATAAATAATGTATAATTCCTTATAGAAAAAAGTTATCATCATTGGGCGATGTCATGGCTTTAAAATTGGATAGTTCACTTGGCAGCTTTCATGTTTCTACTTAGCTGCCAATGAGATTGTCTGTTCTGCTCCAGCTGATGATTGGGTCTTTCCAGATAGATGACTGGATCACACTCGTCATTGGTCAAGTTTGAAAGTTGTAGCACGTTGCAAGAAGTGTCATAGAGTAACTGCCGAGCTAGTCCATCGTCTCTAAGACCCGTCTGATGATGATGTCTAGCGTCGACTTCAGGCCGCTTATACCCTCACTTGTTCCAGAGATAGTACCGTCAACTGGTACCACCAACCAGAATTACAAAAGAAGAGAAACAATTATCCTCTGAGTATTGAGCTTCCCAAAACATACTTATGTGTCCCCTTCTTCCTATTCCACCATCGCATCTATCTCAGAACTGTTACACTCGCTGACAATTAATATTAATCCCATTGAGCGGAAAACGTTCTTTACATTTAGATTGAATAGATGTATATTTAACTTTACATTGGTTGAAAAGGTTAATAATATAAATTGAATATGTTTCCCTTCACATCTACCATGTTTGAAAATGTTAACAATATAGATCGAATATGCTCACATTTACATCTACACTGGTTGAAAATGTTAATAATATAGATTATGTACATCATTTCTTTCATCATTCACTCCCTGCTCCATATGGAAATTGGGACTACCTCTGCTTTTGGTTCTCTATAAGAAACTCGCAATAAAGCAGTCACCAGAAAAGCAGTGGTGGTTCATGAAATCATCTTTTCTATATGCTTGTGGCGTAGGATAAGATCTTATAGTAGTAGAAATAATAGAAATAAATTAAGTGAAGTTTTGCCTGGATCACCCAGAGGAAGATTTGGCCCAAGAAGTCCTGTTGGGGTCCTCCATCGGCTGAAGGGAGACAAAGAGGGTAAATTCTCCTAACTAGACAAGGTCTGGAAAAGTTGTAAGGAGATATTTGGTCTCTCGCTACCGTAGTCCCCTTCTCAGTTATCTATTATTATTATCCTTAATTATTACTGGGATTATGTGTTATATTTTACGAGACCCCCCCCCCCCCCTTATAAAGGAAGATAAACATCAGACAATATGTAACATCTAATAGAATGAACAAGGCATGGGGTACATTATATACAACTGTCATGAAATATTCTAATCCACATATATAAATTATTAGGTAAATATGAAGCCTAACAAATAAAATTAAATAAAGGAAGAAGAATGGTAAATAACAGTGCTGTCACAAGGAATGTACTCGAAATCCCCCTTGTTTTCTGCTTCGTCTGCAAATTGTAACGCTTTCACGTTGATAGTAAAGCTTACTGTATTATTACCCGCCTTCTTCAATGAAACGTGTGCTGTATTTCTTGGAAAAGCATTGAGAGGCCCTGCGTAATGACCTAAATTAATCCTAACATTAATTATATTACGTTACCAAAACGAACGAACAGAGGGACAAAAGGATAAAGAGAGAGGGGAGGGCTGAAAATCAGGAACGCATGCAACATGCGTCGCGCGATACACAAATGCTGCCATCACGCGTGTAAGTCTACATGCACTAATTTTTTTTCAGACGGACAGTGATAAAATACACTACCCTTTCCCAGAGTTAGGTTTTAAAATCATAAAAAAACGCTTATTAGGAAAGATAACAATAGATGGGTTTACGTTTGAAAACATAACAGTATCCAGACAGCACATCTTCGAAACAGGAGGTAGAAGAAATTGCATATTTTGAATGCAGCCACGTAGCTCCTTTAAATTTGTATTTTTGGGTTCCTTAGGGCTTGCTGACAAATAATATGTAAAACGTTACGCAAATAGTCCAGGAATTAATAAATTATACCCAAAATAAAATATTGGGGGTGCCTGACAGCATAAAATCATTTCTGCTCATAAGATTTTTTTTTTACGTGTTTGAAAAAAATTTACGTTACAGAAATAGCCTACCATGTAAACTCCAAATTGATTGGAGCGCAACAAATGAAAGCCTAACCACGATTGGTCGGGCTATAAATACTATCTTGGTTGTCAGGGGAGACGGGGAAAGGTAACATTTTTTCAAACACTTGTCGAAACGGGGCTCATTGGTCAGACTCGCTGATATACACACTTGGGAGCGTTAGTTCGAAACCACTTGTTTAAATAAGTTTGATAAAGCATCAGTGCGTTGAAGCCAGCTTATATTTTGCTCAATAAAAGCCTGGAAGATAAGCAGATGGGAATTTGTGCCAGTTTGTGCCAGAATTCATTGCTAATCAACGTATCTGTGTTTATTCGTATGAATTGTGGTAAGCTTGAACCATTCAATATCTTTTAATGAAAATTGAATGTGAATTGTTGATTTATGCCTGTATATATATATGTGTAGTTCAGTGGCAAACGTGAGGTAAAGCCTGTAATGCTCCAGCCTGAACAGAGGGTGTCGGAGAGAAGTAAAACGGCATGGAATGGCCAAACAGTACACTGACACCTGGATGATTGAATAGAAAGAAATAATGCTGGAATTGCAGAGGCGTAGTAACCATTAAGAAGGGTAATACTGGAATAAAGTATTTCAAATGAAGCTGACAGTTGGCCTAATGCTCTGAACTCAATGTTTGTGCTGTGTTGTGATCAGTGTAACAAGAGAGTTTAAGTTAGTTATGAAGTAGAAGGTACATCCTTCTTGATTTCAGGGACAGTGGTCTTGATGGTACTGAGCAGCACCTGGTCAGAGCTTTGCTGAATCCAGTGTCGGACAGCATACTCCTTGGTCCTTTTAGCTATCAGTGAGGTGTCTCCAGAGCCCAGAGGAGAATTCGAGCAGAGGAGTCCTTTCCTGCCGCCATCACGCCAGATAAGCTAACTTGGCCAGCTGAGCTCAACATTATGTCCCCTCATCTTGAAATGACTTTGTAAAAAATATATTAAGAGGGGAAATTAATTGTCTTAATATCAGGAACTGAGAACATCTCCAATACTAATTTCCTTAAGACAAACTATTGAAGTCATGATGACAACTACCAACAGAGCTTGAACAAAACAAAACCAGTATTACCTCATACTACCATTACACAACTGACACACATAGGATATTTTTAATAATATATGTCACTCCCAGATTCATATTAATACATTCTGTACATAACTTGTAATTAACATTGATTGTGATTCCTGGTTCCTTTGTATTTGAATCAGGACACATACACATTTATGACATTAATGAATACATATTGTTAATTGAAAAGTTACGAGTGACTTCTTTAAGATATTCTCATAGAGTGTTATATGTATGTGAGTGTCACAGTGTTGTTAATAGTAGTGGATTAAATTAAATTGTTTATCTGTCTGTTGTTGTGACTTACACTTCATCATACACATACCCTAGACACATAACGTAGTCCTCACACTATTCCAGAATAATTCTGACTGAGATATATAGATATGTGGTAGCAAGTAAGGTGATATATAATACACTACTCTTATTAGATATATATATACCTTCACAGCTGATCTCAGTCAGTACACTAAGTCCCCTATAAATATTTATAACATCCCACTTCACCACAACAACCAATTGGTTTATTAAAATTAAAATGAATGGATGGTGAATGATGGTATTGTCGATGGAAATTGTATGTATGCTGTATGTGATATATGTCTCACAATTCAAGTATTTTCCTCATATACTGGCTCGGGCTAAGACATTGATAGGATGAGTTCCCTTTTTCATAGGAACTTAGCTTTTCAGCCCCTGGCTGATAGTGAAGCGTGGTTGGTTGTCCTGTCTCCTTATGACATTGCACCGGGTAGGTCTCGAATGGTTTGGATCTGCCTTAACTGTGCTCGACTCCGTATTTTTCTCTGAGATTGAACTGTCGTGCAAGGCTCACCCATAGGCTGAAGACAAATACGGCTTCATTAATTTCCTAGCTTGAGGAAGCTGTCTTTCCCTAAGCCGTCCGTCTGCCATTCATATCAGATTTTAGTCTCTAACATCATATGTCTAGAGCCTAATCTTGAAATCAAGTTTCCCCCCCCCCCCCGCCCCCCCCCCCTTTTCTTCTATTTTATTATTATATTTCCTGCCTAAGTGGCAGTACTATAATTCTTTACCCATTTAACGTCATTTTACTTACTTACTTAGTCATTCCCCTTCTACCGTGAGGTGTAGAGGTTTGGAAGAGAGAGCGCCAGACTATTCTATCAGCTGTCTTCTTCCTGGCCTGGTTCCATTCTAGTCCTCGGTTCTTCATTAATTGTCTAATGTTGTCCTCCCAGCGGACTCTGGGTCGTCCTGGAGGTCTGGATCCCTGGCTCTTTGTTTCCCATGCTTGTCGTGGTAGCCGATCTTCTCCCATTCTGCAGACATGGCCAAACCATCTTAGTTGGGACTGTTCTATTTGGGTCTGCAGCGGGTAGGATTTTAGGCCTTGACGTATCGTCTGGTTGCGGACCATGTCTCTTCTTGTTACTTCAACCACCTTCCTCAGATACCTCATTTCTGAGGTTTGGATCTGGCTTTTGTGGGTTGTAGTCATTTTAAACCCCTGAATTATCATGGAACTGTCGGTTAAGCCCACCAAATTATCATGGAGCTGTCAGTTAAACACACTGAATTGTCATATGAATGTCGGGCGACAGTATTCTAGTTCTGTGCCTCTATCCTAATCGTCATGTCAATTATGATGAATTAACATATAATTGTCGGACACCAGTTTATAGAATTGTCTGACGACATTATCACATCACTTCTCTCTGGTCGAATCGTCATGTAAATTATAATTAATATATGGCACGGTCTGTCAACATTTTGTTAATATTAATTTTCCTCTTTGTCTAAGCGTCGGGTCGGATACAATGAAATAATATGGAAATTAATATATATTCCAGTTAACGTTAAAATGAACACTTTGTACAATCTCATCCCGTGGGATCATAAAATACACCCGATCACATGTGGCTAGATGCGATCGTAAAGCAAAAAAATGAATAAAGCAAACCAATTCGTACCAATCACTGCGTCGATTTTGCAAGGTACTACACATTTCACCACAATACTATTTTCTAACGAGATTTTTACTTACCTACTCAGAGATTGGACTCTAATCAGCAATTTAGACACGTGGCTTCACAGTGCTTTAACGCGTAAAATTCGCAGCGGTCTTAGATTAGGTCTGGCCCTCTCGCCTTCCTGGATGCAAGTGGAAGCTGCCTCGGTTTCGCACAACTTTTAGCGTGTGATTTCCGCTTGGGCTCGTGACCCGAAGCGTGCCTCATGTGACTTTGGCATCCGATAGACGCTGCAATCAATAACGTTAAAAGTCACGTTGGGGTTCCCTAAAGTGGGGTTAAACTGGTTCTAACAAAGTCTAACTAGTCTGCCATAAATTAAAACCGGTTACATCCCACTGAGGTTAGGTCTAGAATGACGTCGTTAATCTAAAAATAGTACTAGACGCTAGAGTTGTTATCAACGAGCGAAATTTGCCGCGTGTTTTTACCGGCTTTCCGATCATGCAATGAAGATGAATAAAAAATAATGGTGTCTCGTAAATTAAATGAAGAGAAGGTTGGATCAGTCGTCACACAATCCCCTCCTCAAGTTTGACGTTCCGTCTAACTCTTCTGGTCCTGTCCTTCTCTTCCTTTACAGCTTCTCATTTCACCTTCATCCTTCGATTAATCTCTCCTATTTCTCCTCATGCTCCTATGTTGTTCTTTCCAGTTATGTATTCGGGTTTTCTTTGGATGCCTACGTTGCAGAGTTTAGGTCCTGCCTGGTTACAATCTGAAGAGGACTTCACATATCAAGTTATGTCTTCCATGATGCCTGGCCAATAATAATGGGTGGCTATCCTTTGATTTGTGGCACCATTGCCCAGGTGTTCACTCAAAGTAGCAACGTGCCCCCATTCCATAACTTTATTTCTATATGTGGATGGCACCACAATCTGTCCATGACATTTTAGCCTTCGGCCAGCTTTCCTGTGCAAGAGTCCATGGTCCATATAAAAGTCCCCTTTTCTTTGAGGGTTATGTGAGTTTGGCAATTTGCCAAAGCAAGGCCCCAATGTGCTATCAGCTGTTTGAGCCCTTTTCATCTTATTCGGATGAATTTCTAATTTAGAGTCCCTCTCTATGCATTCGGAGTCAAGCCTGGTCTGGATGGCAGCCACAACCACATGCTTTACCTGTTCTCCTAAAATGACATATCTACGCCCTAACTTCAGGGGGTAGAAAGGATCCTCTAAAACTGCGGCATTTATGTCCCCTTCCACATAGCGACAACTGACTTGAATCTTCGCTATGGGCAAAGTTAAGGATAATGCTCCCTTGAGTGGTTCTTGGATATCCACTGTTTCTGTCGTGAGTTGTTCGGGGTGCACTAGGGATGCAGAAACGACCGCGTCATATGACAAACCTGTGTCATACATCCCGATGACTTGTTTGTCATTCACGGTCACTGTCTCCTGTATAGGTGGGTGATGGAGGCTATTCTAACTCACTGTCAGTTCCTTCCTGTCAACAGCCCTCACGTGCAAACATGCAACATGATGTGGATAGTTTTTCCTTCTGCATTCTGCAGTATTGTGGTTGCTCATTTTACACGTCTCACACCCCTTTTCTCCCCCGCCTCTGAGGCTTAAAAGCTGATCTCTGAGTAGTCTTGTTCACATAGTCTGGCTTGTCATGATGTTTTTTTGAAGTTATGGTAAGGTAGATTCATTTGGGGGTCCGAGTGTGCCTGAGGTGTCGGCCTCGATAAGTGTTCTGGATAGTTCCATTGGGATGGGTGATTCTCTGTTAGCGCTGCCTGATACCGTTCCGCAAACTGGACTATAGATTCTAAAGTGCTGGCCCTATTCTCTGTCATGAATCTCCTCATGTCGGAAGTCATGGTGTCTTTCAGTTGTTCAATAATGACCATTTCCTTCTGACCTTCCCAATCATGAGAAAAATTCCCTAGGGCGCCCCACTTTTCCACGTAGGAATCTAGTCTAGCAGCAAACTGAACAATGTTCTCTCCGACTTCCCTACTAGAGTTACGGAACCTCTTCCTATATGCATCAGCATGTAGCTCATAACGAACCAGTAGTGCTTTTTTCAGAGAGTCGTAGTCTTCCTGTAAACCTGGGGCAGCCTGCTGTATACGTCATAGGCAGTACCTCTAAGCCTTTGTGACAGTTTCAGGTTCCACTTGTTTCTCTCCAAACCAAACGTTGTGGCAAACTTCTCGAATTTGTCCAAATACACATCGATCGTTCCGAGAAAGCTTCGAATGGAAACGTCAGTGGTCCTAAATTTGACACGTCGGATGAAAACAAAGATCCTATGCTCCCCGTCTGCAAGGAGGGCATATTATCTGACCGTGGCGATAGGTTGCCTGATGATGTAGATGCTGTCGCACCGGCTACCAGTTCAACTCTTTGAGCCTGTCCCTGCATCTCTAACTGCTTCATCTTCAGTGCATGCTCGCGTTCATCTCTCTCGCTTATTTAATTAGCTTCTACAGCTTTTATCCGCTCATCTATTTCTGCTAACTTTATTCGCTCTTCTCTTTCAGCTTTTGCTGTTTCTCTAGCGTAATGCTTATCAGTCTCGGCACTGATAAAATTAGCAAGGTCCACCCCACAATATCCTAGATCTCCACCGGCCTCCCCTAGTGCTGCCTTAAGCTTAACTATTTCAGCCATCTTTTGCTGTTATAGTCCACACTGAGTAAGCTAGTGCTACCTTCCGATAGTATTTCTAACACTAAGCAAATATTAAATAATTGTCAATCTGCTATGGAAAATTATTGCCTGAAACACTTAATATATTTATATATAAAATTAAAATCACGGACTGAGACCCCAGTGTGGTGTAGCGTAGGAAGGATAAGAACTTATAGTAGTACAAATAATAAAAATAAATTAAGTGAAGTTCTGCCTGGATCACCCAGAGGAAGATTTGGCTCAAGAAGTGCTGTTGGGGTCGTCCACCGGCTGAAGGGAGGCAAAGAGGGTAAATTCTCCTAACTAGACAAGGTTGGAGCTGGGTTGATCATGTCCTCAGAAGAGACCCCCATGCCATCACAAGAACAGCTATGCTTTGGATCCATGAAGGAAAACGAAAGAGGGGCCGACCGGGAACAACCTGGCTGAGGACTGTGGAGGCTGAGATGCAGAGAGTGAGCCAGAGTTGGGGCACTGTACGAAGGATGGCCACCGACCGAGCAAAGTGGAATCAATTTGTTGTTGCCCTACAAGACGCCACTAGGCGTGATGGCCACTGACTGCTTTGACGGTCGGCGGCTAAGGATCAAAGAAGAAGAAGACAAGGTCTGGAAAAGTTGTAAGGAGATATTTGGTCTCTCGCTACCGTAGTCCCCTTCTCAGTTATCTATTATTATTATCCTTAATTATTACTGGGATTATGTGTAATATTTTACGAGCGCCCCTCCCCCCACCCCCTCCCTTATAAAGGAAGATAAACATCAGACAATATGTAACATCTAATAGAATGAACAAGGCATGGGGTACATTATATACACCCATTTGGTTTATTAAAATTAAAATGAATTGATGGTGAGTGATGGTATTGTCGATGGAAATTGTGTGTATGCTGTATGTGATATATGTTTCACAATTCAAGTATTTTCCTCATACACTGGCTCGGGCTAAGACATTGATAGGATGAGTTCCCTTTTTCATAGGAACTTAGCTTTTCAGCCCCTGGTTGATAGTGAAGCGTGGTTGGTTGTCCTGTCTCCTTATGACATTGCACCGGGTAGGTCTCAAATGGTTCGGATCTGCCTTCACTGTGCTCGACTCCGTATTCTTCTCTGAGATTGAACTGTCGAGCAAGGCTCCCCATAGACTGAAGACAAATACGGCTTCATTAATTTCCTAGCTTGAGGAAGTTGTCTTTCCCTAATCCGTCGGTCTGCCAGTCATATTAGATTTTAGTCTCTAACATCATATGTCTAGAGCCTAATCTTGAAATCAAGTCCCGTTTCCCCCCCCCCCCCCACCCCTTCTGCCTTTTTATTATTATATTCTCTGCCCAAGTGGCACTACTATAATTCTTTACCCATTTAACGTCATTTTAAACCCCTGAATTATCATGGAATTGTCGGTTAAGCCCACCATATTATCATGGGGCTGTCAGTTAAATACACTGAATTATCATAGAAATGTCGGGCGACAGTATTCTAGTTCTGTGCCTCTAGTCTAATCGTCACGTCAAGTATGATGAATTAACATATAATTGTCGGACACCAGTATTATAGAATTGTCTGAAGACATTATCACAACACTTCTCTCTGGTCGAATCGTCATGTAAATTATAATTAATATATGGCACGGTCTGTCAACATTTTGTTAATATTAATTTTCCTCTTTGTCTAAGCGTCGGGTCGAATACAATGAAATAATATGGAAATTAATATATATTCCAGTTAAAGTTAATATGAACACTTTTTACAATCTCATCCCGTGGGATCATAAAATACACCCGATCACATGTTGCTAGATGCGATCGTAAAGCAAAAATGAATAAAGCAAACCAATTCGTACCAATAACTGCGTCGATTTTGCAAGGTACTACACATTTCACTACAATACTATTTTCTAACAAGATTTTTACTTACCTACTCAGAGATTGGACTCTAATCAGCAATTTAGACACGTGGCTTCACAGTGCTTTAACGCGTAAACTTCGCAGCGGTCTTAGATTAGGTCTGGACCTCTCGCCTTCCTGGATGCAAGTTGAAGCTGCCTCGGTTTGGCGCAACTTTTAGCGTGTGATATCTGCTTGGGCACGTGACCCGAAGCGTGCCTCATGTGACTTTGGCATCCGATAGACGCTGCAATCAATAACGTTAAAAGTCACGTTGGGGTTCCCTAAAGTGGGTTAAACTGGTTCTAACAAAGTCTAAGTAGTCTGCCATAAATTAAAACCGGTCGCAGGCCACTGAGGTTAGTCTAGAATGACGTCGTTAATCTAAAAGTAGTACTAGACGCTAGAGTTGTTATCAACGAGCGAAATTTGCCGCGTATTTTTACCGACTTTCCCATCATGCATTGAAGATGAATAAAAAAAATGGTGTCTCGTAAATTTAAATGAAGAGAAGATTGGGCCAGTCGTCACAATGCTGAGGTTACCAGCTTCAAATGACTTGGGCATCCATTAGCAATTTTCACATATTAATATTCACATGTCAATATATACATATTAGTTCACATATTATATAATGCAAAATATAGAATTTAAAATGTACAACTTACGCCAATCTTTAGGCTCACGGACTGCTGGTTCAGAGAAATAGTTTAAAGCAGCTTGACGATGCCTCTTACACATGGTATGGAATGTTGTTATTTAAGCAGTAAGTTCCCACTTTGACTTTGTGTTACAGTTTCCTCAGATTCCGGTTTTCCGTGTTAAAATGGCAGAGCTTTCCTGGCCTATAAGTCTTCAAGATGCTCAAACAAGGTCCTGTCTGGTAAATGAAATCTGCTGCTATTCTTTACTTTGGCAAGGTGTGGTTGTCTTCTTGACGCGAGGTGAATTTTCACAGTGTTCTAAACTGACTAAAGTGTCAGGTTAAATTACACCTCGCTCCCCCCGCATTTCTTTGTTACGATTTAGGGTCCAATCAGGAATTTTGTTCTTCTTATGTTTCAAATGCCCTCAAATCGTTTCAAAAATGTGTGTGTTTTGGTGAGGTAATTCGAAATATTTCCATTAGAAAATTTATGTACGTTAATGCAAAGGTCCTGTCTTCCAAATATGGAAGTGAGATTTCCGTACTATTACGATTACAACTCCTTATTTTTATCTAAAGTAATATGTTCATAATCACCCGTATGTTACCGGGGCCCGAAACGGGAGCAAAGAATAGTAACACTGTACCCTACCATGCATGTCGAAACAAGCGACTAAGTAGGGTTGGGTAAAAACTTTTACCAAAAAACTTCAACAAACATGGACAAGTCAAATACAGAATATAAATCAACTCAGCCGCCCATGACAGAAAAAGATCCACTGGAAAGGAAGCGCATGAAGCAACCCAGACAAAGCCGAAAGGAGTATGGGTTGCCGATGAACATTTTTCTGCCTAGGAAAATCTCCAGAATTGGCAGCTGGAATGTTCGCACTGTGTGTGAACAAGGAAAAACTGAACAGGTAGGCAGCAGAATATAGTTATAGACAACAGTATAATGTGGGATGTCTATGAAATCAGGAAATAAGAGAACAATTTTCATTCACAGTATCCAACAAATACCACATACTCCAACAGCTTGAAGATGAAACAGATACGGAAGACCACTAGCAACAAGTAAAAAATATATGGAACGAGACATGTGAAGAAGTATTGAGAAAAAGAGAACATCAGCATAAAGCATGGATAACACCAGAAAACATTAGCAAGATAGAAGACAGGAAAAAACAAGAAAGCAGATTTAAACAGAAGCTTCAAAGCCAAGGCCCATGAAGTGTACAAAGAGGAAAACAAAGAAGTAAGCAGAAACATCAAAAGAGACACGAGGACGTATATTGAAGAGATGGCAAGGGAAGGTGAGGAAGCTGCAGCCAAAGGAAATATGAGGGACCTGTACAACAACACAAAGAAGCTAACAGGGAAATATAAGCAAGCAAATGGCCTCATAAAAGATAAGAATGGAAAATTGCTTATTAATAATATACAAGAACAAATGAAGAGATGGACAGAACATTTTGAAGAACTTCTCAATAGACCAGCCCCAACTAATCCCCCAGACATTTAGCCAGCAGAAGTGGTGCTACAAATCAGCTGTGAACGACCAGTAGAGAAGAAATAAAGAAAGCCATAAAGCATCTGAAAGATGGAAAAGCAGCTGGTGCAGATTGCATTCCAGCAGAGGCCATGTCATAAAATTAACCGTGATACAACGTTAAAATATCTCCAATGATACAACGTAGGGATAAAAACTAATGCGTAAGCTACTAGAATACATGATCGCCCACGCCGCGGGTCACCACCGCCATGGAATTTAAATTGTTAGACGTGGAGGCAAAACGTTTACCCTTGGAGCGGGATGAGAACGGAGATCAGAGGAAAAAATATGACTGAACGCGTGCTTGAAACTAGCAAGGCTAAAAGGACGCAAATTGGTGGGGCAAGGAAAAATTCACGTCTCCAAGTTGACACAAGATAAAGAAATCGACAAAAGGGACCTTAGCTATTATACGCCACAGTCATTTCTTGGACGCTTTTGCGATAACTTAGTCCGTTTATTTGAATGCAGTGATGAACGCATTCCAGAAGATTCTAGAAAATATTTGAAAAGTAACTTTTTCTTAATAATAATGTTAGGAATATAAAACCTAGCTGGCCGGATGGCCCATCTTGAGCAGTGAAATAATATGCTTTCATTTATACAGACGGATAGATAATAAGAAAGATATTGACAAAAGACTGTGTTGTTCATATCAACGAACGACTGCATTGAAACAAAACATGTCACTATTTTCAAAAAAATTGTGGCCTTGAAGACTCAAGTGCTAAAATCTAGTTGGAATGAAGAGACGGGATGGGGTGGAGAATTGTAGCTAAAAATAACTTTAAAGGCAAAATTGTGTAGGGGAAGGCAGAGTTAGTTCAAAAAAACAAGTGTGTTTTTTGTGAAACGCAAGTAGAGACGGACGGACCAACAGACAATAAGGCATACTTGACTGAGGTATGACTGAAATGACTTTTTGGTAGTAGGTTTGAATTTGAAAGGAAAAAAGGCGGTGATTGGCCATAGATGAATATATTATCGGCGCTCAGACGCGCATTTTTGCCATTCGTTATAAGTTGTCCTAGTAGACACAGTAAATAGTATAGTGGTGTATTCCCAGAAGCAAATTGATATCTTTAGAGGGACGCCATACTAAAGCCAGCAGCTCAGCTGAGTTTTGCTAGCAATTAACTGTGTTCTATATTCATAATTCTTGTAAGACTGAAATTATTTCTTTGTATATTTTAATATGTGTTTAATTTTTCGAGTGATTTGATACTGCCATATCAAAATCTATCCCTTACAACAAGTAAGGATTCGCTCTAGACCCCCCGCCCCAGTTCAGGGTCTAGAGACAAATAAAATACATAAACTCCAGTAAGTATTATGAAGGACAGATCAAGTGTTGAGATCAGTGAAACATATCACCTATCCTATTCTATGGCAGGAAGCTAATGAACATATTTCAGAATATGTAGTCTGGGAGAACTTATCCTATGTGAAACCAACTTGGTAAGATGTGTTGTTTGGTCAAAAAAAGATCTGACCCGTCTATGTGGTGTTGTTGTGTGTCGTGTTGTGTCCAGAAATGGGTTAGAGGATGGAATTCTGACACATGACCAATACTTTATTGCAGAGCTGTGAGTTTTTATTTGGCACCAATGTGGTGTCAAATGCTGAGTTACTAATACAAGAGTGGACCCGTGCAGTTTATATTTTGGCAGAGCAGCCTGATATTGCCCCCAAGCACGGAGAGGTGGGGCCACCAGATCTCAGCACCAGAGCTACACCTTCAAGCTACGTGAGCGTCTGGTCTGCTGAGAATTCACCAACTCAACTTATTCTCTAACACACCCTTAAAATTTCCATCAAATAACTGGACAATGTGTAGTCGCCATAGACAGGGAGTGATGAGGCCACCCCAACGGCACATCCATTAAATGTTCTCCCAATTAGATTACAACTATAAACAGTAGTAATATTAACCAGTCTAGTAACATACATATGTACACACCTTGCATTTATTATGTCATATTCATGCATTTCTTTTCATAATTGCAAAACCTTTCATATGTTCTGACCAAAATAAAACCTTGGTTCAGAACAAATAAATTTAAAGAAAATTACTATCCAAATTTTACACATCTCGAGTTAGTTCAGTGTGTTATAACATTTTATTACTATTATTAGACTTGTTAAATATCTGTGCGTGTGTTTGCAAACCACCACCACACATTACATATCAATACCCTAGAATTTTAACGTAGCCACATTCATTAGTAAAAAAAAAAGATAGGTGTGAGGTCGTAGTGGTAGCAAGAAGGGCCTTCTGACAATTCACAGCTACACTTATCTCAGGAGCCTTCACAGCTGACCTCATGCATCACACTTAGTAATATCACCATCATACAATACCGTCAATCCACTACAGGCCATCAAAACAGATATTGATACCTCTGCAGAGATATTATACAAACTACTTGGCAAAGTCTGGGAAAGAGAGGAAATACCATCAGAATGGAAGGAAGGCTATCTGGTCAAGTTGCCTAAGAAGGGAAATTTACAAGAGTGCACAAATTATAGAGGAATAATGTTACTATCAGTGCCAGGAAATGTATTAAACAGAATCATCCTTGAGAGATTAAAAGAGTCCATAGACAAGCAGCTGAGAAATGAACAAGCAGGTTTTCGACAACACAGATCCTGTACAGATCAGATAGACACATTGAGAATAATAGTTGAACAAAGTCTGGAATGGAATTCGCCGCTAAGCATCGGATTCGTAGACTATGAAAAGGCATTTGACCGTGTAGACAGAGAATCACTTTGGAAATTTATGAGGCATTATGGAGTTCCCATGAAGATCATTTACTTAATAAAGAAGACCTATGAAGACATGACTTGCAGAGTTCTTCATCAAGGACAACTTACAGAACCGTTTAGGATTAGAACGGTAGAATGAAAAAAAAGCATTTACAAAAACACACTTTAGGATTATAACGGGATGCCTCTTGTCTCCATTTCTTTTCTTACTAGCAATAGATTGGGCTATGAAAACATCGACATCATACAACAGAAATGGAATCCAGTGGAATCTGACTAAACAGCTTAATGATCTGGATTTTGCAGATGACTTGGCTCTTATGTCCCAACACCATAATCAGATGCAAGAGAAAATGAAAATACTCGATGAGAGGTCACGACAAGTGGGCCTGAAAATACACAGGGAAAAAACAAAGATTATGAGAATAAATGCAAGAAATGATAACAAGGTTACCTTGAAGAAACACCACTAAAAGATGTAGAATTGTACACATATCTTTGCAGTAATATAAACAAAGTTGGAGTGACAGACAATGATATCAAAATAAGAACACAAAAAGCAAGAAAAGCTTTCATTGCATGGCAAACATATGGAGAACAAGAGAAATCTAGTCCAACACGGAAATAAGAAACTTCAACTCAAATGTGACGTCACTTCCTATTGTATGGCTCTGAGAAATGGAGAGCAACAAATACAACAACAACCAAAAAGCTACAGACTTTTATAAACGGGTGGTTGCTTAAAATAGAAGGACATAAATGGTATGACAAAGTCACAAATGTGGAATTGATGACTGTCGTAAATTAATCAGATAGGTAATAGCTGTTTATAGCCCTGTCTGAACAGAGGTGATAGTGTTGACAATGTGAAAGTAAGGGTTAAGAAATTGTTTTATCACGAGGTGATCGTGTAAGAGAAAGGACAGTCTCCGGATAGAATAATTTATCTAATCCAGCCTATCTGGACGACTAACTTTAAATTTCAAGTTATGAGATAGTCAGTATGGGAAAAGAACAGGTTCTAAATGTAAGATATCCCGTGACTACTCAGATTAGTGAAACTAAAAAAAGAAGAAACCATATAAGTATACTGATGGTAATCAAAGACATGTTTCTTTCTCCGTTCATCCAATTCACATTCATTCAGTGGCCACTTTCAGATTTATGCTTACCCCAGTAGTTGTTGCAGGAATTCCAAGGAAATACACTAATAAGTAATAATTTATAATATAACCTTTTATTTTAATGACTATGTATTGTCAAAATTGAGTTGTGCTGAATCAAGCCCCAGATTCGCCGTAATTGCTGACTGCAAATTTCACTGGAATCGCTAGAGTCGGTGATTTAATTTTGTCCTGGATACAATAAGTTATCTCTGCCTTCAGTTGGTGGGAGTAAGGTTCATACGTGGTGATCACCGATGTAGGATGAATAGAACATAGATAGTTCCTAGGTGCCAGCTTCAAGTGGCTGGGACACTATGGTAAGTTATACAAATGTTGCTGACGATATATTTCGCCCAGCTGGCTGATGAGATTGATCTAAATAAATCTGGTAATAGTTCTGTTCCAGTTAAGATTATAATTTAATGTTTCTGTTCTGATTTTCTCTCATGACAAAATGAGGTAAAAGGACCGCACAGGTCACAGCAAGAAGCTCATTAAATATATCTGGATGCTTATATGATATTATAAGTTCATGTGATCGTAAGTTCCTATTGCCATAAGAAAGCCGCTAGTACTCAGGTTTGATCAGCCTAGATTATAGAAATATAAACATTTCAACCAAATTATCAGTCTCATATCTAACACGTGTTAAAATAGGACCTCTTCACTGCTCTGTTATAAATTAGATTTAAAACACGTGGCTAGCTTAACCTGTCGTTTATTTAACACGTTATATGAACGCTAGTCATTCGTAAAATTACATAAAATGGATATCAGTAAATAATATATGCCGTCAGTAGACAGTTATTTAATGTATGTACTAGTCAATTTAAACCATCTCTTACTGTGAAAATAGCGAGTAATTAAATTTACTTTACGGCTGGAAAATTTATCTATAAGTTATTTAATTAGCACAGAAAATCTCAGTGAAATATAATGAACTCTTTAACACACTAAATCACTTAAAGACTAGAAATATAAATTACCGCAATCAGAAAAATGAACCACTCTACGAGAAATCTAATAATTTTCACTCTGTACGAGAAATACTAGAATATTCGAGCTAGTGGTTTCAGATAGATATCTGAGCAACTGATAAATGGCTATTAGAGAGACCTGGTATATATATTGATAAATTCCGTTCAATCGCCCTTTAATGCAAAAGTCACACCTATGCCAGACCCGAGCCACTTTGCCGTTCGATTCTTGTATGAAAGGAAATATTACCACCTCTGCCGCGTCTCAAACTCGTAAGTTTAATTGTACTGAAAATGTAACACTCCAATATACGTCTCAGACTGATCGCCCCTTTGAATCTTCAAAGAAACTATTAAACGCCTGGACTCATCCCGTGTGTTCCCCTGATCAAAGAATCAATTATGCCATGCTCCGCGCTCTGCTCTCTGTTTCACCGTGCTAATTGCTCAAACAGCTCACGTGTTTATTGCACTAGTGAAACCGGCGTTCCTGTTGCAAAAAATATACTTGAGGCGGGGGGGGGGAGGGGGGGGGGGCAAAAGTGAAAGAAAACTAGCTGCACTTTTTCATATGTGACAGTGACAAGAACCAGACAAGTGCCAGTGGAACAAGAGATGAGAAGAAGACGCTGGCGATGGATAGGACACATTGAGGAAACCTGTTGATAGCATTACAAGGCAGTCCTTGTTTTTTAATCCACAGGGAAAGAGAGACAGAGGTAGATCAAAAAACACACAGAGAAGAGAACTGGATACAGAGGTGAAAATGATGAGGAAACCATGGAAAGAACATTCTTAGAGTGTTTTTGGTTTCTTTCCATTATACAGTGTAATCAAATTGTTCATGAACACCGTCATTTGAACGCTTTTCTTTGTTGATTGTAACTATTTTCGGGAGAGTATATATAATGGAAACAATTCAACTTTACAACACGGTTGCGTTCCTCAGCTGTGACCAACGTACACACGGCGAGAATTATGTTATTTTAGATTCAGTTTAAAAGTTCTTTGATGACAACATTTCGTGTGAAAGTGCGTGGATTGTTTTCATAGAGTGTCCCCGAAGTGGTTTTAACAAAAACTTTCAAGTTTTCATGATTTGTACATCGGGTGAGGGCTCATGCACACCAATATTTACGCACTTTTTCTTTGTCGAGCGCGACTAATTTCGTGAAAGAATAAAAAAATAAAATTAAAATAAAACCAAAGTATTTGTTTTATATAATCCCCCCGCCGCGCAAGTTGCACACCGTGCGTTGCGCACTTTTTTCTGGCGCTAGTTACTATTTTGAGTGAGACCGTCCGGCGTAACATACATCGGTAATTATGTTGGGATGGGATAATAATAATTATCACAGGATTGTCGATTAATGTTGCATCATCCGCCTACTCTTAACAAGGTCAAAAGGGCAAACAAACATGACGACTTATGAATGTAGGGAGTGTATGATGATTTGAAAATACCAAATATCTGCTTGACAGCAGAGAAGAAAATGTAATGAGTACTCACAACAAATGTAACTTATTACTGCCGGAGAGGAGAAGAGATCCGTCACAAGCCCGTTGCGGTTGCTCCACAACCAACACGATGTCCTTTCCGCCGTTTCACAATGCCTCTTAAGCGCCCTCGTTCTTAACTTTTTTTTTTCTTTTTTTTTTAAAATAAAGTTTTGCCTCGTTTTGGCGAGACGCGTCCCGTTCAACCTAGTCGGTTATATTAGGGCGCATGCCCAAACATAAAAGACCCCTGTTCTTTTATACCCAAACAGTTTCAGTAGATTATATACTGAGGCAGCCATTATACCTCTTGCACCTTCCTCTACAGCCATAACTTTTGAACCCACCCTGTCTCAAGTGCATGACCAAATCATTATAATTGGCCAATTTGATTGAATGTTGCTGGTCTAATCTGAATTAAAACGGTACTGTCAGCTCAATCATTATAATGTGGTGCGACAGTGAGGATTGTAGTAGTATATCTGGTCGTCTTCGAGATCTCCTAATGATGTCTGAATATCCCTCGCCCAGGTAGATCTACTGCCATCTCACAGTCATTTGCATAGTTAAGAATAGGGGTAAACTGATATTTGGTTTGGAATGTGCGGACTTTCCTGCTCTCAGAAAGTATATATTTATGGTACTCGATCTGACTTTGCAGTTCGTTTCGCCATTGCAATGTCTGTGGTAACAGTCAGCTCATTTAGTTCTCAATGCTGGCGTCATGTGTAACGCTCTTGCCCCCTAATGCTGAGAGCACATGTTTCAGTGTTTGCTTCTCTTAGCACAGGGGGCACTGAACATCGTCGTACCTTCCCCGTCTCACAAAGTTTGTGGACGATGGCAAAGGTCATACATTGATCTGATAATGAAGCTGAGTCTAAGAGGCGCCATACGTCATTTATCATTCTATGCCAAAGACCTCTGCAGAACTGCTTTCTATGTAGTCCATTGGCCTTGTTGGGCTTGTTGGGCTTGTTGGCCTTGTTGGGCTTGTTGGGCTTGTTGGGCTTGTTGGCCTTGTTGGGCTTGTTGGGCTTGTTGGACTTGTTGGGCTTGTTAGGCTTGTTGGCCTTGTTGGGCTTGTTGGCCTTGTTGGGCTTGTTGGGCTTGTTAGCCTTGTTGGGCTTGTTGGCATTGTTGGCCTTGTTGGGCTTGTTGGGCTTGTTGGCCTTGTTGGGCTTGTTGGGCTTGTTGGCCTTGTTGGGCTTGTTGGGTTTTTTGGGCTTGTTGTCCTTGTTGGGCTTGTTGGGCTTGTTGGCCTTGTTGGGCTTGTAGGCCTTGTTGGGCTTGTTGGGCTTGCAGCACTGCTTTTGGCATCCTCGTATCATTCTCAGCTTCTCTGATTTTCTGAATGACCAAAATTCGTGTGTTCCTTGTTTGATGCTTGCATCAAGTATATTGTTAGTAACGTGGAAGAAACAACATTCACATAGAAATCTTCTCAACCGTGGAAGAAATTACATTTAAATAGAACTCTTCCCAACCGTGGAAGAAATAACATTTAGATAGAAATCGTCTCAACCGTGGAAGAAAAGACACTTAGATAGAAATCTTCTCAACCGTGGAAGAAATAACATTTAGATAGAAATCGTCTCAACCGTGGAAGAAAAGACACTTAGATAGAAATATTCTCAACCGTGGAAGAAATAACATTTAGATAGAAATCGTCTCAACCGTGGAAGAAAAGACACTTAGATAGAAATATTCTCAACCGTGGAAGAAATAACATTCACATAGAAATCTTCTCTGTGGAAGAAATAACATTTAGATAGAAATCGTCTCAACCGTGGAAGAAAAGACACTTAGATAGAAATATTCTCAACCGTGGAAGAAACAACATTCATATAGAAATCTTCTCAACCGTGGAAGAAATTACCTTTAAATAGAAATCTTCCCAACCGTGGAAGAAATAACATTTAGATAGAAATCGTCTCAACCGTGGAAGAAAAGACACTTAGATAGAAATCTTCTCAACCGTGGAAGAAATAACATTTTGATACAAATCGTCTCAACCGTGGAAGAAAAGACACTTAGATAGAAATCTTCTCAACCGTGGAAGAAATAACATTTAGATAGAAATCGTCTCAACCGTGGAAGAAAAGACACTTAGATAGAAATATTCTCAACCGTGGAAGAAATAACATTTAGATAGAAATCATCTCAACCGTGGAAGAAAAGACACTTAGATAGAAATATTCTCAACCGTGGAAGAAATAACATTTAGATAGAAATCGTCTCAACCGTGGAAGGAAAGACACTTAGATAGAAATATTCTCAACCGTGGAAGAAGTAACATTTAGATAGAAATCGTCTCAACCGTGGAAGAAAAGACACTTAGATATAAATATTCTCAACCGTGGAAAAAATGACATTATGATAGAAACCGTCTCAACCGTGGAAGAAAAGACACTTAGATAGAAATATTCTCAACCGTGGAAGAAATGACATTTTGATAGAAATCTTCTCAACCGTGGAAGAAAAGACACTTAGATAGAAATATTCTCAACCGTGGAAGAAATGACATTTTGATAGAAATCTTCTCAACCGTGGAAGAAATAACATTTAGATAGAAATCTTCCCAACCGTGGAAGAAATGATATTCAGACAGAAATCTTCCCAACCGGGGAAGAAATGACATTTAGATATAGAAATCTTCCAAACCGTGAAAGAAATGACAATTAGATAGGAATGCTCTGAACCGTGGAAGAATTGACAATTAGATAGAAATCTTCTCAACCGTGGAAGAAATGACATTTAGATAGAAATCTTCTCAACATTTTTGTCACCACTAAGAAAATGTCATCTTTATTCCCAGGATATTTTAGAAAACACTGACATCAGACTGGGCCCTATTTTTGTTGCCTCCATCATCTCGGATATTGTCAAGGTGAGAGCAACATTTTCATCTTATAGCAAGACACAGTAAACGTATATGGTCACATGGCCTGCCATTCATTAAACGTATCAGGTCACATGACCTGACATTCTTTTTTTTAAAATATATTTTAGTTTACCATCTTTATGAGAATGTAATGGTCGTTTACCACAACCACGGCAGCTTACATTCCTCTCTTGATGTTCCTCTCTCTATAATCCTCTTTATTCTAGATGATCCCTTGTTTACAGTCTTCCGTATTGTAGATGATCCTCTCTATTGTAGATGATCCTCTCTATTGTAGATGATCCTCTCTATTGTAGATGATCCTCTCTATTGTAGATGATCCTCTCTATTGTAGATGATTCTGTCTATAGTAGATGATCTTATCTATATTATCCTCTTCTATTCCATGTAATGTTCTCTGTTCTAAGACACCGTTTCTTCAGGTATTGTCTATAACTATCTATATTTACCCTCAAAGCCGCCAGCCCCCCCCCCCCTTTTCTCTTCCCCCCCCCCTAAAAAAAACTGTTTAGAATGCAAATTGCGCCAGCTTAAACTGATGACTCCAGCTGAACATGTTTCAGAAAGACAGAAAAGCAACTGGACAAACATTTATCCACAATGTGGATAGTTACAAGGATTGTTCAACTTGGCATTGGCTGTTATAGAGCAACACACTCGGCAGCCCTAGTTAAACCACATCAAGTAGTCACACTCAAGGTTCAGACAGCACGCTCCAAGTCACATTCAAGGTTCAGACAGCACACTCCAAGTCACACACACGGTTCAGACAGCACACTCCAAGTCACACTCACGGTTCAGACAGCACACTCCAAGTCACACTCATGGTTCAGACAGCCCACTCCAAGTCACACTCACGGTTCAGACAGCACACTCCAAGTCACACTCACGGTTCAGACAGCACACTCCAAGTCACACTCACGGTTCAGACAGCACACTCCAAGTCACACTAACGGTTCAGACAGCACACTCCAAGTCACACTCACGTCTCAGTCAGCACACTCTTAAGCCACACTCTGGTTTCAGACAGCACACTCTTATGTTACACCCTGGGTTCAGACAGCACACTCTTAAGACACACTCTGGCTTCAGATAGCACATTCTTAAGTCACACCCTGGATTCAGACAGCACACTCTTATGTCACACTCACATGTGATCCCAAAATGTGGAATATTATTGGTCGTAATTGTCTATTTGGTTTATATTTACTTATTTATTCTGAGCTTCCATTTAAAAAGGAAAAAAAGAATCCCGTTACACGCCCATTGAAGCATAATTGGAATATGGTGTTAGGCCCATATTTTCTTGACCCTCGACACACTAGGGATGACGTGGTCAGCATCCCGCCGGCCGCCTTAACCTTCCCAGAGTTGCTCTGGTACCCAATTCATGAGGCTGGGTCGACCCTGGGACCGTTTGCGGTCTAAAAAATCCCACCTCAACTAGGAATCGAACCATGGACCACCAAGCTAGGAAGCCAGTGCGCTAACCACTGCGCTAACCACTGCGCCACCGCGGCTCTTGAGCTTCCATTTACTTGTATTAATATCTTCGATAGAATGACTTTTTTCCTTGAAATATTCTCTTCTCAAAACCTCGAAGTCGTTTGACTTCTTGCCCTGGTCCACTCTTATATCTCACTCCAACCAGGGCTGCCTAAGGCCGATTTGACTCAATCGGGCCCCGTACCAACAGGGTCCTCTTACTGGGGTTAAATAAACAAATTTCAGAATTGTTGTGTTTTGTCAAAAGCACTGTTTCACAACCGATTAATGACTTTTCTTTAGCTTTTATGTTTTGTTTCTTTTTTTTTTTTTTATTGAATTTATTTGTCAGTCTCGATTACTACAAGAAATATGAGTAGCACAGCAACAACAACAACAACAACAACAACAACAACAACAACATTCTGTGGATGACAAGCAAGCTGGGGCTCTAAATAAGTATTTGAGAAGAATTAACTCAGAGTCATTTCACGAGGCAGGCAAGGGAACTGGAAGTATTGATAGCGAAGAAAATGTTATGCCAGAATCTATGGGGTTGATAAAAAGCAACAGAAAAGCCCCCCAAAAAAACAGCTGATGACATAGACATAGCCCATTCTCATGCAACTACCAGTCAGACCGGACATACTAAAGAACACAGGGACATCAAGTATACCCGAAGATATTCCAGAACTAAAACTCTCTCGGGAAAGTTATAGTTTGAACATTTCAGTTGTAGAAGTAGATCAAAAGTTTAAGCTTTGAAAGTCAGCTACACATTACAGTTGGGCTCGCCACCTAGCAAGAAAGATTTTACCATCGTGTAAAAGACTATTTAATGAAAGATGGATCACCAAACATTATTGTGGACGACTTTCCTCGGAACAGGTGGAACATATTTCTCAAAGGTTACTGCATAAGAAAGCTTTCAAATATTCCATATCAGCCGATTGTATATTCTGTTGTTTTTTTCACCTGTTTGCAAACCATGTAAAAAATGCATTGTTAACTAATATGACCTCAATGCCCCTACTACATTAGCAGATCATGATAAGTCAACAGCTCATATAGTAAGGATCCCGCTACATGCCCATTGAGACATATGGGGAATATGGTGTTAGGCCCATATTTTCTTGACCATACGTCACACTAGGGGTGATGTGGTCAGCATCACGCCGGCCGCCTTTAACCTTCCCATAGTTGCTCTGGCACCCAATTCACGAGGCTGGGTCGACCCCGGAGCCGTGTGCGGTCTAAATAAAATCCCCCCCCCCTCCCCCTCAAGTGGGAATGGAACCATGGACCGCAGCTATGCTAAATTGTTGTTAACTTCAAAGACAATTCTGCTGAAGAAACTATCGATAAGAGCCAATAGAAACTGATCAGTCTTTTTAAAAAAAAAGGGGGGGGGGATAGAATCTCGTTTTTGAACGATTAGCTGCTGTAATTCAGTTTTTAGTTAGCATTCCGTGCCTCCATTGAACAGGTAGAAACTTTACACAACGGCTACTTGCTTGGACTTATAATAGACTTGTTGGGAACATATAACCCAGTAATAGGAGAGCATCTTTGACAAATTTCCAGGAGCGGAATTCATTATGACTACCATGACAAACGTTTTCACATGGGCTCATCAGTATTATGGGAAATGCAGTTCAAAAGAACATCATTCATCGATTAAAAGAGTCAAAGTATTTTGCTTTAATTCTTGATTGCAATCCAGATATTAGCCACCAGGAGCTAAGGTCTATGATAATGTGTGTCTGAAGGTACATTACCCAATACAAAAGTCGGTGTGTAGGAACAGTTAATGAAGTTTTGGATGTGGAGAGCAACACTGTATAATATTTTTACAATGAGCTTAAGTAGGAACTTGAAACGTTATTATCTAGACACAAGTATTACCTCCAGTCAGTACTAAGACAATAGAGCTGACACGAGAGGAAAGAATGCGGTATTCAGGCTCGACTTCAAAGAAAAGAGCATTATTTTAGACCACGTGCTTATCACAATTATAATCCCATTCTATGAGATATGGTTTAACCATGTCCTGGTGTAACTACGTTTTTGGAACACTTCAGCGTCTTTACATGCTGCTTCTACATAAACAAAGTGATGGACAGTTTTTCAAAGCATGTGACGCATCTTTCCCTAAAGCTTGTCTGTGAAACACGGTGTAGATGTCAAATTCAACGTTAAAGGCTGTAAGGTCATAATCAGGTAATTTCTAAGATGCACTTACAGAAATAGTAGAATCATCAGAGATTAAATCATCAGAGATTAAATCATGAGATTAAATCATCAGAGATTAAATCATCAGAGATTAAATCATCAGAGATTAAATCATCAGAGATTAAATCATCAGAGATTAAAGCTGAATCGTTAGCTCACAAAAAAAAAAAAGATTACAAGTTGACTGTCTCACTGGTTTCCCAGAATAATTTGTGGTTCTTCAATTATATTTTGTCTTCAAAGAGCTGCAGAGCAATGGAATAGATCTTGCCGCAGGTCTCTCTTTATAAGAAAGGCTCTTGGATTGACTGGTAAAGTATAGTGAGACTTCAAACACGTTTTGGTGGGCGAATCTTGCAAATGATTTTAAGCCAACCGATGGAGGTGGAGCCTTTCAGTGCTGAGGCACTGGTACACCAAAAAAAAGCTGACAGTGACAACCAAAGAAATTATCAAGTATATTCAGAGCAGAGGCAGACACCTTGAAAACTGCATGACAGCCTCTAACGACAAAGGATAGCATGGAGAGACAACGTGTTTTCTTCACAAACGCACGGTCAGTAATTGCTAAACTGAATAGCCACAGTCAGTAATTGCTACACTGAATAACCACGGTCAGTAATTGCTACACTGAATAACCAAGCTCAGTAATTGCTACACTGAATAACCACGGTCAGTAATTGCTACACTGAATAACCACGGTCAGTAACTGCTACACTTAATAACCACGGTCAGTAATTGCTACACTGAATAGCCACAGTCAGTAATTGCTACACTGAATAACCACGGTCAGTAATTGCTACACTGAATAACCACGGTCAGTAATTGTACACTGAATAACCACGGTCAGTAATTGCTACACCGAATAGCCAAAGTAATGCTGTAGAGAAAGGTTTTTATGAGGATTGTTGTCAGTATTAGATACTGATAGAACAGAAGAAGATCTGTCTGACAAGAATATATTCCCAGTGTCAGAGAAGAGCGCTGGTATCACAGGATAGTCACCGCTGTGAAGGTCTCTGCTTCAGATAGTATTCAGATTAAAGTCAGAGCTTAAGATGCCACCTTTGCTACGTAACTAACCAATGATAAGTAACAATTCATTAAAATTCAAAATTGCAACATTATAAATGTGACAAGTCAGAGAATTACAATTAATGAATCATTTATTATTTACATCTATCTTTTCTTCTTTCTTGTGCAATGTATGGATGATGAAAAAATGATGAAAGTGAAGTAAATAAAAGATTAATTTCACAATTATTTACAGTTAAGTTGTAAGTATTAAATAACCAAAAGTCATTGTTGAAATCTTCCAACTAAATAGAATGTGCCTTCAATTTTTCTCTATGACTATAATGTCACGTGTCTTGAATACTGAATTTGAACAGTTATCATCATAACACTTCTATTGTTCTTTTGATTTTTTATTTTGACTGCTCACACTGGTTGTAGCATATTCACATATAGTTTACTCAGCTTCAATGTTCTCGTAAAGCACTTCTGGTCTATACATGTAGTATTCACAGCAGTTGGGTTATTGACCCTGCACTAGACTAACCAACATCTGATGGAGTCAGTGCATAAACGGAATCACACCGAGGTGCTCCTTATTGTTGAAGTGAGTCACGTGTGGATTTCAGTTCGAGATCCTGCTGTTCCAAACCAGAACAGTAACCTGGAACAAAGTGTGACATGTGGCTAACATTTGATAGTAATGGCCCACAAATCTACATGTCAGTGAGTGAAAGTGTTCAGCGTTATGCATGTGTATGTATGACACAGTGATCTGTTCTTTTGGCAGTATAACATAGTCATGACATCTGCCTAACTGTAATACATTTTCATAAATAAATAAAAAACACTGTTAGTGCAAATCATCATGCTGCAGTCGCCTTCTACAGTTATAGTAGCTTGCAGTCATCTATAAAAGTATTGTTATTGATTATAAGCTTTTGAACACTCATGAGTTTCCATTCCGGCTTAACCTTGGTAAGTATCGTGTTCGTTTCGTCATCCACAAATTAAATTTCAATTTAGTCCTTACAGGTCGATTAAACTTATCAAACCTGAAATAAAATTAAATAAAAATTACACGCACATAAAGGTATGTTTTCAGGCATTCGTGAATAATAAAGAAGTAGAACATTGAATTTATTTACAATATATATATATATATATTTATAAACCTACATACCCTCTTAGGATGGTTCAGAAGTTTCAAACAGGACTGAGGAATTGGTGATGATTTGAACTACCCGGCATACAGATGAAGAAGTAGCTTTCCAGGCACGCTGCTCTCTCTCTCTCTCTCTCTCTCTCTCTCTCTCTCTCTCTCTCTACCTCTACCTCCAGCAGTCTGTCTATCTTCTGATTTTTATTTGCGCTCTATACGATTTGAAAGAACCACCACTGGCTTTTATAGGTTGATCGCGGACGTATGAGAGAGTACGGTACAAACCTCAGTCTTAATGTTAGCTTTCCTCACTGATATGGGAAATCTGTGGTTAGCATGGTCCATAAAACGTGCTCGTTCTGTTAAACCAGATTATGGATCACTGTCATCCCTGCCTCCTTTTATATGTACGATCGTTAGCTTCATCTATGTATATGGTTGTCCGTAATTGGTTTTGTCTTTGATTTAATATTAATTTCCGAAGTCGATCGACACAACAGTTTTCATCATGCTGGCACCTGTACCTTCACGTATCTCCAAAACGAAATAATGTAGCAACTTTTCCTTTGAAATGCATATAGATGGTCTTCTTCTTCAACAAACGAGACTAATATCATGTCTTTCCATTCTGCCATTTTCTTTTAATCCATCTAAGTCTACGTACTTATATGCACAATCTCTACCTTTTGTTTATACGTCATTGTGAAACCGGCTCGTCGCAAGCGAGCGTTCGCGGTTTCTGATTGGCTGCTATCTTCGTTTTCCAAGAAAAAATTATGTGTTTACGTCAAACGACAAATGCAGACCTGGATGACCTAGGAACAATATTCTTTAAACTATGTCAGTAATTCAAAAAAGTTGTGTTACAATGCAACATCCCCGCCAGTGAAGGTGGAAAGGTACCTCAGAGTTTTGTATCAGAAGCAGATACAAGAATAAACTGGAGGCAAAGCATGCAGGCCACCAAACAATAATGCATATTACCAACTCAGCAGAATAGAACAAGTGGTAATCTTCCGAGTCTGCATGGGCAACGGTACTCTCTAGGTCACCCAGACTTGTGTTCACCAAACACGCTTTCCCCAAGTCCACGCTTCTTCTTCTTCTTTGATCCTTAACCGCCGACCGTCAAAGCAGTCAGTGGCCATCACGCCTTGTAGCGTCTTGTAGGGCAACAACAAATTGATTCCACTTTGCTCGGTCGGCGGCCATTCTTCGTACAGTGCCTCAACTCTGGTTCATTCTTTGCATCTCAGCCTCCACAGTCCTCCGCCAAGTTGTTTTTGGTCGGCCTCTCTTTCGTTTTCCTTCAGGGGTCCATAGCATAGCTGTTCTTGTGATGGCATCGGGGTCTCTTCTGAGGACATGGCCAACCCAGCTCCAGCGTCTGCCAGCTATGATGGTGTGCATATCCTCTTGCTTGCTTCAAGTAAGCAGATCTTGGTTGGTGATGGTATTCGGCCAAAAGATTCGGTGAATTTTTCTTAGGCATGTTGTGTGAAAAGAGGACAATTTCGACATTTCCTTCTGTGTAACTCTCCAGCATTCCGCACCATAGAGAAGCACAGAAAGCACACAGCTCTGATATAATCTTAATTTTGTGCTTTGTGCACAGTCAGACATAAACTCAATCCCTTAGTTAAACAAGTGTTGACAACCTCAGTGACCCATACACTCACTCCATCATTCACCCACATGAAACCGTTCTGTGACACTACCTCTCTCTCTAGATGGGAAACAGAGTTTTCCACCGAAGAATTGGGCACATACCACAGAACGCCTCGTGTACCATCTCGTGATTGAATACAAACATATCGTCTCACTGAAGAAGTTGTCATATTTCTGTGACGGGATCATTTACACAACAAAACTTAAATGGGTGAGTCAGACTCTAACCCCCCCACAGTTCGCTACAACACCTCCTATCACATGGAGCAAATGCATACATCGTTATGTCCTACCATTTCAATAATATGAAAAAAATTATGTATGTAGCTGAAAGCGAACAGGAGTTACAAGAACTAGTGAAGCAAGTGAACAGTATATGTCATGAATGTGGATTGGACATTAATATTGATGTAGCGGGAGGTTATTTAAAATTATTTATTTATGTAAGAATCCAGGTATCTCATATGCTACCAGGATAGTATGCCAGTAAAGAGTTCTGGTCTTACAAGTAATACCCCAGTCTTAGGATAAGCACTGGTGTATGGATATCATAGAAATAGTCAGACTGTGAAAACCCTGGCCAGTTGGTAAGGAGTTGTACCAGGATTTAAGGTGTCTCCTCCCTGTGACTATCTTATGATTACTTATTGTCTAGGGATAATTAAAATGAACATTCACTGTAACCACAAATGTAAGAAGTGAATAATTCCTCAGGTACAGTTAAAATATTTTAATATTTACACTAATATTCTATTTCTGCTAGTTGGAAAAGAGCATTAAAATATATTTTTAAAAATATTCACACAATTATTATTATTGTCTGTTAAGACTTCAGGATCTTGAACAATAAAGTTAATGAAAACTGGGATCACTTTTCTGTATCACGGTTCTTTTAGTCCTCTGACATTACCCATTACTGTCCTCATTTGACTGAATTCTTTAATGGTTTTAATACTGGTTTCAACTATTGGCTGTTTGTTCATATATGGGTGATCAGTGTCCTAAGTGACACTTATCTGAACATCTGGATACTGCTGCCGCTGCACTGTCCGTTGTATATATCAGTATTGGTAGACCCAGCACTAGGGATGCCAATGACCAGTTGAAGTTCACTCTTTGGCGTCCTGCACTTTTGTGGGATTGCCTCTGATGAACAACACAGGCTTCTGATACTTGACAGTCTGGTTTGAGTTATTTCATGGAACCTGAAACGTCAGTTCAGCCTTGGCTAGTATCTGGCTAGACTTGTAGCTGACTAGCACAGATGTCAGACCAGTCAGTCATCAGATGTCACCGTTATACCATCATAGTAAGTAAGGACATCGTTTCAGTGATACAGAAGTATTAACATTTCAATTAATTGTAACTGACTAGCACATAAGTCAGACTAGTCAGTCATCAGATGTCAAAGTTATACAGTCATAGTAAGGGACATCATTTCAATGATACAGAATTAATATTAACATTATCAGTAATAAACATCATCTGGTTTATTCCACTCCTGTACATCCTTTACTTATTTATAACTTGATCTTTCCAAACCATATCAGGTACAAATTTAAATACTGATGCCATTCCTAGCATGTACACAAAATTAGTACACAAATAGATAAAGTGAGTGCCCGACTGACCAAACGATCAGGTTGCTTTCTTCAGTAGTACAACTATATAGTTGTTGACTTGAAGCCTGGCTATGGAAAACTCCAGTTTACCAGCTGTAAATGGGCACTCAGTTGTGCGCTTGAACTAGGGAAGGAAAAGGCAGCGAGGACGGGAACTAGTCACCTAACCTCGTAAAATCGGTATCTTCCGTGATGAAGCTTCTAACACTTCATTTGCCTATGACAATCTCTGCCATGGGACTGCCTTTATCTTCGTACGAGATACAGCATTTAATATGATAAATATTATCTTCATTTGGCTGTAGGGCTAGTTGTGATACGTTTTTGTACAAACAACAATCATCCACAAAGCACATGTTTAAATCATATTAAAAATCACAATACGTTATATCAATGAATATTCTACGTGCATATTTTGTGAAGTCTATACGAACATGCCATAAAACAAATATAAGAAAATATTATACACGGTAGTTATCATAATTTCGCTTACCCTCAGACTTCAGACACGGGACTGAAAATTTCTGGCGATCCGCTCACAATTCAGGTGGTACATGTGTAGTGGCGAACTCTGCCTCTCAGTCTGTCTCAAACCTCTTTCGTTGTGTCCTTCGTTGTGTCGCCTTTTTTTATGTAAAACTTTTGCCTCGTTTTGGCGAGGCGCGTCTTGTTCAACCTAGTCGGTTATATTAGGGCGCATGTCCAAATATAAAAAACCCTTAGGTCTGTGGTTTTATGAGGATTGTGTCGCCTTTTAGTTTACCGATCCGCTATATATATAAGTCTCTGGCGGACGTATCGGAGAGCACTGACGTCACAGCTTAAGACTCGGCTGAAATACCTTTCCGAACCAGCGATTTCACCCGATCTGTGCGTTGCCTGAAACTTTCCCTGTCTCTTCCTCGGCTTATATATTATCCATACTACTCCATCCTATCTTGTTTTATACAGCCGATATATCTCTATTATCATATCCATGTAATTTCAAAAACTGTTATATGTTGATTTTAGTATTTAGCACAGAAGTGGGTTTACAGGCTTTCGGCTTAACTGTAGACCGCCGTAATACGCATATATCTCCGTAAATGATCTTCTTCTGCGTTCGTCCTAAAAAGGACGTTTGTTACGTTGTGTCGCCGTTTACAGCAAAGCTGCGATATCTGCGCCTTTCGGCCCGCCACATCCGTTTTCGGCACGGCATTTTTCCGTAAATGATAACTTCCTACTGTTTTTCCTTATATACAGTTATACACAATCCTCTCCTGGACTACAAGGTGATATCCTTTTCACAAAGATCCCATTATGCTCTTATATATCATTGCCGATTGTCGATGTCTCATCGACATATTGTGTATACTCCGCCATTTTGTAAGCGGCCGGCCCTGTGATAATCGATCGGTGAATGGTCTGTAAACTACACGAAGCCACGTTTGCAATGTATTGAAACCAATTTTGCGACATTGCTCCCCCATATTTTAAGCTGGATGATATCTAGCTTAACTATTGGGTACAATACAGTTGTAAATCGACCATTCCGAGGTTAGTTTTCCTTCCTTCTATCTTGCTCTAGCTTTGTGGGATGGCGACTGAGAAAATCCGCGCCCACATTCTGTTTTCCAGGAATATATTCAATAGTGAAGGAATATGGCTGAATCAATAATGACCGTCTTAGCAAGCGACTATTTGCATGACGTGATGAGGCTAAGAATGACAGGGGTTGATGATCGCACTGGACCACAAATGGCTTGCCATAAAATAGGGTTGAAACTTATTGATGGCCCACACCAATGCTAAACATTCTCTCTCTATAGTAGAGTAATTCCTTTCTGCAGCGTTCAACTTGCGGCTGGCATACGCAACAGGGAAAAGTTCCTCAGTCTGGGTCTGAGATTTTTGCAAAAGCGCTGCACCAATTCCTAGATTGCTTGCATCAGTCCGTACTATAAACTCTTGCGTCATATCTGGCAACTTCAGAATAGGCATACTAGTGAGTTTATGCTTCAATTCTGAATATGCATGCTAACACTCTGCTGTCCACTTTATTGTGTCAGGTTTTCCTTTCTTTGTCAGATCCGTCAAAGGTGCACATAAGGTGTTGAAGTCTTTGATGTATTTTTGATAGAATCCACCTAATGATACAAACGACCTCACATCTTTTTTTGTCTGTGGTCTAGGTGCATTCCTTAACTTTTCTATATTTTTGGGATCAGGAGACATGTTTCCCTGGCAAATTGTATGTCCCAAAAATTCTAATTCCTGACATCCAGTTACACACTTTGTTGGACGAGCAGTCAAACCTGCCTCTCTGAGTCTATCCAGTAACAGTGATAAGGAATGTAGATGATCCTCAAATGTTTCAGTGGCAATGAGTATGTCATCCATAAAGTTGGTGATGGTTGAGTTTTTCAAGGGCTCCAGCAATTTCCTCATCATCCTTGAAAATACGCTTGGCGCGTTTTTCAACCCGAATGGTAGTACATTAAATTCGTAGTGGCCATGCGAAGTGCTAAAAGCCAGCATGTGTCGGATCTCGGGTTTGACAGGATTCTGGTAATATCCCTTACTTAAATCGACCTTAGAGAAATATTTCGCAGTACTTAGCTTCGAGAACAGCTGATTGGTATCCGGTAATGGATCAGCTTGGGTTTCAGTGATCGCATTCAATTTCCGGTAATCGATACAGAGTCGGTGTTCTCCACTTGGTTTTCTCAACAGTACAACACTTGAACTGTAAGGTGATTCTGACTTGGAGATGATTTGTTCTTGCAACAAATAATCAATTTCCTCCTTCAATGCCGGTGCCTTGGCATATGATATAAGGTAGGTCTTCATGCAGATCGGTGTTGGATCGATGACCTTCATATCATATGTCAATAAGTTGGTGCATCCTGGTTTATCAGTTAACACATCTGCATGTGTTTTTAGAACCTCTTTAACTTGCTCCCTCTGCTCCTGAGTTAACTGAGTACTAATTTTGACTTGTTCATATGTCTCAGTCGGTCTCAATGGATACTCTATTGAGGTTAGTGGTTCATGCTTCATTTCAGTTACGATGGCCAGAGTCATCATATGGGCTACCTCCGTTGATGTCCTGTCATAATATTTCTTTAACAGATTGACATGGTACACCTTTTCTTTGCCCTTCTTGTCAATTTTGTAATTAGTCCTCGATAATTTCTCTAGCACGTTATATGGACCCTGCCAACCAATCTGCAGTTTGTTGTTACTGCTGGGCAATAGAAGAAGCACTTTTTCTCCAACAGCAAGTTCCCTATCCTTTGCTTTCTTGTTATAGTATTCAGTATGCTTCTTTCTGGCTCTGCGAAGATTGTCATTAGCCAATTTCCAGCCCGTTTTGAGTCGAGTTGTCAACTCCTTTACATACTGAATTGATGAGGTGACACTTTCCTCTGCCTTCTCATCTGTCCAAGTCCGCAGCAATGCTTCCAGTGGACCTTTTATAGGCCGACCAAACAACAATGTGGCCGGTGCCATTCCTGTGGAATTGTGTGGGACTTCCCGATATGCAAACAATGCAGCGGGTAAGTATTCATCCCATGTTTCAGGTTTTTCACTTGCCAGCTTTCTGAGAATAGAAATGAGCGTACCATTGAACCGCTCGACTTGACCATTTCCTTGTGGGTGATAAGGAGAGCAATGATAATGTCTGGCTTGAAATATCCTGAACACTTCTTGGGATAGCTTTCCCTTGAACTGAGAACCATTGTCCGTCAATATTTGATGTGGGAACCCTAACCTAGTGAATATTGTCAACAGTGCCTCTGCCACATGCTTAGAATCTATAGATGCCATGGCTACGGCCTCACCCCACATAGAGCATGTATCAACTAGAGTTAAGATATAATTATTCCTTCTCTTAGTCCTAGTGAGGGGTCCAACAATATCCACTGCAACTCTCTCGAATGGAGTACCCATGATTGGCATTTCTCCTAGAGTTGCTGGTGCAGTCCTATGCTTGGGGGCTACACGTTGACACTCTGGACAAGATTTCACATATCGTTTGATATCTTCCGTGGTCCCTGGCCAGTAATAGTGACAAGCTATCCGTTGACTTGTGGCACCAATTCCCATGTGTCCACTAAATGGAATAGCATGTGCCAGCTCCATAACTTTCTCCCTGTATGATTTTGGCACTACCAGCTGTCCATGTCCTTGAGGTTCTGTACCAGCTTTTCTATACAGTAGTCCATTTTTCATATACAAGTCTCCTTTCTCTGGAGGGTTATGGGCCTTTGGCAATTTACCAAAACAAGGCTTCAATGTGTCATCTTCCGTTTGAGCCTTTTTCATCTGCTCTGGCTGAGTATTGTTAGGATGTTCCTCCTCTTTTTGGTTCTCGACCTGGTCTGGACTGCTGCCATGACAACAGGTTTTATTTGGTCACCCCAAAATACATACCTACACCCCAATATCAGCGGGTATATAGGGTCATCTATCACTGCGGCTGTGATCGCTCCTTCCACGTAGCGAGATTTCACATCGATCTTAGCTATAGGAAGTGTCATGGTTGCTGTTCCCTTAGTTGCCCCTTGTATTTCCACGGTTTCTGTGGTAAGTTGATCAGGGTGCACTAGGGTTGAACTCACAACTGAGTCAAAATCCAGGCCGGTATCATATAAGCACATGACTCGAGTACCGTTCACGGTTACGAGTTCACTCACAGGGGGATGACGGAGGTTATTCTGACTCCCTGTCAGTTCCATCATATCTGTCCTATTCCCTGTTGCTATACATGCAGCATGATGAGGAGTTTTCCTTTTACAATCTACAGTGTTGTGGTTGCTCATCTTACAAATTTTGCACCACTTATCTCCCTGTTTGTAGGATTTCTTTTCCTGAGTCTGAGGGTTCTTGTCCTTATTATCAAATCTTTGCTTATTTCTGTACTGTTGGTCCTTTTGGTCAACCTTGGTATTTTGTGGTGGTGGCTTGTATTCTTCTACCTGCTTTCTTTTTGTTCCTACCAATTCAGCTTGAGCTGCTTGGTATCTCTCTGCCCATTTCAAAGTGTCTTCCAGCCTCTCTGCTCCTTGTTCCATAAGGAATTTCCTCATTTCTTGAGGCATGGAATCTTTCACTTGCTCTAACATAACCATTTCTTTCAGATCCTCATAGGTTTTCTGATACTTACCTAAACTACTCCATTTCAACAAATACGTTTCTAGTCTAGCTGAGAACTGGTTATATGTTTCTCCAGGTAGAGGTTTAGAAGTTCTAAATTTCTTCCTATATGCCTCTGAGTTCTTTTCATAACGAATAAGTAAGGATTGCTTTAGAACTTCATAATTTTCCTGATCTTCTTTAGGGAGTTTCAGAAACACATCATATGCAATACCTCTCAATCCCTGAGATAACTTTAAACTCCATTTTTCCTTTTCCAGTCCATATGTAGAGGCTAGCTTTTCATACCTATCCAGGTACGACTCAATTGCGTCCTCCTTTTCAATAAATGGATCTAGGTGGAAATTCATGGCTCCATTTGCCATGTTCTGAAACGAGCTATTCGCAGAATGAGGTGAGCTATTACCATGGGTGCAAGTCCCAGCCTGAAGTTCAAGTTCAAGCTGTCTCATTTTCAGCTCATGGTCTCTCTCTGCTTGTAACCTCCTTTCTTCTCTCTCAGCTTTTAATTTCTTGGCTTCTCTCTCTGCTTCTAATTTCTTGGCTTCTCTCTCTGCTTCTAATTTCTTGGCTTCTCTCTCTGCTTCTAATTTTTTGGCCTCTCTCTCTGCTTCAAATTTCTGGGCTCTTTCTGCTTCCAATTTCTTTTCTTCTCTGTCCATATACTTTTCACATTCCGTCGTGACATACTGGACCAGAGCATCACCACTCATGCCAAGCTCTTTTCCCACCTGCAGTGTGGCAGACGTAAACTTGACCAGGTCAGCCATGATGTATCTGTAGTCTAGTAGGGTAAGCTGTCTTACTCAAACTAAATTACTACAATATAATTAACTTAATTAAAATTAAAGTTAACTAAACTGACTTCACCATATACGAAACAGCTTTCTTATCTGTACTCAATGGTACTCCTAAAAATATTTATTTCCTACTTTGTTTACTCTTTCCAAGATTTTTAGAAAAAAAAATTTTCTACACAGCAGAAATAGAAAGTTGGCTCTGGAATATCAAAGATATCCCGGACGAGCCCCCACTGTAGCGGGAGAATATTTAAAATTATTTATTTATGCAAGAATCCAGGTATCTCATATGCTACCAGGATAGTATGCCAGTAAAGAGTTCTGGTCTTACAAGTAATACCCCAGTCTTAGAAATAAGCACTGGTGTATGGATATCATAGAAATAGTCAGACTGTGAAAACCCTGACCAGTTGGTAAGGAGTTGTACCAGGATTTAAGGTGTCTCCTCCCTGTGACTTTCTTATGATTACTTATTGTCTAGGGATAATTAAAATGAACATTCACTGTAACCACAAATGTAAGAAGTGAATAATTCCTCAGGTACAGTTAAAATATTTTAATATTTACACTAATATTCTATTTCTGCTAGTTGGAAAAGAGCATTAAAATATATTTTTAAAAATATTCACACAATTATTATTATTGTCTGTTAAGACTTCAGGATCTTGAACAATAAAGTTAATGAAAACTGGGATCACTTTTCTGTATCACGGTTCTTTTAGTCCTCTGACATTACCCATTACTGTCCTCATTTGACTGAATTCTTTAATGGTTTTAATACTGGTTTCAACTATTGGCTGTTTGTTCATATATGGGTGATCAGTGTCCTAAGTGACACTTATCTGAACATCTGGATACTGCTGCCGCTGCACTGTCCGTTGTATATATCAGTATTGGTAGATCCAGCACTAGGGATGCCAATGACAAGTTGAAGTTCACTCTTTGGAGTCCTGCAATTTTGTGGGATTGCCTCTGATGAACAACACAGCCTTCTGATACTGGACAGTCTGGTTTGAGTTATTTCATGGAACCTGAAACATCAGTTCAGCCTTGGCTAGTATCTGGCTAGACTTGTAGCTGACTAGCACAGATGTCAGACCAGTCAGTCATCAGATGTCACCGTTATACTATCATAGTAAGTAAGGACATCGTTTCAGTGATACAGAAGTATTAACATTTCAATTAATTGTAACTGACTAGCACATAAGTCAGACTAGTCAGTCATCAGATGTCAAAGTTATACAGTCATAGTAAGGGTCATCATTTCAATGATACAGAATTAATATTAACATTATCAGTAATAAACATCATCTGGTTTATTCCACTCCTGTACATCCTTTACTTATTTATAACTTGATCTTTCCAAACCATATCAGGTACAAATTTAAATACTGATGCCATTCCTCGCATCTACACAAAATTAATACACAAATAGATAAAGTGAGTGCCCGACTGACCAAACGATCAGGTTGCTTTCTTCAGTAGTACAACTATATAGTTGTTGACTTGAAGCCTGGCTATGGAACACTCCAGTTTACCAGCTGTAAATGGGCACTCAGTTGTGCGCTCGAACTAGGGAAGGAAAAGGCAGCGAGGAAGGGAACTAGTCACCTAACCTCGTAAAAGTGGTATCTTCCGTGATGAAGCTTCTAACACTTCATTTGCCTATGACAATCTCTGCCATGGGACTGCCTTTATCTTCGTACGAGATACAGCATTTAATATGATAAATATTATCTTCATTTGGCTGTAGGGCTAGTTGTGATACGTTTTTGTACAAACAACAATCATCCACAAAGCACATGTTTAAATCATATTAAAAATCACAATACATTATATCAATGAATATTCTACGTGCATATTTTGTGAAGTCTATACGAACATGCCATAAAACAAATATAAGAAAATATTATACACGGTAGTTATCATAATTTCGCTTACCCTCAGACTTCAGACACGGGACTGAAAATTTCTGGTGATCCGCTCACAATTCAGGTGGTACATGTGTAGTAGCAAACTCTGCCTCTCAGTCTGTCTCAAATCTCTTTCGTTGTGTCCTTCGTTGTGTCGCCTTTTAGTTTACCGATCCGCTATATATAAGTCTCTGGCGGACGTATCGGAGAGCACTGACGTCACAACTTAAGACTCGGCTGAAATACCTTTCCGAACCAGCGATTTCACCCGATCTGTGCGTTGCCTGAAACTTTCCCTGTCTCTTCCTCGGCTTATATATTATCCATACTGTTCCATCCTATCTTGTTTTATACAGCCGATATATCTCTATTATCCTATCCATGTAATTTCACAAACTGTTATATGTTGATTTTAGTATTTAGCACAGAAGTGGGTTTACAGGCTTTCGGCTTAACTGTAGACCGCCGTAATACGCATATATCTCCGTAAATGATAACTTCCTACTGTTTTTCCTTATATACAGTTATACACAATCCTCTCCTGGACTACAAGGTGATATCCTTTTCACAAAGATTCCATTATGCTCTTATATATCATTGCCGATTGTCGATGTCTCATCGACATATTGTGTATACTCCGCCATTTTGTAAGCGGCCGGCCCTGTGATAATCGATCGGTGAATGGTCTGTAAACTACACGAAGCCACGTTCGCAATGTATTGAAACCAATTTTGCGACATTTGAGAAAACAAAAACTATGATAATTAGCAAAACAGACGATAAGCATAAATTGGAAAATCCTGAACAAGTCAAGAGCTACTTATATTTTGGTCATATAATAACAGAAGATGGCAGATGAGAAACAGAAATCAAGAAGAGAATAGGAATGGTCAAAGCTACATTCAACAACATGAAACATATACTGACATCTAAACAGTTATCTCACAGATTAAAACTGAGAATCATAAAGTGTTATATATATTCTGCATAACTGTATGGTGTAGAAACATGGACGATGAATAAGCAATTGGAAGAAAGAGTTGAGGCTCTTGAAATGTGGATATATATATATATAAGAATGGGGCGTATCTCATGGAAAGAGAAGAAAACAAATAAGGAGGTCCTAGAAAATCTAGGTATGAAAAGAGATGAAAGTTCGGCAGCTAAAATACTTTGGCCACATAAAAAGGCATAACATATTGCAGAAGACCATAATAGAAGTGAGAGTTGCAGGCAAACGTGCAAAGGGAAGACAGCGCTATAAGTGGGAAGATAACATCAAGAGATGGACAGGAGGAAGTCTATCAGAGTGCACCACCAAGACAAGAGACAGAAGACGTTGGAGATCCATTACAGCCAACCCTCGTTGTAGAGATGGCAGCTGATGATGATGATGTATGTGTATATAATTACACGAGTCTTGAAAAATGTTCTAATGCCCTATCTCAACCTGTCAATCAATAAATGCATTAGCTAGATATCAGCTATGCTTCACCCATCAAAATACATCGCTGAAGGAAAATTATCAACATTACTTTGTTAAGACACATGTTACCACGATGTAATACACTTCATTATGAAAAATAGTAAGTGTTATACACAGCAGTACCTCATTTAGGTACACTACAAGAAATAAAATTAACCAACAAACCATGTTGCTTCATCACAATGCGACACTATCTAGTAAAAGATTTAATAACAACACCCATAAAACTACTTCTATAACACCTGAGCTGTCATATTGGCAATGTGATAACCAAGTCACATAACATTTAAAGTAATCCATTATTCCATGGAAGATATGAATAACCAACAATTATAACAGTGTTTCAATCTCATTGAAATGTTTCAATGTTTCAATAATTTACTTAATATTCAACACCAAAACTTGTACTTCTTGTCACGGGATTTACTCCACTTGCTCTGCAGTGATGGTCTAACAATGGCCAAACCTCTAATGAGGATCTTCAAAGGTATCTACCTTCGCTCAAGAGTACTCTTTGCAGAGTTGTGAATAGAAGGATGATGATGCTTTTATCTTGAGGGAGTGTTCATAAGATAACTCAGAAATCAAGAACAATGCTGAATTGGTCAGAGCAATTGTTAACTTTTTACCTGCCCGACACCTTTTATAAAGAATTATTATGTATTTTACCTCTTTCACGCCCCCAACTGATTTAATTCAGTGAAATATTCATTTAATAGCTCTGTTTACGTGCTTTTTAAAATGACTGAGACATACGCGTGCAGTACACTCAAAATGATTAAATCAACTACAAATGTGTATATATACAGATAACAAATGTAATAATCAATTATATTTAACAGTGTAAACACGAATAATTCTTTTTAAAAACTCATCACAAATGATGTTATGGTTAGTTAAGGTAATTGTCTTAGTGGGAAAGTTCACTTGGCAGCTTTTAAGTGTGTACTTAGCTGCCAGTAGGAGGTCGGTTGGTTTCTGCTCCAGCCGATGTTTGGTTCTTTGCAGATTGTAGACTGGTTCACTCTTTCACGGGTCAAGTCTGGTGGCGGTAACACGTTCCAAGATGTATCATGGAGTAATTACGAAGCTGGTCCAGCGTCTTCAGGACCCGTCTGATGATGGTATCTAGCTTTGACTGAAGGCCACTTATACCACTCACTTGTTCCACAGATAGTACCACCAATTAATACCACCGACCCAAATTTCTTTATGAATGCAGACTGACTTCTGGCTCAGATAAATAGTTAAGGCAACTTGTTTAAGATGCGTCATATACGTGGTCTGGGGTAATACTTTTCAAATAGAATCCCACTATGACTTAGTATTCAGGTCCGCGAATGTCCGGGCTTTCCGTATTAATAAATTAGAGTTTTCCTGGGATACAAGTTCACAAGATGCTGAAACGCGTTGTCCGCTCCTTTAACGTGGAATCCCGAGTCTATTCCTTACTCTGGCTTGTCTGGCTGTCTGGTTGACGAGTTGAATTTCACAGTGCCCTAGATCGGCGAAAGTGCCAGATTATATTGCAACTTTCGGCCCATGCACATTGTTGTTACTATTTAATAAAGCTCCAACCAGAAGTGTAGTAATGTTACATTTAGAATGCCAACCAATAGCATTCAACCATGCGTGTTATGATGGGGTTATCCCAACACTTCCTCATGGAAAAATTCCGCGTGACACATGAGATGTGTATTTCAGAAGTAACTTTCCATATAAGGTAGTGTGGTTTCCGTCAGCATTATCACATTTACAAGTTCACTCTTCAAATGTCTCGCCAGATTGATATTATCTGTAATTATCATCACAGGTAACTTCGAAGGAAGTGACTGCGTCACTATTCAGACACTCCTAGTCTAGGTATGAAAAGAGAACAAATGAAGGAGGTCAAAGTTCGACAGCTAAAATACTTTGGCCACATAAAAAGGCATAACACCTTGCAGAAGACCATAACAGAAGGGAGAGTTGAAGGCAAACGTGCAAGGGGAAGACAGCGCTATAAGTGGGAAGACAACATCAAGAGATGGACAGGAAAGAGTCTATCAGAGTGCACCATCAAGACAAGAGACAGAAGACGTTGGAGATCCATTACAGCCAACTTTCGTTGTGGAGATGGCAACTGATGATGATGAGTCGCTTGTATGAACACTGAAGCGACACTCCCTGGTTGACTAGTCTGTTCGGAAATGGTTGCGCAATCGTAAACAAAGAATTCACGCATGAAGTCAATCTGGTGCAATCACTTAAGCGATTACAATTAATCCTTAAGAATAGTCAATGACGCCTTGACCTGACACGGACTGAAGTGTGAAAATGTAAACGGTAACCGGGGCACGGAGAGAGAGAAAAAATACGTAAAAGAGAACGACAAATTATGGCAATTGCAAATATTATGGATAAGCAATAGCAAATGTAACTGAAGAGAGAGAGAGAGAGAGAGAGAAAGAGAGAGAGAGAGACAAAGAGAGAAAGACAAAGAGAGAGAGGAAGAGAGAGAAAGAGAGAGAGAAAGAGAGAGAAAGAAAAAAGAGAGAGAAAGAGAGAAGGAGAGAGAATGAGAGAGAGAGAGAGAATGAGAGAGAGAGAGAGAGAGAGAGAGAGAGAGAGAGAGAGAGAGAATGAGAGAATGAGAGAGAGAGAGAGAGAGAGAGAGAGAGAGAGAGAGAGAGAGAGAGAGAGAGAGAGAGAGAGAGAGAGAGAGAGAGAGAGAGAGAGAGAGAGAGAGAGAGAGAGAGAGAGAGAGAGAGAGCATGCGCGCAGCGGGTATTTCAAGTGAAACTTTCGTAGTTGAGTTGCAACCGGTAATTGTTACATGTCTATCAACACACTGGTCATGTAGGTGGGAAAAAATGAAATAGGTACATTCTTTTTGAGTCTTTGTAAGGTATGCTTAAAAACTTGCAGAGATTATCTTACGTTTGTGATAGAAAGCATCCTCGTACCTGATATGAGTAAATATCATATCATGTTTTGTATTCGATCACTTCCTGATATATATTGTTTACACACGGTATCCCGTGGTTGCAGGAAGTGACGTCGTGACTTCTGCTCTGAATTGATAGCAGACGTGAGTTTTGATTTGGGACAAGCTAGCGTCTCTAATCGGGAGTCTGCTTGTGTCGTTTGACCAGTATGCATGGAATGTGTCCAGCAGGACCTAATTCTAGCTTGTGTTAATTGCCTTTGGGCATCTTTATATTGCACCTGTAAGATCGATTACCATCACTGCCTTGTGCATTCATTAACTGTATAATGTCAGATTAGTCTTAGCAGTGTGTATGGACTTCTTGGGCACGTAAGTTGACTGTTCCATTAAAACTGAGAGTAGCAGAATCAAGGACAGTAGAGACATGTGCTAGTAAAAGCTACGATGTCATACCATACTCAAGTGGAGTAATGTGTTAATAAATATATGTGAATCGTGCCAAGAAGTTAGGCCTTGTTACTGAATACCTGAGGTGCGGGCCAGGGAGTTTTGTGTGTGACTGGCCATATCTAATATATATATTATAATTCCTCAAAGGGAATATGCAAGGAGAACCCTGGAGGGTATTCAGCAGGCCACTGTAATAAGGAGTGTCAAGCCTTTAGTCTAATGCACTCTTACCACAGGACGTCGGGAGGACAGTTCCTGTAATAATAATATTCTCTTAAAATTACCCGCACCAGTTCTGGGGGCCAAGCCATTGGATGCCTTACAAGCCTAAGAGCGCCTAACGAATTGAGGACTAGTTTTTCAAAATGGCGGCACGCATCGTCTGCCAAAATGTTTTATGAATGGAAGGGATTTCCATCATCATGAATGTGCCTCAAGTTGTCACTAAGTTATAAAAGTGACCCATTATTACACAGAAGTCATAGGAACTGACTATCTTCATTCAAGAAGCAAGTATTTTATCAAAAAACATGGACCATATCGATGTCCTTCAATGTCAGCATGAAGCAATTCTAAGCCTAACCAGATACTAGGCTACTATCATCACTACATCCCTTGCTTGTCGAAGTCTCAAGAGGGATTGTTTTCTTGGCAACAGATAAGTCTGTTTATTGTTACATACAGCTTGGCTGTGAATACAGTCTGTTTGCCTGATATCTGACTTCACCATATGTGTTTTCATTACGTGTTTTTATTTTTGTAACTAGCGGGCAGGATGGAGGGACTTGATTTGTGATTATTCAATACCGCGAAAGCTAGGTCGAATGAGCAAATCAAGCGTTCTGTAGGGCAGTATCTGTATGATTCAGATAGAGGACCCAGCATATTCTGCTGGTTGTATAAAAGTTTGCCTCTATTGAATTTAACAGATCCATGTTTGTTAGCTGTGTAGTCATGTTTATTTATTGTTTGTTCTCATTAGTACTGTCATTGTTATATTTTATTTAGTTCGTTGCATTATTGTTTGTAATATTGTCTAGTCTCATCTTACTATCGTTCATTTCTTAGATGTCATAATTGTTGTGATATGCGTCTTGTCTTGTCTATTTGTAATAGAGCATTAGTTTAAATTAATTCATATATATTTTATAGTTATTCCTTTGTTTTCCATTTGTATTGCCTTTAGTTGCTCGAACCCTGTCTTGCTGTTCTTACCTGTTGTGGTTCTATTTTTTTCATTACTCCATATTGTTTATCTGAATACATCTACTATTGCAATTATAAATTGATCTGAGATTGGTGGAGTGAATATTGAATATAGCTGACATATTCATATATAAAAAAGTTAAAATATTGTGCATTATTGATAAACACAAGAATAAGCAACCATGACTTCATTAAAGGATTTATTGAAGATTGGGAAGGAACTTAATTTGGAAGGTCCAGCTTTGCAAGCTTATATTGATAAAGAAGTAAACAGACAAGAGTATTTCTCAGAACTCCTGGATGGTGAGCATGCTGAAGCAACAGAAATGATAACCACTAGCACAGAAGAGAAAACCAATGATGGTGAAGATGACATAAAGATGGAAGAACTAAGGGCAGCACTAGAGAAAATCAAGATGGGCAAAGCAGCAGGGCATGATGGTATAACACCAGAAATGGTTAAGTACATGGGAGCATCAGGCGACCTATTACTCTTAAAGGTCCTACAGGCAGCATGGTGCAACAAGACCATACCAAAGGATTGGGAGATTGCCATCATAACACCAATTTTCAAAAAGGGTGACAATCGACAATGTGGAAACCATAGAGGCATATCCCTTCTCAGTGTCCCTGGTAAAATCTACTCTAGAATCCTAGAGCAGAGACTCCGACGCCTAGCTGAGCCACAATTGGATGAGGTCCAGTGCGGATTCCGAGCAAACCGAAGTACTCAAGACCTAATCTTCACACTCAGACAGCTGAGTGAAAAGGCCCTTGAGTATAAGAGTGAGATCCATCTTTGTTTCATAGATCTGGAAAAGGCGTTTGACAGAGTCCCCTGGAGCAAACTTTGGGACTGTTTGGCAAGGAAGAATATTCCAGCACCTCTGATTCATGCTATACAGAGCTTCTACAAGTCTTGCAGAAATTATGTGAGGACAGCAAACCATAAGTCAGAAGAGTTCAGGACCACCACTGGTGTAAGACAAGGTGATATCCTGTCACCTTATCTTTTCATACTCCTCATGGACGATGTCATCAAGGCATGTAAGGAGAGAACAAGAAAGTATTCAGTGGGGTACTGGAAGATGAGACAGGTCTATATTTCGGAGCTGGCATTTGCTGATGATGTTGCCCTGATTGCTAAATCAGAGGCACATCTCCAATCCAAACTGCAAGTCTGGAAGGAAGAGCTGGAGAAGAGAGGGATGGTCATAAGCAGCTCTAAAACAAAATCCATGGTGATATCACGAGAAGAAAGAAAACATCAGATTAAGTTGGGAGAACAGGTCCTGGAGCAGGTCGACCACTTTAAATATCTCGGAGCTATTATAGACCGAAAGGGAGGCATCAAAGAAGCGTTGGCCACTCGAAAAGCAGCGGCTGGGAGACTTTTTCAGGCCATAAATCGTGGATTCCTCAGCAAGAAAGAGGTTGGTAAGAAAACGAAGATGGCTGTATACCGCTCCACCTATGTCCCAGTTTTGACATATGGATGTGAGTCGTGGGCAATGACTACAACCCACAAAAGCCAGATCCAAACCTCAGAAATGAGGTATCTGAGGAAAGTGGTTGAAGTAACAAGAAGAGACATGGTCCGCAACCAGACGATCCGTCAAGGCCTGAAATCCCATCCGCTGCAGACCCAAATAGAACAGTCCCAACTAAGATGGTTTGGCCATGTCTGCAGAATGGGAGAAGATCGGCTACCACGACAAGCATGGGAAACAAAGAGCCAGGGATCCAGACCTCCAGGACGACCCAGAGTTCGCTGGGAGGACAACATTAGACAATCTTTGAAGGACCGAGGACTAGAATGGAACCAGGCCAGGAAGAAGACAGCTGATAGAATGGTCTGGCGCTCTCTCTTCCAAACCTCTACACCTCACGGTAGAAGGGGAACGACTAAGTAAGTAAGTAAGTAAGTAAACAGACAAGAAGAACTTCGCAAAGAAGAATTGGCTGAAAAAAGGAGACAAGAAGAACTCCATAAAGAAGAAAAAAGGAGACAAGAGGAACTGCACAAACAAGAAAAAGAAATTGAATTGGCTGAAAAAAGGAGACAAGAAGAACTCCGTAAAGAAGAATTAGCTGAAAAAAGGAGATCAGAAGAATTGGCTCTTGAAAGAGAAAAATTAGCTTATGCCAGATCTCAAGAGGAGAAAGCTCAAGAACAGATCAAATCTCAACAAGCTCAAACTATAAGACTAGCTGAGATTGAACTGGAAAAATTAAAATTACAACAACCACTGTTGCATCCTGGGGTAGGTGAAGATAAAAATAAAGATCATACTACTGCCATAAGGATTAATTTGCCAAAATTTAATGCATCCATCGATGACATTTCATGCTTCCTAAATAGATTCGAAACTTATTGTGAAGAATATAAGATTGACAAATCTACATGGACATGTAGACTTATGAATTTATTGGTTGGTGAACAATTAACTGTAGTCTCCACTTTGGATGACCAGACTAGAAAGGATTATGAAGCTGTTAAGGTGATTTTATTGCAGAGGTATCAATTAGATGATGAGGGCTATCGTCAGAAATTTCGATCTTTGTACCCTGATTCTGGAAAAGATTTCACTGAATTCATTTCAGCTGTTAAACTGAATTTTTCCAGATGGATTGAACTATCCAAAACTGAAAAAACTTTTGAGGGTTTGTCAGATTTAATTCTAAGAGACAAGGTTTTGTCATCTATTAATTCTGATTTTCTTGCGTTCCTGCAGGAAAGAAAACCAGAGAACCTGACTAAATTACAAACCCTAGGACGTCAATATCAAGTTGCACATCCTAATAGAGTATTGAGCAAAAACAATGTAAGGGACTCATTACCAGCTGCATCGGCCAGGTCATTCCAAGACAATGCACCTAGGTATAGATCAAACAGCATAGATAGGAATCAAAGATTTAAACCATCACATAATTACAGTCAAAATAGAGGTAGATACAATTTTAATAAATACCAACCTCAAAGACATTGGAATTCATATCAGGAGGATAACTTTTATCCACAAACCTCATTTAGGTCCAATAACTGGCAAAATAGAGGAGAATATAACTCAAAATCAAATAGAGGTCAGAAATCATTTTATAGAGGAAATGATCAAAATGCAAATAAAAGATCTTATCATAACAATACTTCCAGACAATCAAGAAACACTGAAAGTACCAATGCCATTGTTCATGATAATAATCAGAACCATAATGATATTGTAGCACATGCAAATTCATGCAGTGTAGACTTAGCAAATAGTGATAACTGCACTAATTGCAATTCTTTATTTCCGCCTCAAGGAGTGCCAAGATTATTATGCGGACTCCCTCTCCCAGTCATGTCATCTTTTGAAAGTACTGGTTCATTGATCTTGAACAGAGGTTTTGTCAATAATAAGTTAGCATCTTTACTCAGAGACACGGGTGCAACCACCATTGGTGTGCGCAAAGCCTTGGTTGATAAGGTGGATTATACAGGAAAACAAGTGAAATGCATTACTTTTGGTGGAACTGTGGAATATTACCCCACAGCAGAGGTGTTTTTGGACACACCTTATTTTACAGGAAGGACACTGGTATGCCTCTTGGACAATCCAATTGCTGGAATTATTATGGGAAACATACCTAAATTGCATGAATGTACACAGGAAGATATTGAAATATGGGAAAGACAACATTTATTATGTTCAAATGCTGTGACTACCAGAGCTCAGTCTCGCATGGACAATGATCATCACAAACCAGTCATTGATGTGTTACCTGAAGATATAACTGAAGATATCACTTCAGAAGATGAAGAAGAAAAGGAAAATAATAATGATGATATAATTCATTATCAACAGGAAAATAATGATGATATTAAGGTAATGAATGATGTGAATACTGATGATGACAATTTATTTCAGATGGAGCTCATTGATAAGGAAACCTTTATACAAAGACAGAAAGATGATATTTCCTTAAAAAAATATTTTCATATTGCTCATTTGAATGATGTAATGATAGATGACTGTGCAAAACACTGGTATACTATCAAAAATGGGATTTTAGTAAGAAACTATCAATTTGCTAATTCCTTAAAGAAACAGATTATGGTACCAGCTTGTTTTCGACCATTCATTTTACGACATGCACATGACATTGAATGTGCAGGACATTTAGGTGTTGCTAGAACAAAACAAAGAGTTTTGTCATATTTTTTTTGGCCCGGAATTACGAAAGACGTCAAATTATTTTGTCGTACATGTACCATCTGCCAAAGTGTAGCAACCAGAAAACCAAAACATGATGCGCCCATTCAAGCATCTGATATTTCTTTGCGTCCCTTCGCAAAGATGGCCATTGACATTATTGGCCCTTTAAAGGTAACATCAGCCAGAGGTCATCAATATGTGTTGACCTGCATAGATATGTGCACACGCTGGCCAGAAGCTATTCCTTTAAAAACCATCACCACGGTAGATATTGCTGATGCATTATTCTTGATTTTCAGTAGAATAGGTTTTCCTGAAAACATCCTGTCTGATAGAGGAACTCAGTTAGTTTCAGATGCTATGAAACAGGTTATGGATATGTTTGGGATTCAAAGATCCCTTAGTTCAATATACCATCCTCAGTCTAACGGGAAAATAGAAGTCCTCAACAGATCCTTAAAACAAATGCTACATAAGGTTACAATTAAATATCCTCAAAATTGGGACAGAGTCCTGCCAGCTATTTTATTTGCTTATCGAGAGATAAAAAATGAACATACAGGCTTTAGTCCATTCGAATTGGTTTTTGGCGTCAGACCACGCGGCCCAATGTCTATATTAAAATAACTTTTAATTGGTGCTGAGATGAACAAGGAGGTTCAGACCTCATATCAGTATGTGGTCAATTTGAGGAAAAAAATAATAGACGCATGCCAAATAGCAGTAGGTTCATCTGAAAAGGCAAAGCTTAGGGCGAGACTATTTATTAACCAAAACCGCAAATTACGCCAACTTTGGCCTGGTGATGAAGCTTACGTATTATTACCCAGGAGAGATAACAAATTATTAGTCTCATGGAGAGGACCTTACAGGATTGTGGAGAAACTGTCTAATGTTGATTATATTGTCTCAGTAGAGGGAAAAGAAAAAACTTTTCATATCAATATGTTACAGCAGTTTCATACACGTCCACCATATCTAAGACCAGTCTTTGAAGCTCTTGATCAATCTGTCTGTCGTCATTCTTCTTTGGCTGTCATACAGGAAGAAATTTCTGATTTGACTGATGGTAATGACTCACTACTAGTATTACCTAGTCTTCACTACTTGTCTACTGAAAGTTGGAAAGATGTTGATATATCGCCAACTCTATCTTCTTTCCAGAAAGAACAGGTTACATCTATCTTACGTTCTTTTGCTGATGTCCTTACTGATGTCCCAGGACACACTGATATCATCGAACATGATATTATTCTGACAGACTTTCAACCAATTAAGTTGAAACCTTACCCTATTCCTATACATTTACAAGGTCAAGTTAAGGAGGAACTAGAACAGATGGTGAAATTAAATGTCATTTCTCCATCTCATTCCCCTTATAGTTTTCCGATGGTTTTGATCCGGAAAAAAGACAAATCTATACGTATATGCACAGATTTTAGACGTTTAAATTCGGTCACCATCCAAGACGCGGAACCAATTCCCGTGTTAGACTCTTTATTGGATAGACTAGCTACAGCTACATTTTTCTCTAAATTTGATCTATCTAAAGGCTATTTCCAAGTGCCATTAACGGAACGATCCAAGCCTTATACTGCATTTGCTACGCCATTAGGACTCTTTCAATTCAGTTATATGTCTTTTGGTTTAGTAAACGCACCTGCGACCTTCGTTCGCATGATGAGACGACTCTTCTCTGACAGAGACGACCTTATTACTTACATTGACGACATTTGTCTGTTTCATCAATCATTGGATGAACATTTGAAGGGTATTCAATCCTTACTTACCACTCTACGTCGTCATAATTTATCTGCACGTCCATCTAAGACTAAAATTGGATTTCAGGAGATTTCATTTTTAGGTTATAAAGTAGGAGGAGGTTTTTTGAAAACAGAGGATACTACTATCTCTAGGATTCTAAACCTTGATATACCTAAGACCAAAAAACAGGTTAGAAGTATTCTGGGGCTCCTAAACTTTTATCGCAAGTTTATCCCTAATTTTGCAGAGTATACGTCTGTGTTGTCATCACTGGTGAAGAAAGAGTCACCAAATAGGTGTATTTATAGTCAAGACGTTCATGTGGCTTTAAATAGATTAAAATGTCTGTTTTCCAAGTTGCCTATATTGAGATTGCCTGATCCTTCTAAACATTTTACTCTTACAGTCGACGCTTCAAAAACGTCCATTGGAGGTTCGCTGTTGCAAGAATGGAACGGCTGTTTACATCCAACACTTTATGTTAGCAGGAAGCTAACGCCGACGGAGCAGCGTTACTCGGTCATTGAGAGAGAGAGCTACTGGCTCTTGTGTTCTGCTTCTCTAAACTTCAACGCTACCTGCTTGGTGCAAGTTTCACACTCGAGACAGACCAAAGGGCACTTTCTTACCTGAAAACAGCGAGATTCAAGAATGCTAAAGCAGCGCCAAGAGCCTCACTGAAAGCTAAATTTTATACTTAACTAATATTTCTCTGAAACGCCCTATAATTACCAGCTTATGAAAAACCCATCGCAGGAAAGTTGTTTTGTTATAAAACTATTACGTGATGGCCGCGATGTTCCATCCAGATGGCCGATGCATGAAGCATGAAGCATCCGCTATCGCCAGTTGTCTCCGCAAATGCTGCTTCAATCCAACTTTGATGCTCAATAATAACACTACTTCCTTTGGGACAAGTCAGGAATTATTTCGCAAAGGTAGCATCATGAACTAAGACACATGACTTCTTTTAACTCATATAGTGCATACTTCAGATATTACAGCCATATTGCTTCATCATGCACTTATACCGGTTGAAAAACTAGAGACACTATGCCAGGCAACATGATGATGATGAATTGCTGTCCATCCTAAATCAAGATGTATATTCAAGCGTTCGTCATATGATGTCTAATGCAAGTGCTCAAGAACAATACTTCGCTACTTCATACACGTTGTACAATGACTTTTGGCAATATGACAATCCAAGTCGGTGCAATTCAGATACTTTGCTGCAATTTCCAAAACGTTTTGCACTAATTAACTGTCTCCAACGTTGATTAAAAAGGGAAGTAACTAAAATTACTGACTACAAAGTTCAAAAGGGGACATAACCAACAAATTATATTTTAACATACTTATAAAATTCTCAAGTACAGAATGAACAATAGTATCTGTGCTGTATATGCTATTGCATGGAAGACAAACATCGACAACCGACATAGATGGAAAATGGATTTTTCTTCAATGAACTATTTCTTTCCGCCATATATACTTAACTATAAATCAATAACAATGTTGTGCGAACTAGTGACTCACTGAAACTTTAATTCTTTTAAATACTTCTACAGGAAGAACTGTGTATGGTCTAACGCGACCAGTTTTAACAACCCTAGTGATATTGCATTGGTTCATTAGTGTATCATTATGGGAATTGAATTACATGGGTGCTTACACTTAGTATAACCTATATCCTTCATATGTGTAGATATTAAGTAATATATCTTCATATGACATCTCATTAACATTGTCATTCACCACATGACATTGCATACATACAAATATTAATAACTATTTTGACATATTGTCACAGTCACCACTTATATTTTAACTTGTCTGCCTCATATGTTCTATTCTGTCTTTGATTGCTTATTACGCATTTCATTTGATAGATAGGTAGACTTACATACCGACATGACTTAGGGCGTTTGTTGACATGGTATGCTGTGTGAGTGCCATGACTGACGTATTGACTTTTCTTCACTGTCTTCTAATTAATGTAGTACCTCACATTTGTGTCAAAAGAGCGTCTGCTAACGATAATGGGTTTAGTTATGTTATTACTAAATACCACACCTTGTGTGTTAAATTGTCGATTATGGAGCACGCCTCTAGGTGCTATCATAATGATGACAGTTAAGTATTTGGATATTGTCATATGGTTTCTCCAGTGACCTTGTAAGATTGTACTATGAAAATAATGAAAAGTTCCTTTTCATTATTTTAATCCAGGGGGGGGGGGGGAGTAAATGATATGAGTAAATATCATATCATGTTTTGTATTCGATCACTTCCTGATATATATTGTTTACACACGGTATCCCGTGGTTGCAGGAAGTGACGTCGTGACTTCTGCTCTGAATTGATAGCAGACGTGAGTTTTGATTTGGGACAAGCTAGCGTCTCTAACCGGGAGTCTGCTTGTGTCGTTTGACCAGTATGCATGGAATGTGTCCAGCAGGACCTAATTCTAGCTTGTGTTAATTGCCTTTGGGCATCTTTATATTGCACCTGCAAGATCGATTACCATCACTGCCTTATGCATTCATTAACTGTATAATGTCAGATTAGTCTTAGCAGTGTGTATGGACTTCTTGGGCACGTAAGTTGACTGTTCCATTAAAACTGAGAGTATCAGAATCAAGGACAGTAGAGACATGTGCTAGTAAAAGCTACGATGTCATACCATACTCAAGTGGAGTAATGTGTTAATAAATATATGTGAATCGTGCCAAGAAGTTAGGCCTTGTTACTGAATACCTGAGGTGCGGGCCAGGGAGTTTTGTGTGTGACTGGCCATATCTAATATATATATTATAATTCCTCAAAGGGAATATGCAAGGAGAACCCTGGAGGGTATTCAGCAGGCCACTGTAATAAGGAGTGTCAAGCCTTTAGTCTAATGCACTCTTACCACAGGACGTCGGGAGGACAGTTCCTGTAATAATAATAATATTCTCTTAAAATTACCCGCACCAGTACCACATCATGGGGCCGAGAATAACTTTTTTTAAAAGGGAACAATCTTTTATGAACTGTACACGAGCAAATGAAGAGGTGGACGGAATATTTTGAGGACCTTCTCAAAAGACCAGCTCAACAAAACCCCCCAGACATCCAGCCAGCAGAAGAAGAGCTACAAATTAACTGTGAAAGACCAACGAAGGAAGAAATAAAGAAAACCATAAAGCTTCTAAGAGATGGGAAAGCAGCTGAACCAGATGGCATTCCAGCAGAGGCCATCAAAGCAGATATCGACACGGCTACAGAGGTGTTATTTAAATTAATTGGTAAAGTCTGGGAAAAGGACGAGATACCAGCAGAATGGAAGGAAGGATATCTGGTTAAGCTGCCTAAGAAGGCAAATTTACAAGAGTGCACAAATTATAGAGTAATAATGTTACTATCAGTGCCAGGAAAAGTATTAAACAGGATTATCCTCCAGAGATTAAAAGAGTCCATAGACAAGAAACGGAGAGATGAACAAGCAGGTTTTCGACAAAACAGATCCTGTACAGACCAGATAGTCACTTTGAGAATAATAGTTGAACAGAAGTCTGGAATGGATTTCACCACTATAAATTGTATTTGTGGACTACGAAAAGGCATTTGACAGTGTAGATAGAGAATCACTTTGGAAATTGATGAGGCATTGTGGAGTTCCCGTGAAGATCGTTAATTGGATAAAGAATACATATGAAGACATGACATGCAGAGTTCTTCATGAAGGACAGCTTACAGAACCGTTTGGGATAAGAGCGGGAGTGCAACAGGGATGCCTCTTGTCTCCATTTCTTTTTTTAACTAGCAATAGACGGGGTTATGAGAACATCGACAACACACAACAGAAATGGAATCCAGTGGACTCTGACTAAGCAGTTGGATGATTTGGATTTTGCTGATGACTTGGATCTTCTGTCTCATAACCGTAATCAGATGCAGGACAAACCGAAAACACTCGATGAGAGGTCACAGCAATTGGGTCTGAAAATACCCAAAGACAAAAATAATGAGAATAAATGCAGGCAATGATAACAGGGTTGAACTTGAAGAAACACCACTACAAGATTTAGAATCGTACACATATCTTGGCAGTAATATAGACAAAGTTGGAGGGGGACAGACAGTGATATCAAAATAAGAATACAAAAAGAGGAGCTTTCATTGCATTGGGAAATATATGGAGATCAAGAGAAATCGGATCCAACACGAAAATAAGAATCTTCAACTCAAATTTGAAGTCAGTCCTATTGTATGGCTCTGAAACATGGAGAACAACAAAGGCAACAACCAAAAAGCTACAGACTTTCATAAATGGGTGCTTGCGTAGAATAGAAGGATTAAAATGGTATGACAAGGTTACCAACGTGGAACTGAGGACAAGAACCAAACAAGTGCCAGTGGAACAAGAGACGAGAATAAGACGATGGCGATGGATAGTACACACACTGAGGAAACCTGTTGATAGCATTACAAGGCAGTCCTTGTTCTGGAATCCCCAGGGCAAGAGAGGCAGCGGTAGACAGAGAAGCACATGGAGAAGAGAGCTGGAAACAGAGGTGAAAATGATGAGGAGAACATGGAAAGAACTTGAGATGATGGCACGTGACAGGAGGACTTGGCATGTGTTTGTTGAAGGCCTATGCTCCTTTGGGAGTGGAGGTGATAAGGTTGATAACGTTGGATTTTTATTCCCGTTAATGATATCCACCAAAAGATAGATATAAGTGGATGGAAGCAGACATCATCATCATCATCAGTTGATAAGATCTCTATGGTGTTGTTTGCTCCACTGTAGTGTATGGAATGTCAACTTGACCTACGCAGTGGTGTGTAGACATGGATTGAGTGTATAATGTGCGAATGATGATAAAGGTTCGTGGTGTTGACAAAAAATGTTCTTTTCTCACACTCATGTATGGCTGGAAGTCATCGACACCAACGACTGTGTACCTTTTCTAAAGTTTAATTGGACGTACACACTCGACAGCACAGATAGTGACAAATCACAGGTTGCCATAATACATCATAGTACAGTGGATAAATGGTCTTGCAATGTTACATGGGCACTCATGTAGAATAAGTGTATAATGGACTGTCAGTAGCCAAGCACTCAGTATCGCCCATCCATATATCATCTGACTTCACTGACTGAGCACGTCAGCTTATAAACAATATTTCAGATGGCTTCTAAACCTAATCTCGTCTAGCGACGATTCTTCAACATAATGTTCAGCACATATTTTTCCATATAATAATATTGAACCGCTAATAACGGGTTCTCATGTGTAGCAGTGATCTCTGGACTAAACAAGCGATAATACGGGCATCCCTTTTCTCTTCTTGAAAGTCACTACATGTTTTGGTTCCAAGATGGCTTCACTCGTGAGCTGTCACTCACGTTTGGATACAGATAATGAATCTGTCCTAAAGTTAGTCATTCATAAAACATTTCATTGCTCTGTAGATTTGATCATGAACAATTGACTGCAATCTACAGGATATAGTGCTGCTAGGAATCGAAGTCGTTTTCATCGAGTCAAATATATTCTCTTAGACATTCAAATCGTAACTATCGAAAATGGTGGCTTCGATCGAGAGTTCATAAAAGTATCTTGGATTACCTTGGTATAAGAAATATGAAAATGCCATTCCTTGGCAATACGACTAAACACTGGGGCAAAGCATACACGATAGGTTTAGACGACTATCACTTCCCCCACAAATACTGAGATCACTTTTTCCCCGGCGACAGGCCGACATAGTAAACACAGTCCCTATCGGGACGAAGCCAAATCACACCACACTCTAGCGACACATCCGCCGAATAGCCTTCGACCTCTCTAGAGACAACAGAACATATAGTTCGACTTAGATATGTAAAGATATACAGATATAAGACAGACTCGTCCTACTCAGACAAACAATACACATAAATTCAGGCCATAGATATTCTGAAGCAAGAACAATCTATTATTACCCAAACAACGAATAAATCGCAGTAAAATGGATTTATCCGCGGAGTTTGATCGAAAGAGCCGACACAACTTTCAAGGGAAGTAACTCAATAATGACTTTCCCTTAAGCACTAAAAAATTACCTATGTATAATATTGTAAGATATCAAAGACTGCACGTAACAGTCTTACCACACCTCCCGGGAAAAAAAAAAAAGGAACATTTTTTTTTTTTTTGAAATACATCTAGGAGCAACGTACAATAGGCTCACAACGCATGAATAATGCGCAGATGAAAATATCAGGAATACCTATAACGCCTAATATGAGGCTAAGTCGACTTATGGAGCGACTGGTGAGAATGTGTCTCATAAACTGAGAGAAATTATTTCTCTACAAGTATATTTTTCCAGGAAGGTGTCATCAAAGTATAATACAATTCTGGCAATTACACAATGCCTAAAAAATTCATATCATCATTTCGTATTAGATATCTTAAATTTATGATTTATGAAGAAAAAATCATCAAAGCACAGCGGTGAATAAACATCAATGAACCGCTATGTAGTGATACAATCATTATATTATTAAATTACAAATTTGTATCTATCATGATATAGAAAAGGAACTACTATAGAACTAGACATATCAAGAAGTCTAAGCCCTAATAGTTATGTGGAATCATGTGGGCATCTTGACAGAATGTCTGCCATCACATTATCTGATCCACGAATAGCTCGCACAGAGAAATGAAAAGGTTGAAGAGCAATTGCATATCGAGTAGACCTCGAGCTCTTCAAATTCTTACTCTGTATAGCAGTAAGAGCTTTTTGGTCGGTTTCTACTATGAAATGTGCGCCTAGAAGGAATCTCTGTAGTTTGAGGATCGACCAAACCATAGCTAATAGCTCACGGTCTAAAACCGAATAATTCCTTTCTGCCGCATTAAGTTTTCTGGAAATATACATTACAGGATGCAGAGTTCCAGAGTACTCTTGCATTAGTGCCGCTCCAATCCCAGTGGATGAAGCGTCACTACGAAGAACGAATGTCTTATCTTTAGTGGGTAGCACTAAAATAGGTGGTGTTGAAAACAGTGTTTTAATCTTATCCAGAGAGCATTGGCATTCCTGAGACCAGTGGACCACATTAGGCGAACCTTTCTTTAGAAGTGTTGAGAGAGGTGCCATGATAGAGGATAGATTCTGAATGAATCTGCCATAAAATTGAATAAGACCTAACAGACTTCTCACCTGTTTTTTTTAGTCTTAGGGATTGAGATGTTAAGTATCTTACTAGTATTATGGTCCTCTGTCTTTAGGAAACCATGACCAACTCGGTGGCCTAGGAAAGAAATTTCGCTAAAACCAATATAGGCTTTAGAGGGTTTCGCTGTCAGGTTGTGCTCACGCAAAGTAGACAGCAATTCATCTAAACCCGAATAGTGATCTTCCCAAGTATCGCTGAAAAGACAGATGTCGTCTAGATATGCAATGACATCTGACCGATAAGATAGGATTCGGCGCATCATGCGTACGAACGTAGCTGGTGCGTTCATAAGACCGAAAGGCATAAAATTTCATTGGAACAAACCTCTAGGTGTTGAAAAAGCCGTGAGAGGTTTGGCGCGTTCAGATAAAGGAACTTGCCAATATCCTTTAGACAAATCAAGTTTAGTGAAAAAATGAGATTTGGAGAGTCGAGTAAGTAGCTCTTCCAGTAAAGGCATAGGTTCGGCATCGAACTTAGTTACTTGATTCAATTTTCGATAGTCAACGCAAAGACGTATGTTATTGTCTTTTTTACGCACAATAACCATCGGCGAAGAATATGCAGAGGTGGATGGTTCGATTATTTTCAAATCTATCATCTCATCCAACTCTTTCTCGACCTGTGCTTGAAAATGTATAGGTATAGGATAAGGTCTAATCCTAATAGGAGTATGGTCAGTTAGAACAATGTCATGTTGAATGACATTCGTTTGTCCAGGGATGTCAGTGAGTACATCCTGAAATGTTTGCAACATAGTTGAAACTTGTCGCTGTTCTCCTAGAGACAAATCAGGAGAGACAGTAACGTTCTTCCATGATTCACTGGAATGAAGTGGGATCATTGGAAGAGGAAGATTTACATCTGAAAAACTTGTTTCCTCATCCTGTATCACGGACAGTGATGAGTAATGACCATGTGGTACTGGAGAATTTCCGTTGCTTGGAAAATGGGTTGCAAATAATCCGGACGTTCATGGAATTCAGTAAGCATATTGATGTGGAAGGTTTTATGCTTCCCATCAATATCGACAATATAGTCGACATCGGAAATTTTCGATATTATATCGTACGGACCTTTCCAAGAAATAAGTAATCTGTTTTCCCTACAAGGTAGTAATACAAATGCTTTGTCACCAGGACAAAGTTGTCGTAAGCATCTCTTCTTATTGGCAAATTGCCTTGCCTTCTGTTTCGCAAATTCAGAAGAAGAAGTTGCTAATTTGCATGCTTCGATAATCTTTTGTCTCAACGCGATGACATATTCGTAGGATGACTTTGTGTCATCGTCAATATTGTCAGATGTTATGAGATCGTGAAGCAACGACATAGGGCCACGCGGACGCGCGCCAAAGACGAGTTCAAAGGGAGAAAATCCCGTATGTTCATTGGGTACCTCTCTGTAAGCGAAGAGGGCCGCAGGTAAAACTCTGTCCCAGTCCTGAGGATGATCCTCAGTTATCTTCCCCAGTAAGTTTTTAAGTGTTCTATTAAGGCGTTCGACCATACCATTAGACATTGGATGGTAGATACTACTTAAAGATCTATCTATCTGCAGAGTAGACATTACTTGAGACATGGTATCTGATATTAGTTGGGTGCCATGGTCTGACAATATCTCTCCGGGGAACCCCAGACGAGAAAATATAAGCCAAAGAGCATCTGCAATATCAGCAGTAGTAATGCTCTTCAGAGGAATAGCCTCTGGCCAACGTGTGCACATATCAACACACGTCAAGATAAACTGATGTCCTGTGGCAGACTTGATCTTAAATGGACCAATTATGTCTATGGCCATTTTTTGGAACGGCCGAATAGGAATGTCCGCCGCCTGAATGGGTGCAGCATGCCGTGGACCTTTGGATTTAACTTCCTGACATACTTTACAAGATCGACAATAAATCCGTATGTCCTTGTTTACCAATGGCCAAAAGAAAGCCGCAAGGACTCTTGACTTAGTACGGGAAAAACCCATGTGTCCAGCACACTGAGAGTCGTGAGCGTGCTGCAAAATTTTAACTCTCAAATTCTTGGGAACCAGGATTTGAGAATGACTTGACGTAATGGAGTCTTGAACCATACGTACAAGTACGCCATTCTTCTTTGTAATCCACGATTTACGACTTGTGTCTTTATTCGGATCACCTTTAGTTGCAAGAATGAAGAATTTCTTCAGAGTGGGATCATCTTCTTGCTGTTTTATAAACGAGTCACGAGAAATTACCAAGGGATTATCTTGGTTATGCACTTCATTATTTCAATAGATGAAGTTTGAGGCATATTAAGAGCCTGAGCTCTAGTGACTACAGCGTTAGCAATCTGCATGTTTTGCCTTTCCCACGTGGAAATTTGTTGCGGAGTGCATTCTTTGACTCCATGAATGCGACCGATGATGAGGTCAGCGATCGGATTCGGAAGAAGACATGCGTGTACATCTCCTGTAAAGAAAGGAGTAGCAATCCTAATGATAGCAGTAGAGTATTTCTCTAATGTGCCGCCAAATGTTACACATTTGACTACTTGTCCAGTGGCACGGGAAGGATCTACGAGTGACTGCCTAACACCAATTGTGGTGCATCCAGAATCAAATAGCACAGAGACTGGATTGTTATTCACTAAACCCTTATGTAAGAGAAGAGAACCTCTTCCATCATGCGCGACTGATGCCGGAAGAGCAGGAAGAGGATGGCCACAGCTTAAAGTAGACACTGTGGTTGGCTCAAATAGCGTTTTGCATTGGGGGCACTGAGATGCTCTCCCAAAATCAAAAGCGGCACATGCCATATTACTAGCATCATTATTATCTTTACTCTGTTTATAGGCTTCATTGGACTCTTGTTGTGCAGAGTTTGCCTGAAAATGTGGTTTATGTCTTTTGTATTGAGATCTACCTCGGTTATTATCACCTCTGTAGTTATTGTTACCTCTATTGTAACCCCTATTTGGGTTTGAGTCATAGTTCCCTTGGTTACCATTATCATATTCATTATAATGGGTATCTCTGTAATTATGATCTTGTTGACTCCAAGACGGATAACCCTGATAGTTTCTATAATTACTTCCTCTACGGAAATTCCTATAATTATGACCACCCCTGTGTCGAGAGCTATCAGCTCGTCTCCAGTTCTTTGAAGAAGAACCCTGAAATGATTGGTTACCTTGGTTTTGATAACTATTATGGTTACCTTTTTTATCAAATCTGTTTTGAGGTCCCTGAAATCTGTGTGAATAATTGGGATTGTATGGTGTTGCTGAAGCAACTGGCATACTCTCCTTAATCTTAGTGTTGCCAAAAGTCACGTCGGGGTGTGCAGTGACATATTGGGAACAATATTCTTCCATTTCTTTTAGAGATTTGGGTTTACGCTCATGTATAAATTCAAGGAAAGGTTTGTTCACACATGACATAATCTTATCTCTGAGCAACAAATCCATAAGTCCTTCATACGTTTTTTCTGTTTTGGAAAGCTCAATCCAACGATCAACTGTGAGACGTGCCTTTGCAGTGAATTCTGAGAATTCTACACCCGTCTCAGGCACCATCGTTTTAAATAAAAGGCGATAGCCTTCCTCACTTAGCTGATATTTTTTTATCAAAGCCGCCCTAATGACATCATAATTATCCTTATCTGCTTCTCCTACAAGGCATAATCTAGTCAAAGATTCACCTTTCAAGTTTTCTGATAATTGATTAGCGTATTGTGATTTATCCACATTATGTGTACGACAAGAACGTTCAAATCTATCCAGCCAGAATGTAATATCGTCACTGGACTGATTGAACGGTGGAACCTTAACCTTGTAAGTAGAAGGTTTACCATTACCACTAGATGCCTGATTAACATTACTCATACTTGTCAATCTCAATTTCTCTAACTCAAATTCATGTTCTCTTATTGCTTTTTTCTCTTCAGCATCTAATCTTTTTTGTTCAGCCTCCCTGTCTAATCTTTTTTGTTCAGCTTCCCTGTCTAATCTTTTTTGTTCAGCTTCACTGTCTAATCTTTTTTGTTCAGCAGCAGCTTCTCTTTCTAATTTTTTTTTGTTCAGCTTCACTGTCTAATCTTTTTTGTTCCGCAGCAGCTTCTCTTTCTAATTTTTTTTGTTCAGCTGCAGCTTCTCTTTCTAATTTTTTTTGTTCAGCTTCAAATCTCCTTTCCTCCACCTGCATCTGCAATTTCCTTTGTTCAGCAGCAGACTCAGCTTCTCTTTCTAATCTTTTCTCTTCCGCCATAGCTTTTCTTTCTTCTGCAGCTAATCTTTTCTCTTCTGCAGCTAATGCTTTGTCATATTGAGCAACTTCCCATTGATCTAATTGTTGACCAGTCTTATCAAGGGCTTTCCCTTGTGTAATGAAGTATTCTAATGTAGCCATGATGTCTAACAATAATACTAATCACCTGAATCAATAATAATACCACAAGTTCTCAATGACTTGATTAATCAGTATACTATCCCAATATCTGTGGGTCACAAGCCTTTAATAAGGTCTTGTATAATAGTAATAATAATCAGGTACTGGTTTATACCATAATCCAAGTGCAGTGCACAGGCAATTGTGTCTTATGAAATATACCTATATAAAACATATGTCAACCAACAGAATACATAAAGTACAAATAGGACTGACAATACAAGAACGTTTGCAGAAATCAAAATAAATCAAATAGGGAAATCAATGAAAATAATCACTGAATCTGCAAAGAATAACAACACAAATGACGTCACAATATATGAATATAAATTAAGAATAGAACTGAAAGATAGAAAAGGTTAGACCAGCAAATTACAAACAAATCAAAACAAAACTAAAGAACAAAGAAATATTACAAAAATAACAATAATTACAGACTTCACAGCTAACACAAAAGCAACAGTTGTCGCAGCAAATTTTCAATCAAGAAAATTGCACCTATAGAAAACGCCCACAACGGACCCTCTATGACGTGGGATATTCTGTTGTGAGGACGCCGCCCAACCTTAAACACAACCCGCTGACATAGAAACTAACATACTATACAAACAAATAACATGTAAACATAAATATATATAAATTATGTGTATGATAGTATGTGTTGCAAAATAGGCTCAGTTTTACAGTAATGGCAAAGTTATTTTTATGAAAACAAACAAACTGCCACTTTATTCAATTAAACATTCTGGCCTTAAATATTAAAGTTCATATATGGAAAACAAGAAGATCCATCGATGAAAATAGGACTTCTTAGTTCACTCATACTGTCTTCCTGTTAACATTGACAAGAATTGATCCAACTGTTCTGTGAAACTCTATAATGTCTAATGTAAAAAATGTCAACAACGCTGACCTACATACTGCATTCACCTGACAGGTCACGTGACGAAGTGTTGACAAAGAGCAAACCAATACTGCAAGTGTGTCGTATCAGCCACAGGAAACGGTCTGGTATCGGTAATCTGTTGACTTCTGAACTTCTGCGAGGTCAAACCCAGAAAGCTGGTCCACCAGTTGATAAGGTTGATAACGTTGGATTTTTATTCCCGTTAATGATATCCACCAAAAGATAGATATAAGTGGATGGAAGCAGACATCATCATCATCATCAGTTGATAAGATCTCTATGGTGTTGTTTGCTCCACTGTAGTGTATGGAATGTCAACTTGACCTACGCAGTGGTGTGTAGACATGGATTGAGTGTATAATGTGCGAATGATGATAAAGGTTCGTGGTGTTGACAAAAAATGTTCTTTTCTCACACTCATGTATGGCTGGAAGTCATCGACACCAACGACTGTGTACCTTTTCTAAAGTTTAATTGGACGTACACACTCGACAGCACAGATAGTGACAAATCACAGGTTGCCATAATACATCATAGTACAGTGGATAAATGGTCTTGCAATGTTACATGGGCACTCATGTAGAATAAGTGTATAATGGACTGTCAGTAGCCAAGCACTCAGTATCGCCCATCCATATATCATCTGACTTCACTGACTGAGCACGTCAGCTTATAAACAATATTTCAGATGGCTTCTAAACCTAATCTCGTCTAGCGACGATTCTTCAACATAATGTTCAGCACATATTTTTCCATATAATAATATTGAACCGCTAATAACGGGTTCTCATGTGTAGCAGTGATCTCTGGACTAAACAAGCGATAATACGGGCATCCCTTTTCTCTTCTTGAAAGTCACTACATGTTTTGGTTCCAAGATGGCTTCACTCGTGAGCTGTCACTCACGTTTGGATACAGATAATGAATCTGTCCTAAAGTTAGTCATTCATAAAACATTTCATTGCTCTGTAGATTTGATCATGAACAATTGACTGCAATCTACAGGATATAGTGCTGCTAGGAATCGAAGTCGTTTTCATCGAGTCAAATATATTCTCTTAGACATTCAAATCGTAACTATCGAAAATGGTGGCTTCGATCGAGAGTTCATAAAAGTATCTTGGATTACCTTGGTATAAGAAATATGAAAATGCCATTCCTTGGCAATACGACTAAACACTGGGGCAAAGCATACACGATAGGTCTAGACGACTATCACTTCCCCCACAAATACTGAGATCACTTTTTCCCCGGCGACAGGCCGACATAGTAAACACAGTCCCTATCGGGACGAAGCCAAATCACACCACACTCTAGCGACACATCCGCCGAATAGCCTTCGACCTCTCTAGAGACAACAGAACATATAGTTCGACTTAGATATGTAAAGATATACAGATATAAGACAGACTCGTCCTACTCAGACAAACAATACACATAAATTCAGGCCATAGATATTCTGAAGCAAGAACAATCTATTATTACCCAAACAACGAATAAATCGCAGTAAAATGGATTTATCCGCGGAGTTTGATCGAAAGAGCCGACACAACTTTCAAGGGAAGTAACTCAATAATGACTTTCCCTTAAGCACTAAAAAATTATCTATGTATAATATTGTAAGATATCAAAGACTGCACGTAACAGGAGGGTTATGAATGATTGAATATTCTTTTCGTAAGTAATCCTTAAATGGTTTATTAATAACTATATCTAGAACTTGAAGTTGACAAGGCTTTTCCCCCGGGAGTATAACAAGATGGATCAGTGTTCATTTCTGTGACCTGTTTCTTTATTTTCTCAGTTGTGTGGCCACAAAAAGCATCAATCATAATCATGCTTCTCTGTCGTAGTAAAGCACCTGATCGACGTCCTTAAACAACCTTAAGCCAATCTGCTATCCATTCTTTGGTCATCCACTCCTTTTCCTGTACTCTAAAAATAATGCCAGCTGGTAATTGTTCCTTTGGAAGCGTTTTTCTCTTCAAAATAACGTATAGCGGTAGTTTTCTACCATCACGTTACTTCTAGCATGACAGTAATGTGTGACTTTTCATTGTCTGTAGATCTAACTATAACCGATTTGCACCTTTCTTGTCCACAGTAACACTTGATGGCATGTCAAAAAACACTGGCGTTTGGTCAGTATTTGTCATCTGGCCAAACAGATAATTTGTTGTATCGCTCTGTATAGAGTTTCCTATCAGTGACAATCGGGAAAAGACCTATGGACTTCTGGAAAGACAGATGACACTGGGAAAGACTAGAAACCGGCTGACAGGGTTGGCATCCCGTAAGCTGTTTACAATTGCTGCATGACCTAAAAATGATAGATCCTCCCAGGATTCATGGAAAAAAGGGGGGGAGAGAGAGAGAGAGAGAGAGAGAGAGAGAGAGAGAGAGAGAGAGAGAAAATGATGAATCCACAGGCGCCTCACTGGAATCGACCAGACCCCTTACACGGACTTCGAGCTCTGAACAACGGCTGGAAGTCTCATGTGCCTGTGGTAGGAAATTCTCTACTCTGAGAGGAATGAAAACCCACAGAACGAAAAAGGGGTATGTGAGTTCATCAAAGGGAGATCAACAGCGCTCTGTCTCGACGGGTAAGACGTAGAAGAACTCAGCCAGGAATCAATCCATAGTGCTGAGTACATTCAAGTTGATCTGCCTGATGATGATCTCACACACTTCTTGGACGGGAAGAGAGATGCAATCAAGTTTCCACCTGCCAGTGCGAAAGGGCTCTGGGAACAGCTGGACGAAGCCTTGTCGAAAGAGTTGGATAACAACCTAAAGCAGATAACTTTGGAGAAGAAGCTGGAAATCTTCGGCGACATAATATATCTTCACTGTCGCAAAGTGTTTGGAGTCAGGGAGGCAAGGGAGATTTTTGTCCCACAGCCAAAAAAAAAATAGAAGACAAATTAAAATAGAAGAAATCAGGAAACAGAAGTAGCATGCCCGAAAACTGTTCAAGAACGCAGTGGCCACAGTGAAGGAAGAGTTACAACAGGTTTGTGAGCACCTTAAAGGCCAACAATGCCCTTTGTAGAGCAGAAAGGTTGTGCAGGAAGAGAAGGAAGACTCGGAGGGATAGGGAACGATTCTTCAGGGAGCCCTTCAAGTTCGCTAAAGAACTGTTTGAGCAGTCACGGTCGGGAACGCTAAACATCAGGAAAGAAGACCTAGAAGAACACCCTAGAATGACATATTCAGATGGTCGCAAAGATGAGCCGCCCAGCAGCATGCCAGGCCTTAATTGGCCTAGTAAGCCAATAGCTGAATTTAACACCTAGCCCCCAACGATGCAAGAAGTAGAAAACATTGTCCAGAAAGCTCGGTGCAAGTCAGCTCCAGGTCCTAATGGTGTTCCATGTTGTTGTTGTTGTTATTGATCAAGCGGCGCTTGTGCTCTCGCCCTTCGGCCCAATTCCATGTAGTGATATCTGCATGTTTTCGCAAGTTGTTTTGTTTCTCCGTACAGGGTGTTCTACTTATCTGGTCTCGGAGGAAGGAGCATTTTTCTAACATCATCGACTGCTGGGCACTCAAAGAGGTGATGGTCAACAGTTTCGTGGGGGTAGTTAAGATGGTTGATATTGTCGTTAGTATCAGGACCAGCCATATGTCTGTAAACCTCTCTTCCAATTTTTCCCATGGCCCATCTGTTCAGCCAAGTTTCTTTGTTTGTTGTTCGTATGAGTGTTTTGGCTGTTTGGAGAGTTGTTGCTGTGAGTGGTTGTTCTTATTTTGTTCCTTTCTTTGCTAATCTGTCTGCTCTGTCATTACCTGGTGTATTTGAGTGGCCAGGGATCCACTGCATAACTATTCTGATGCCATAGGAAGTGATAAGCTGATCAGCATCCATGATTAGTTTGGCTAATTCAGTTTTACAATATCCACAGCCTTCCAGAGCTTGTAGGGCAGACTATGAGTCAGTAAAAATGACAATGTTTTGAGCCTTTGAGGGAAAGGTATCAAATACAGTCTTCAAATGGTATACAGCTGTTTCCAGTGCAATGGTTTCAGCTTCATAGTTGGAGCAAAACTCCCCGTATGCATCAAACAGCTCGTCGGACGATCCGTCTGGATAACATATGGAAACTCCGTAACCTGCTTTGATGGTGGCCTTAATTGCAGATCCGTCAGTATAGACATGTAACCATTCTTCAGGGTAGGCATCAATGGTTCTTTGTGATGCACTCATAAGACTGACTGGGTCGGCCTGTTTGGTTGTTCCATCTACTAATTTCATCTGTACTTCTGGTGTTTTTAAGTCGGTATGTGGTGGTAAATTCCTTACTACTATCTGTATATCTTATCTTCTTTCTGGGAGGTGGTATCTATCTTGTATTTCATGGACATGGTGTAAGACTGACTTGTGCTTTATTATTTGCTTGTGTACCCAGTTTTCTACAAGGTGCCTGTTAGGGTGGTTTCGGTTCATTCTCTTACATCTTTCATAAACTTTTAAAGCACCTTTATCTCTCCGCAAACTGGGGGGTTCCACATTTGTGTGTATTTCACATGCAGCAGTTGGCGTTGATCTCATAGCTCCACTGATTAGTCGAAGGGCATTGCTTTGCACTCTGTCGAGATACTCTAGGTTTTGTTTTGGAGCAAGTTGTAAGCAGTGAGTTGTTATATTCTATCACAGAACGGACATAGCCAAGGTACAAGCCTCTCAGAGTATCCTTGTCTGATCCCCAAGTAGTGCCGGCAAGCCTCTTCAATAGTTGTAATCGCCTCAGTGCTTTGTTCCTTGCATTCTCAATATGGTTCTTGAGGCTGAGCTGCTGATGAAGTGTGACTCCAAGATACATGGGATGTTTTTTTTTTGTCACTTGTTGTTTGTCTAGCCACAGGTTGATATTCTTCTTGGCGACTTTATGGCTTTTGGTATAGATAGTGTACACTATCTTTGTATGGTTGACCATTAGTTTCCATGTTTGACAGTACTCATGCAGTCTTCTATGGTCTCTGTTTAGTCTTTGAGCCCCACTTTCAATATTCTCATGTCTCTGCCATATCGCCAGGTCATCAGCGTAAAGAGCTTTTTCGGCTTTGATCTGGTCTGCTAAGTCATTGATATAGATGAGAAATAGAGTGCAGCTTAATGATGAGCCTTGTGATAAGCCCTCCTCTAAGACTTCTTTAGATGAGGTTGCATTGTTTATCTTTGTCTGGAATATAAGTATATAAAGCTTACAAGTTTTACAGCAGCCCCTTAATTTATCTTTGTCTGGATTGTTTGATCAATCAAAAAATATTTTATCCAGTTGTATAACGTGCCATGTATTCCCATGCCAATCATCTTCATCGGGAGGCCTTTTCTCCATACACGATCATAGGCCTGCTGGAGGTCAAAGAAGATGGCCACAGTATGTTTCTTATTCTGGAAGCCATCATGAATTCTCTGCGTCAAACGGAAAAGCTGGTCTTCTGTGCAGCTGCTGGTTCTGAAGCCTGCCTGTTCATGACATAGAATACTGGAACTCTCAGGGAACCAATAGAGATGTGTGTTTATCATTCTGTCAGCAATGTTGCCCAGGCATGATGTTAAAGATATCGGACGGTAGCTTTTGAGTTCATCTGGGAGTTTGTTGGTTTTTAAAATGGGGACAATATGAGCATTCCTCCAGGCTTTTGGGTTCATCTGGGGGTTTGTTGGTTTTTAAAATGGGGACAATATGTGCATTCCTCCAAGCTTTTGGGTTCATCTGGGGGTTTGTTGGTTTTTAAAATGGGGACAATATGTGCATTCCTCCAGGCTTTTGGGTTCATCTGGGGGTTTGTTGGTTTTTAAAATGGGGACAATATGTGCATTCCTCCAGGCTTTTGGAAGTTTGCCTGATCTCCATGTCTTATTGATCAGCTTGAGGATTGCTTCTCTCCCAGATGAGCCCAGGTGGAGTAGCATTTCATTATAGATCTTGTCCAGCCCTGGGGACTTTCTAGGTTTTAATTTCTTCAGGGCTTGCTCTAACTCCTTCATGCTGAACTCTTCTTCGAATAGGGAAGCATTGACCGTTGAGGCTTTCTCTTGTTTCCTTAACTGGTGTAGTTGTTTCCTGTCCAGCTCTGTGAATTTACTTGCTCTGTTCACATTGGTAAAGTAATGGTTGAAGTGTTCTGATTTCTTTTGGTCTTCAGCGATTGTCTTCCTTCCGTCTATCACTGGCGTTGGATTCATCCTTATACTTTCTCCAGAAAGACTATTTACTAATGCCCATGCTTTATTTCCATTCTGTCAGAGATCTAAATTGGAGCACGTTTCTGTCTATTTATCTTTTTTGGCCTTCTTAACTGTAAGTTTTACTCTGGCACATGCTTTATTGTACTGAATCTTTGCCTCTTGAGAACGTGTGGTCTCAAGTGTTGTTCTGGCTTTGTTTCTTTCAGATACAGTAATTTGTATTTCTTTGTTCCAGAATGGTTTATATGGCTTCCGGCTGTCCCTTGAGATGGACTGAGCTGCTGCATTCAAGACTGATTTTGTTAGGTCTTCACTGAAGGTTTCGACACAGTTGGTATCAATGTTTTCTAGAAGGCGATCCAATATTTCCTGAAATAGTCTCCAATTTGCTTTTTGAACATTCCAGCGAGTTTTCTGCTTGAAACATGCTTTACTGGGGATACTTATAGTGTTCCATCAACTGTGTATAAGAGATGCCCTGAGGTGCTCAAACGACTGCTCCGTTTACTGAAGAATGCGTGGAAAATCCAGCTTGTAAGCAAGGAATGGAGAAAGGTGAACGGAGTCTACATCCCGAAGGAACAAAATTCCACAGACATCAGTCAGTTCAGCCCAATCTCACTACTCAATGTGGAAGGGAAGATATTCTTCTCAGTAATGGCGAAAAGACTCACTACATACCTCCTGGCAAATGGGTACATTGACACTACCATTCAGAAAGGAGGTATCCCAGGTACACCAGGATATCTACAGCATGCCACAATGATCTGGGAAGCAATTCAAAAAGCAAAGTCTGACAGAGCAAACCTGCATGTAATCTGGTTGGATCTAGCAAATGCTTATGGATCCGTTCCACACCAGATGTTGTGACAGGCCTTAGAAATGTATCATTTTCCACAAGAGATTGCAGCAATGCTGAAGCTGTAATTCACAGGGTTCTGTCAGAATTTCAACCAGAGAGTACACAACGAAGTGGATTGGCCTTGAAGTTGGAATTGCGATGGGATGTACCATCTCTTCGATACTATTCGTGCTGGCTGTGCAGGTGATCCTCAATGCGGCTGAAGGAATGGCTATAGGTCCAAAGCTCAGTGGAATGTGTCACATGCCATCGCTCAAAGCAATTATGGATGACACAACAATTCTGACATCAGATGAACATCAGGCCCGGAGGATGTTAGCACGCCTGGATTAACTAGTCAGCTGGTGCAGAATGAGCTTCAAACCCAAGAAGTCGAGAAGCCTATCAGTCATGAAAGGGAAGATAGCGGAGGTCATAGTCATGGTTTCCAACCAAAGAATCCCCACTGTCATTGAGGACCTGTTAAAAGTTGGCAGGGTGTACGATGCCTCATTAAATGACTCAAAGGCATTGCAACAGACAATAGAAATGGCAGACAGAGGGCTACGGATCATAGACCAAAGCAGACTCCTAGGAAAATTCAAATTGTGGTGCCGCCAGTTCATGTTGATACCTAAGTTGCTGTGGCCACTGCTTATATATGAAATAAGCACTAGTACAGTGGAAGCTATAGAACAGAAGGTCAACAAGTTCATGAGGAAATGGCTAGGGGTACCACTAGGTCTGTCAGACGTAGCACTGTACTGCAAAAAGTCTTAACTTGTGTTTCCTTTCAAGTCAGTTGTTGAAGAGAACAAAGTGGGAAAGGCAAGGCTTGCAATGAGGCTGCGCGGGTGAGCAGATGACGTGGTTAAGTCCATTCAGCCAACACTGAAAACTGGAAGGAAGTGGAGAGTGGAAGAAGCTGTTGATGCTGCCCAAGAGTCACTCAAACTGAGGGAAGTAATCGGCTACACACAGACAAATAGACGGGGATTTGGCCGTGGAGACATCCGCTGGTGGTCCAAGGCATCAAGCAGGGAGCGCAGAGACATGGTAGTTCAGAAGATACGAGGAGCTGAGAATGATAAGAGGTTGCAGAAAGCAGTGCAGCAGGCCCAACAAGGCCAATGGAGTACATGGAAAGGAGCCCCGCAAAGGTCCTTGACATGGCATGATATATGGCAAATAGCACCTCTTAGGCTCAGCTTTATTATTAGATCAATGTATGACCTCCTGCCATCGGCCACAAACCTTGTGAGATGGGGGAAAGTCGGATGATGAGCAGTGCCCCTATGCCAGGAAAAGCAGACACTTGAACACGTGCTTTCAGCTTGCAAGGTGGCATTAGGGCAAGGGCGATACACATGGCGCCACAACAAAGTGCTAAGGGAGCTGGCTACGACAAAAGATCTAGCAAGGATGAAGGCGATTACCAATGTCAGGCCAAACACCACAAATACATACTTTGTGAGAGCAGGAAAGTCAGCATACCCCAAACCGAGTAAATTAGGTAGCAGTTTACCATCTATTTTTGACTGTGCAAATGACTGGGAGATGGCGGTAGACCTACCTGGACGAGGGACATATCCAGAGAGTATCAGAAAATCTCGAAGACGGCCGGATAAAGTGCTGCATTCTTCATTCACAGCAGGTTATAATGATTGAACTGACCGTGCGTCCCATTTGAATCCAGATTGGACGAGCAACATTCGTTCAAAGCGGCAAAGTATAGTGATCTGGCCACGGATGGGTTCACTGCAAGGGTCACGGCTGTTGGGGTGGTTGCAAGAGGGCTCGTGGCTGCATCAGTGTATGATTTATTGAAACTGTTGGGTCTGAGAGGATAGTCGAGAACAAGTGCACTGAAGAAGCTTAGTGAAACTGCGGAAAGGGCATCATGCTGGCTGTGGAACAATCGCAATGGGCTATGGAACTCGGGACAGTAAAATCTAGCCCCACCTGTGGTATAGGAAACATACTGAAATTTTTCTAAGTTCACAATACATCGAGTTTTTCATTGCATTGGTGAAAGGACGACGGCGTTACAAGAAACAGCCGGAGCATTGTACGGGGTGTCAGGCGAAGTTAGATTTCAGAGGCCGGCTCGCAAAGAATTTACGCTTCACGCAGGCGTGTCAGTGGTGTGCTGCGGAACAACCGCAATAATTTGCCTTCACTTTGTTACTTTCACAATGCCTCCTGCTAGCGGGATTGTGGATTTTAAAGCTGCATGCAAGGTGGAATGGGTTCATTTTCTACACAAGACAATAGGAGGCTGAGACACTTGGGAGTCATGACCCAGGTGAGCCTGCCCCCCTTAGAGTGTAAAGGAGAGTAATGGGTTGATACGATACATGTGTTCGACGAGGGGACTACTTCTGAGGATCAGATTGCCTCTTGTTGTATCGCTCTGTATAGAGTTTCCTATCATCTTCATAATTTTTACGCTTTTGTCAGTTTTATAACATAATGCTGATAGGCGATCAACATTTCAGCATAATCTGCAGGAAGGCGTTGAGCAAGTGCGATGTCGTCAGCACAGACTCAAACGCCGCATCATTCTCTTATACCACCCCAAACTCTCCTTAAATTCAGCCCGTGGTGTTGTTAACTCTCTTGCCACCTCCAGGGCTTTCATTGTAATAAATTCACAACTTATTGGGTATCCATAGTTTCGTTTGTCGTTGATGTATTCGCAAACAAGGCTACCAATGTTTTGAAATTCCCAGTCTTGTACCTTGTGAATGCTTTTCTTGATGCGCTGGCACACCTAATTTGTTTTCATTTGTTTCGCCAACTTAGTATATTGGCCTCGGATACACCAAACTTGTTAGCTGCCCGCACGTTGTTTGTTGCGCCTCGCGTATTTAAAACTCATAGCGTAGCTTCTTCTCATTCCTTTGTTTACTTGAAACACCGAGGAAGCCTTTTTTGCAACACAGTCACTCACTGGCGGATCTGCTATGGGTACCGTAATTTTTTTAATATCAGTAACGCAGCACATATTTTGCCATTAAGTAACACTGGCATAATGAATTACCAGTTCAGTAACACTGAAGGGTGCAAATCCTTACTCTCTCGCTTCGTTTTGACCGTGAGTTTATTGTTAGACGCGCGCGGTGATTCCCGCCAGCGCCTGCCGGCGCATTTCCAGCATGCTACAGGCTGCGCATATAATACGAGTAATGTTTTGACATTGTTAGAAAAAAACATCCCACAATATTCGGGCTAAGACGGTATTTTGAAGGCTGATGCTTCTGTGTACTTCACAGGTCGTTCTAAGTTTCTTTTTACTTTGAATCTTCGGATTGTCCTGCTAAGTATTTTGAGAAACATCTTCTGCTAAACGTCCTAAGAGTCCTGTTTGGTTTTCCGCGCACGCACGTTTATATACAATAGCAGTTTAGGTCGCATCTAGATTTTACTACACTTGATCGTGGTCGGAAATTATTCTGATTGGTTGTAACACTTGTCCTTTGGGTTTTACACGTGATCTACATTGTTAACTCTGCTCTCATTTTATCACATAGTTTGATACTATTATTAGTAAAATATTATAGGAAACTCTGTATAGAGCGATACATCAGAGGCAATCTGATCATCAGAAGTTCCCCGTCGGACAAATTTTCTTCCCTTTGGTTAGGAATTTTGACACTGAACTTTGATTCAATTCAGTCTCGACTAATTCAATATCGCTCATGAATAGTGTTCATTAATTTTAGTGTTCTGTTCATGGCCTCTTAGCCTTAAATTTCATGCTAACATACGCATGTTTTATTATTGATACAGTTCGTATCCACCACATAATTTAATTTATAATTCAGTGCAAACCTGCACCCTTCCCTTCATCTGCATTACTGTGATTATAGCTTTCACAACATATTATATTTCAATCTATTCATTATTTCCATTTTGGCTTGACACGCCAGTTACTATTAAGTTTAATTATTTGCCATCTATGTGGACACACAAATCGAATGTATTGAATATTATCTCTCTTATATCTAATTCTCAAGACACACAAATCGAATGTATTGAATATTATCTCTCTTATGTCTAATTATCAAGACACACAAATCGAATGTTATTGAATATTATGTCTCTTATGTCTAATTCTCAAGACACACAAATCGAATGTTATTGAATATTATCTCTCTTATGTCTAATTTTCAAGACACACAAATCGAATGTATTGAATATTATCTCTCTTATGTCTAATTCTCAAGACACACAGGTCTGGAAATATACTTATATTCTTCGCTCCTCAGCGTTGATGCGTACTTAATCCATATATTTATATTAGCGGCAACAGCCACACTCTGAAATACACTTATAAGTAGTAATGACCTCATACTTGAAAACACAACCTTCTAGTCCGAAGGCACAGCGCAGACTTCTCTAGTTACTACGTTTCGCATCATTTTATGCATGTGACGTATCTTAGTGTGTCTCTAGTTGAGGATGCTGAATGGTGCAACCACCCTGGCCCAAAACTGAACCAGCCAAGATGATTACACACCATAAAGCAATCCTCAACGGTTATCATCAATGAACATTATTATGTTCCAATCATCTAACATTATCCTCATCATCAGCATCTAACTTTATTAAACCCCACCTTCTCATCTCACTCTTTGTATTGGCTAGAAATCGAAATTAAATTATCATAATGTTGTAATATATGTGCATTCCATTTGCAGGGGATGATCTATATTCATAGTTCTAAAGTGGTCTCACACGGGAACCTCAAGTCTTCCAACTGTTTGGTAGACAGCCGCTGGGTGGTCAAGATTGGCGATTTCGGATTACACAAATTCAAACAGAAGCAAGAACTTCCCTACCACGGAGAGCACGCCTGCTATAAACGTTAGTGTGTTTCATGTTTGGAAAATAGAATTTGTTTGTATCTCCATGAACCTTGAATGTGCATTCTTTATGTTTAGAGGAAGCTTGAATGAGGAATTCGTTCTGTTTACTAGAAGCTTGAATGTGAAATTCGTTCTGTTTACTAGAAGCTTGAATGCAAAATTCGTTCTGTTTACTGGAAGCTTGAATGGGAAATTCGTTCTGTTTACTGGAAGCTTGAATGGGAAATTCGTTCTGTTTACTGGAAGCTTGAATGTTGTCACGGGTTGCCTCCCCTTGCTCTGCAGTGATGGTCCAACAATGGCCGAAACCTAGAGTGTCGATAGTAGGTCTTCAAAAGGTATCTACCTTCGCACAAGATTGCTTTTGGCAGAGATGCAGATAGAAGGATGATGATGCTTCTACCTTGAGAGAGTATTCACACGATATTCAGAAACCAAGAGCAATGCTGAATGAGTCTTAGCAATGTTAACTTTTTATCTACCCGCCGCCTTTTGTGAAGAATTATTCTGTAATTGATTATTAGCTCGTACAAGCCCCCAACTGATTTAACAGTGCTACTTTATTAGCTCGTTTATCTATGGAAAATACTGGTTCATACGTGTGCACTTCTCTCTGTAATAATTAAATCAACTATAAATTTGTAAAAAGATATAACAAATTTAATTATCAATTATCTTTTAACAAAGGAAAAAAACATAAATGATTGATCAGTTAATATTGGTTTCTTCACTGAAACTTCACTGGAAATGTACGATTAAAGTGTTGATTTGGTTCTGGCCTGATAAGTAACTTAGCTGTCAGATTAATGAAGTGTTTTTGTTGGATGCTGACTGCTCCGTCGATCTACGATGTCTGTGGCGAGGGCACGTCCCAAAAACGCGAATGATGGGGTAACCGCTCCTGTGATCAATTGCGAGTATCTTCACAGACTGTTGAACGTAGGCGTCTCATGTCGACTACAAGCTATGAACCATAGATTTGTCTTCCAAACTGGTATCGTAGACTGCTACCACAAATGGTCTTGTAGACTTGTACCACGAACTTTAGAGAAAAACAAAGGCCTCTGCTACGTTTTATGTTCTCTGATACTAATCAGGCGCCTTCCTGCTCTCTCTTCCAACAGCTCTTTTTCTCAGCAATGTTATCCCCACTGAGAATACATTATAGCTCATGGATATGACAAAATTTCACCATTACGTTCAGTTAGTCTTAGCGTACAGTATGTCTGCACAGCAGAGAATGCAATGGCTTGTGCCTGGGTGAGTACGTTTAAGTATACATATAACTTATTACAAATGATAATAAATATATACACATCATGTCATCATCATCCACTCCTTGCTCCATTCGGAATCAGGGGTTACATCTGCTTTTGGTTCCCCGTGAGAACTAGCACGAAGCAATCACCAGCGCTTTGCTGTGGTGGTTCATGAATATATCATTTTCACATGCTGATGTTGCCAGCCTCGTAAGGACCTATATTGCAATCAGCTAGTTCAAACATGGTAAATTCAAAGTATAAAATATATGTTACAACTCACCCCAATAACTTTTCGGAACTCTAGACTTCTTGCTCAGTTGAATAGTCTTAGCAACGTGATGAAGATGCCTCGAACACAAGTCTGGGGTATTATTTCTATTTAGAATCCCTCTGTAACTTGTGAGTGGTCCTGTAGAATCCGGTTTCCGTATTAATATTGACGATTTTCTACTGATGTTTCAGCAGATGCTCTAATACGTTTTGTCATGTCCTAAAAGTTCATAATCCTTACTTCTATTCTTTCCTGGCTTTAGTCCGAACTGTCTACTCTGACGATTCTGGAATTTAGTGTCGTATGTCTAAAATGTGCTACATTATATCGAAGCTTTCGGCCCAAGTTTCAGCATGGCGTTTCCGACAAAACTTCCAATCATAACGAATGTGTATTTGCATCCCAAATGTCAGCCAATATAATTCAAAGTGCGTGTTGTGATAACTCTACTCATGGAATTTTCAGCGTGACTCACACGTTTGTGAAATTCAAACAGTCACGTTCCATATAAGGAGTTGTTTTTCCCGTCGATGATCGGTCATGTTCACTATTATCACATTTTTAAACTCACTTCTTTAAATGTCTCCCAAGACTGAGGTTATCTGTACATATTATCACAGGTAATTTCGGGGGTCGGAGTACATAGCTTATCAGACACTCCCGATCGCTTGCCTTAACGCTGGATCGATACAAATCCGTTTGCCCGTCTAGACAGATGTGGTTATGCAACTAAACCTGTATTTCAGGCTCGTCTTACCTGGAGTCAATCTGGTTATTCTCACGGTTAGTGATTCACTTAATCTTTCAGGATGGTCAATTATGCCTCGATTTGACAAGAATCGAAGTGTGTAAATGTAAACAAATCCAAGCAGTGGCGCGGCACAATTTTATATGCGGAAAAAATGAAGAAATAAATGGATAATTGTAGTGAAATTGACAGAGATACAACGGTAAAATACCTCCAAAGGTAACATGTAAGGATAAAAACATAATGCGTAGGCTGCTGATAGTACATGATCGCCCAGACCGCGGGTCATCACCCTCCATAAAAATTGACTTGCTAGACAGGAGGGGAACGGCGGATAAAAAGGAAAAAATATGACTGGAAAGATTGCGTGAGACTAGAAAGGCTAAGGAGACGCAATTGGGGGGGAAACGGAGAAAAGTCACGTTTCCCAAGTTGACATAAAGTAAGGAACTCGACAGAAGGGACCTTGGATATGTTACGCCACAGTCATTTATTGGTCGCTTTTGCGATACCAAGCCTTTGATTTGAATTCAGCGGCAGAACGCGGATGTTTATAATATTACAAAAATTAAAAAGTAACTTTTTCGTAATATTAATGTTAGGAATATAAAAATTAGCTGGCCGGATGGCCCATTCTGAGCAGTGAACTAATATGTTCTTAATTTTACAGACGGATAGATAATATTGAAGATAATGACAAAAGACAGTGTTGTTCACATCAACGACAGACTGTATAGAATAAAAAGTGTCGCTATTTGCACAAAAAAACACGACCTCGAGACGCAGGTGTTCAAATCTACTTAGTAGGGAAGCGAAGGGACATTGGTGGGAGCTGTGTCTAAATATAACTTTTAACGACAAAATTTTGGAGGGGAGAGAAAGGTTGGTTCAAAAATCAAGTACGTTTTGAAAAAAACAAGTAGAGACGGACAGACTAACAGATAAACATCCATACTTGACTGAAGCATGACTGAAATGACTTTAGGGTAGGAAATTTGAATTTCAAATAAACCTAGGCAGTGATTGGCCACAGACAATCATTTTATCGGCGCTCAGACGCGCAAGTGGGGCCATTCCTCAATAGTTGTTCGATGATAGACACAGTATTTTAAAGTGTGGTGATTTCCAAATGAAAGAAAGTGAAATAAGTTCAGGGACGCCATACTATAGCCAGCAGCTCAGCTGAGTTTTGCTAGCATTTCTGTGTTCTTTATTCATAATCTGGTAAGATTGAAATTATTTCTTTGTATATTTTGAATATTGTTTAATGTTCGAGTGATTTGATACTGCCATATCGAAATCTAGCCTTACAAACAAGTAGGGATTTGCTCTAGACCCCCGCCCAAGTCAGGGTCTAGGGACCAACAATATACATAAACTCCAGCAAGGGTTAGGAAAGACAGATCAAGTGTTGAGAATAATGAAACATATTACCTATCCACTTTTAGGGAAGGAAACTAATAAATATTTTTCAGAATCTATAGTCTGGGAGGACCTATCTGATGTAAAACCACCATGGTAAATATGCTGTTTGGTCAGAGAGATCTGACCTGTCTGTATGATGTGGTTGTTGTGTCCGTGTTGTGTCCAGACGTGGGTAGAGAATAGAATTTTGACACATAGCCAATACTTTGATTGCAGAGCTGTGAGTTTCAGTTGTGAACAAGGCGGTGTCCATTCAGTTGGTGATTTTACTCGAGTGTATCTGTGCAGTACGTTGTGACAGAGACCACTATTATTGCCCGCCAGCACAGAGAGGTGGGACCACCAGATTTCAGCACCAGAGCTACATATGCAAGATGAGTGAGCCTCTGGTCTGCTGGAAGTTCACCAACGCCTTTTAGTTGCTAATACCCCATAAAATTCCTGCAATTTACTGGACACTGTGTAGTCAATATAGACAGGTGTGATGAGGCCACCCCAACAGCACAAGCATTAACTATCCTCCCAAGTAGATGACTACTAGAACATTTTAATAAAACTAACTAGTCTAGTACTTATATATGTACACTCTTGCATTTATTATGTAACATTCCATGCATTTCTTTCATAATTTTTTTAATCTTTTTTTAAAACAAAGTTCTGGTCAACATAAAACTTGATCCAGAACAAAATAAATGTAATATAATTCTATCAAAAATTTTACACACGTGAGTTAGTTCAGTGTATTTTAACATTTGTTAATATTATTAGTCTGCTTAAATATCTGTGGGTGTATCTATAATTATCACACCACATTACATATCATTACCCTAGACATTTTACATAGATACATTCATTAGAAAGAAAAAAAATAAGTGTGAGGTCGTAGTGGTAGCAAGAAAGGCCTTCTGTCAATTCACAACTACATTTTATCTCAGGAGCCTTCACAGCTGGCCTCATACATTACATTTAGTAATATCACCATCATACAATACCATCAAACCCGCTACATACATTGGGGTCTTGTCCAGGGATAATTAGCCCAACAGTAATATTAGGATCTCCTGGTTGGAGAAATAAAATTAGGGGAAAAAAATTGTGAAATTCCCTTTAAAATTAAAAGTGTCCCTGCAGATAAAAGTTGGTGAATCTTCACAGCCAGTGATAATTAATTAGTTAACTGGTTAGTTAGAATTAGTTAGACTATAGTCATAAGAAGTACTTAGTGTATTTACTGGTTAGAGATTTAGCTTGTATATTATTATATTGTCTGAAAAGTATGGCGGCGCTAGCAAAATTCCGATCAGCTGCTGTGCTGACCGCAAAGGAGATGGGAATGGATGGTCAAATTTTAATTCAATATGTAACGGCTGAATGTGATAAATATATTGAAAGGGAAGATAGAAAGGTAGCTGAAGAGAAGAGGTTACAAATTGAGGCTGATAGAGAAATTAAGAGGCTGCAGATTGAGGCAGAAGAAAAACGACAGCAAAGGGAGGCAGAAGAAAAAAGGTTGACTGCCGAAAGGGAGGCAGAAGAAAAACGACAGCAAAGGGAGGCAGAAGAAAAAAGGTTGACTGCCGAAAGGGAGGCAGAAGATAGAAGGTTGCAAAGGGAGCACGAATTACGACTAAGGGAGCTGGAATTACAAGGCCCGGCTCCTGAAAATGGTGCCAGCCCTTTTGCCTCAGATGCTACGCCCAGTCTGGGAGCCTCAAACTCAGCTATGGGGTTTCATTTAGACCATTTTGTTGAAAAAGACGATGACATAGAGGGGTACCTAGGACGTTTTGAGTTATTAGCTACTACATATGGGTTAGAGAGAGAGAGGTGGAGTTTAAAGCTATCACAGGGATTGAGAGGTACTTCTTATGAAGTATTTGCCAAAATGAACAGGGAAGACCAAGACAATTATGACATGTTAAAGCAGGCTTTGTTATTAAGGTACGAGAAGAATGGTGAATTTTATCGTAAGAAATTTAGAAATGCCAAACTGTTGTCTGGGGAGACATACCACCAATTCTCCGCTAGACTAGAAACCTATTTGGAGAAATGGACGGCTCTGGGGAAGACCCAAGATCTTAAAGAAATGATCATGATTGAGCAATTGAGAGAGTCCATGGCTCCAGACATGAGAAAATTTCTCATGGAACAAGGTGCAGAGAAGTTGGGGGAAATTTTAAATGTTGCTGAGAGGTATCAGGCAGCTCAGGCAGAGGTAAGTGGTGCTAAAAAGAAGCACATAGACAATTTTAAAGCTCCACAGCAATTTAATAAATTTGATAATAGAGAGCAGGGAAATAAAGGTAGGACAAACTTTGAGCGGCCAAGAAATGACTATCGCGACAGAAACGCACAGTTCAATGACCAAAAGTTCAATGAAAGAAAACCGTTGAACCAAGGAAAAAGATGGTGTAAATGGTGCAAGAAGGATAACCATAACACCGAATTTTGTAGAAGGAAACCTTCAAACATTGCTGCAATGAAGTCGGGGACGCGAAGATTAAAGGTTAATCCTAATGGACAACAGGAACCTTATCACCCCCCAGTTTGTGAGGATGTTATTTGTAATGGGGTCACCATAAGGTGCCTTTATGATACAGGTTTGGATTATGATTCAGTTGTGAAGTCTAGCCTAGTGGACCCAAGTCAGTATACCACAGAAACAGTGGAAATACAAGGGGCGACTAAGGACATACCACTCATGACACTTCCCATCGCAAGGATAACGGTGAAAACTCGCTATGTGGAGGGAGAAATCAGAGCAGCAGTGATAGATGAACCAATCTACCCTCTGATATTGGGGTGTAGATACGTCTTCTTGGGGAATCCCGAGAAACCTGTGATCATGGCGACAGTGCAGACCAGGTCACAGAAGAAGGAGGAAGAAGGTGAACCTATAAATGCTCATCCAGAGGAGATGAGGAAGGCGCAGGCTGAGGATAGGACACTCCAGCCCTGTTTTAAAAAATTGCCCAAATGCCACACACCTCCGAGCAAGGGGGAATATTTCATGAAGAACAAACTCTTATACAGGAAGGCCGGAACTGGAACAAATGGTCACAACCAGCTGGTTCTTCCCACTTCATATAGAGATAAAGTGATGGAACTCGGGCATGCGATTCCCTTCAGTGGTCACATGGGGATCAGCGCCACAGGACAGCGTATAGCTTGTCATTACTTCTGGCCAGGGATAACGGAGGATATAAAAAGATATGTCAAATCCTGCCCAGAATGTCAAAGGGTAGCTCCAAAGCACTGGACTGCTCCTGCAACTCTAGGGGAAATGCCCATAGTGGGAACACCTTTTGAGAGGGTTGCAGTGGATATTGTAGGACCTCTCACTCGGACCAAGAGGAGGAACAGTTACATCCTTACTCTGGTGGACACTTGTTCTATGTGTGGAGAGAGGCGGTAGCCCTGCCATCAATTGATTCAAAACATGTAGCAGAGGCACTACTTACAATATTTACCCGATTAGGATTCCCGCATCAAATCTTGACGGATAATGGTTCTCAGTTCAAGGGGAAACTAACGGAAGAAGTTTTTAAGCTATTTCAAGCCAGACACTTTCATTGTAGTCCGTACCATCCACAAGGGAACGGCCAGGTAGAGAGGTTCAACGGGACTCTCATTTCTATCCTGAGAAAGCTGGCACACGAAAAACCGGATCTGTGGGATCAATTCCTGCCCGCCGCATTGTTTGCGTACCGGGAGGTACCACATAGTTCAACCGGGATGGCTCCCGCAACTCTGCTATTTGGGAGGCCAATAAAAGGTCCATTAGAAGCTTTATTAAGGACCTGGACAGATGAGAAGGCGGAAGAGACTGTTACCTCATCGTATCAATACGTGAACGAACTGACCACTCGTTTGAAAGCTGGATGGAAACTGGCAAATGATAATTTGAAGCAAGCCAGGAAGAAACATGCAGCATATTTTAATAGGAAGGCAAAGGACAGGGAACTGGCAGTCGGAGAGAAGGTGCTGCTTCTACTACCCGGAAGCCAGAATAAATTACAAATTGGTTGGCAAGGTCCATATACGGTTCTAGAGAAGGTGTCTAGAACAAACTATAAAATTGACAAAAAGGGGAAGGAGAAAGTTTATCATGTAAACCTGTTAAAGAAGTATCTGGTCAGACCACTCCAGGAAAGCACCCCCTTATTGACCTTGGCTATTGCAACCCAGATGCAAAAAGAACCACTCACCTCACATGAATACCCATTACATCCTTGTGAAACCGCAGCACAGGTAAAAGTCAGTAAGCACCTGACTAAAAACCAGAGGGAGAGAGTTCAACAAGTTCTGGAGGAACATACAGATGTATTAACAGATAAACCAGGCCATACAAATTTGCTACAGTATGACATGAAACTGGTAGACTCAAACCCAATCTGTATGAGAGCCTATTCTATTCCGTTCGCGAAGGAGAAGGCATTGAAGGAAGAAATAGAGTATTTGTTGAAGGAGGGGATTATTTCGCACAGTGAATCATCTTTTAGTTCTAGTGTCGTTTTGTTGAGAAAACCGTCTGGGGAACACAGACTGTGCATAGATTACAGGAAACTGAATGCTGTCACAGAAGGACAAGTGGATCCATTACCAGACACAAAACAGTTATTTGCCAGACTGAACAAGGCAAAATACTTTTCAAAGGTGGATCTTAGTAAAGGCTATTACCAGATCCCAGTGAAGCCTGAAGTGAGACCTTATTTGGCTTTTAGCACTTCGGATGGACATTATGAATTCAATATGCTACCATTCGGACTGAAAAATGCTCCGAGTGTGTTTTCAAGGATGATGCGCTAATTGTTGGATCCCCTGAATAACCCATGTATCACGAATTTCATGGATGATATTCTCGTCGCCACAGAGACATTTGAAGAACACATTGAAGCTCTGGAGATGTTGTTTGATAGACTTCGGGAGGCGAACTTAACTGCTAGGCCAACAAAATGTTGTATTGGATGCAAAGAGTTGGAATTCTTGGGACACACTGTATATCAGGGTAATATGACCCCTGATCCTAAGAACTTGGAAAAACTGCAGAGAGCACCTAGGCCGCAAACAAAAAAGGACGTGCGATCATTTGTGTCGTTATGCGGATTTTATCAGAAATACATCAAGAATTTTAACGCTATTTGTGCTCCTCTGACTGATCTGACTCGCAAGGAACTTCCAGATAAAATTATTTGGACTGCACAATGTGAACTAGCGTTCCAAGAGTTAAAGGAAAAACTCACTAGCAAGCCTATTCTCAAACTGCCTGATTTGACACAGGACTTTGTCTTAAGAACCGATGCAAGTAATGTAGGACTAGGAGGGGCTTTGTTGCAAAGATCATCTTCACCTGATGGGGAACTGAAACCAGTCGCTTATGCAAGCCGTAAATTGAATGTCGGTGCAGATTTCCTCAGTCGGCACCCCTGTGATCAAAATTAGAGTAGTGGCAGACGTGAGGAGTAATTTTACCTATGTGTATCGCTGGTTTTGGAACTTGCCATAGGCATGTTTTCAAGTGGGGAGATGTGTAGTGAAATTGACAGAGATACAACGGTAAAATACCTCCAAAGATAACATGTAAGGATAAAAACATAATGCGTAGGCTGCTGATAGTACATGATCGCCCAGACCGCGGGTCATCACCCTCCATAAAAATTGACTTGCTAGACAGGAGGGGAACGGCGGATAAAAAGGAAAAAATATGACTGGAAAGATTGCGTGAGACTAGAAAGGCTAAGGAGACGCAATTGGGGGGGAAACGGAGAAAAGTCACGTTTCCCAAGTTGACATAAAGTAAGGAACTCGACAGAAGGGACCTTGGATATGTTACGCCACAGTCATTTATTGGTCGCTTTTGCGATACCAAGCCTTTGATTTGAATTCAGCGGCAGAACGCGGATGTTTGGAATATTACAAAAATTAAAAAGTAACTTTTTCGTAATATTAATGTTAGGAATATAAAAATTAGCTGGCCGGATGGCCCATTCTGAGCAGTGAACTAATATGTTCTTAATTTTACAGACGGATAGATAATATTGAAGATAATGACAAAAGACAGTGTTGTTCACATCAACGACAGACTGTATAGAATAAAAAGTGTCGCTATTTGCACAAAAAAAAAACACGACCTCGAGACGCAGGTGTTCAAATCTACTTAGTAGGGAAGCGAAGGGACATTGGTGGGAGCTGTGTCTAAATATAACTTTTAACGACAAAATTTTGGAGGGGAGAGAAAGGTTGGTTCAAAAATCAAGTACGTTTTGAAAAAAAAAAACAAGTAGAGACGGACAGACTAACAGATAAACATCCATACTTGACTGAAGCATGACTGAAATGACTTTAAGGTAGGAAATTTGAATTTCAAATAAACCTAGGCAGTGATTGGCCACAGACAATCATTTTATCGGCGCTCAGACGCGCAAGTGGGGCCATTCCTCAATAGTTGTTCGATGATAGACACAGTATTTTAAAGTGTGGTGATTTCCAAATGAAAGAAAGTGAAATAAGTTCAGGGACGCCATACTATAGCCAGCAGCTCAGCTGAGTTTTGCTAGCATTTCTGTGTTCTTTATTCATAATCTGGTAAGATTGAAATTATTTCTTTGTATATTTTGAATATTGTTTAATGTTCGAGTGATTTGATACTGCCATATCGAAATCTAGCCTTACAAACAAGTAGGGATTTGCTCTAGACCCCCGCCCAAGTCAGGGTCTAGGGACCAACAATATACATAAACTCCAGCAAGGGTTAGGAAAGACAGATCAAGTGTTGAGAATAATGAAACATATTACCTATCCACTTTTAGGGAAGGAAACTAATAAATATTTTTCAGAATCTATAGTCTGGGAGGACCTATCTGATGTAAAACCACCATGGTAAATGTGCTGTTTGGTCAGAGAGATCTGACCTGTCTGTATGATGTGGTTGTTGTGTCCGTGTTGTGTCCAGACGTGGGTAGAGAATAGAATTTTGACACATAGCCAATACTTTGATTGCAGAGCTGTGAGTTTCAGTTGTGAACAAGGCGGTGTCCATTCAGTTGGTGATTTTACTCGAGTGTATCTGTGCAGTACGTTGTGACAGAGACCACTATTATTGCCCGCCAGCACAGAGAGGTGGGACCACCAGATTTCAGCACCAGAGCTACATATGCAAGATGAGTGAGCCTCTGGTCTGCTGGAAGTTCACCAACGCCTTTTAGTTGCTAATACCCCATAAAATTCCTGCAATTTACTGGACACTGTGTAGTCAATATAGACAGGTGTGATGAGGCCACCCCAACAGCACAAGCATTAACTATCCTCCCAAGTAGATGACTACTAGAACATTTTAATAAAACTAACTAGTCTAGTACTTATATATGTACACTCTTGCATTTATTATGTAACATTCCATGCATTTCTTTCATAATTTTTTTAATCTTTTTTTTAAAACAAAGTTCTGGTCAACATAAAACTTGATCCAGAACAAAATAAATGTAATATAATTCTATCAAAAATTTTACACACGTGAGTTAGTTCAGTGTATTTTAACATTTGTTAATATTATTAGTCTGCTTAAATATCTGTGGGTGTATCTATAATTATCACACCACATTACATATCATTACCCTAGACATTTTACATAGATACATTCATTAGAAAGAAAAAAAATAAGTGTGAGGTCGTAGTGGTAGCAAGAAAGGCCTTCTGTCAATTCACAACTACATTTTATCTCAGGAGCCTTCACAGCTGGCCTCATACATTACATTTAGTAATATCACCATCATACAATACCATCAAACCCACTACAATAATAAAGGAGAGAAAGAAGAGACGTAAATGGACGCGACCAAAATGTCGTCACTTACCACGTCACCTAAGCTGTTTTATTAAATATCCAGGTTTTGGCGCGCACTCTTACATGGTTTGTGCCTTCCTCTAACACTGTAATGGATAACAGTGTTCTTCTTCTTCACTCCATTATATCGTTGGCGAGCGACTGAGTTTCTCGATTGGCAATGTGTGCAGTTGTGTACGTACTGACAAACGTCTGCCTACCGCTTGGGCCAAAAGTAAACCTCCTTAAGGTTACTCATTGTGGTTCCCACTGGAACATGTTTCCCAAAGGACAAAACATGTCCTGCTTTCATGATCATCATCATGTGACAAATTCTTTCCAGAACGTTGTCTCCATTACAGCCTCTGAAAGCATCACGATTCTAGGCAAGTCGACCTGCATCAGCCAAAGACAAGTTCAGACTCTCTGTGATGTCCTGAGTCCACCGTCGTCTAGGTCGACCCCCTCCCCTTTTCCCATGGACCATGCCTTCCATCACTATTTTTTCCAGACTATTGTGTCTTTTTATGTGACCGAAAAATTTCAGCTTCATTATTGCGATGGTATTTAGGAGCCAATTTTCCTCTACGTTTAGTGAGTGCAGTACATCTCTGTTGGTCTGTTTTTCTGTCCAGGGTATTCTCAACATCCTTCTGTAGCATTTCATATCGAATGATGTAACCGTTTTTAGCAACTGTTTTATTGAGTGTCCAAGTCTCGCAGCCGTATGTTGCTACTGGGAATATACATGCTGTGATCAGTTGTAACTTTGTTTCTTTGCTTGTGCCTTGCCATAGGTTTTTCATCTGTATTAGTTTATGGGAAGCAATTGCAAGTCTTCTTTTAATTTCTACTGCACAGTCACCAGAGCTGTTGATGATGGATCCTAAGTATTCAAATTCATTAACACTTTCCAGTTCTTCGTTATCAATTTCAATTTCTGGTTTGGTCTTTACTTTGTCTGATGTCAATACTTTGGTCTTCTTGGCGTTTAGGTATAGATTCTGGGCCTCGCTGTGTTTTTTGGGTGAACAGAATTAATTGTTTAAGTCCTTCTGGGTTGGTCGATAGGAGGACTGTGTCGTCAGCATATCTGATTTCCGGGATCTGGTACCCGCCCATGTTAAATGAGTCAAACTCTGTGTGTTCTTGGTCATCTCTTACGTTTCTCATGATATTCTCGGCATAAATGTTAAACAGGTAAGGGGAAAGGGTACAGCTTTGTCTTACTCCTTTCTGTACTTCAAACCATTTTGATGTTTCCCCCTCTATTTTTACGGCTGCCTGTTGTTCTTGGTACAGCAGTGCGATGAGATGTATAAGGTGGTTTGGAAATCCCATATTTTCCATGATAGTCCATAACTGCTGATGTTGTACACAGTCGAAAGCTTTGGTGTAATCAATGAAACAAGTATATAGGTCAACATTGAATTCTCTACACTTTTCTATGATGATCCTCATATTGAATATATAATCGCTAGTGCCTCTACCTGGTCGAATACCCGCCTGTACTTCGTTTATTTCTGTTTCTAGCTTTTGTTGCATCCTTTTCATTATGATTTGTAATAGTATTTTGCTGGCATGGCTTATAAGAGCTATAGTTCTGTAGTTTGTGCACAGTTTCAGGTTGCCCTTTTTTGGCAAGGGTATGTAAATTGATCTTTTCCATTCCGTGGGCCAAATTCCGCTTTGCCAGATCTTGCAGCATAATGAATGGTATATACGAGCGCTGCCTTTTCCTCCTGCCTGTATCATTTCAGCTGTTATTTCATCACAACCAGGAGATTTTCCACTTTTCAAGTGTTTGATTGCGTTCCGGACTATAGTACGTTCTGGTTCACGTTCCGCTTCATTCATGATGTTGTTATCTGCCGCTTTGTTTATTTCCGTGTACATTTCTTGACAGTACTCCTTCCATCTGTTCAGAATATCTTTACGTTCTGTTAGAGGTTCGCCTTTCTTGTCGTTTATTGCTCGAAGTGATGGTTTAAAGTTGCTGTTCTTCAATGTTCTTACTTCAGAAAACATATTCTCACTCAATCCCTGTTCGCGCATTTCCTCTATTTTCCTGCAGGTGTCGTTTATGTATTGTTGTTTGTCTTGTCTGACTCGTTTTTTAATCTGCTTTGTGTATTCCTTGTACAATTCCTGATTTTCTGTGTCTTTTTTGGACTTCATTTTTCTTCTTTCTACCACCAACTTCAATGTTTCGTCTAAAATGTATTCTCGTCTCTTTATACTTCTTTTAGGATATAACCTCTGTGCATCTGTAATGTAAACATTTCTGATGTTATTGGCAAGTTCATCTGGTGTCATTTCCTCCTGTACTGCCTTATGGCAGTACAGGAGGAAATGACACCAGATGAACTTGCCAATAACATCAGAAATGTTTACATTACAGATGCACAGAGGTTCTTATGAACGTCAAATTTGTTCTGAATATCGACACTGTACTCTTCTGGTGTGGCGATTGTGTCATATCTTATTACTTTGTCGCTTGTAACGACTTTTTCAGTTTGATCTTGAAGTTTGCAGCAAGAAGTTCATGGTCGGAGTCACAGTCTGCTCCTGGGAGCGTCTTGATGGATGAGATACATGATCGCCACCTTTGTTGTATTAAGATGTAATCTATTTGGTTCTTGCTTTTTCCGTCCGGTGACGTCCATGTATATAGTCTTCTAGGGTGTTGCATAAAAGGAGTATTTGTGATGACTAGGTTGTTTTCTAGGCAGAATATTGTCAAGTGTTCTCCTCTCTCATTTCTCTGGCCCAATCCATAACTTCCTTTCACTCTTTTCTCATGTTCTAATCTTTCGTTTCCAAATTTGGCTTTCATGATATGAGATCTTAAAGGGAAGGGCACAACAAGTTGCTTCCCCTGTCTCGTACATCGAAATAAAATTCCATCTTCCTTGTGGAATGTTCCAGCTGAAGCATGCGTTGGCTTTATCTGACTTTGTTCAGAGTCTAAAGTTATATCGTCAACATGCGCTTGTCGTAACTCTGTTTTACTACATAGAAGTGGTGAGTAGAGGTACGAGCTGTGCAATGTTGGAGCTGGATGCTCTGCTGTAACTCTTTCTTCGTAGTTTCATTATGGTTTTCGCAATACTGGTTGTCCGGGTTGTGGCGCACAGAACAATCTCTCACAAACTGTCGAATATCATGTAGCACGCCTGGCCAGAAGTGTTTCAGCGGGACATGCCTGACTAGGGCACGTGCTCCTCTAATGAGGTGTGGCAGGGTCGAATGCATTTCCTGCACTAGGCAGGGGTGGTAGAGGAGTGGGACAAATAACTGTCTCCTGTTCCCCACCCGTCTATACACCAAACATTTCTCCTTATAATATGCTCCCTGAGGAGTATGGGAATAATTGCCATACAACTTTGAGAAGCAAGGATTTAGGGATTTATCATCCCTTTGTGCCTTCTGCAGCTCCGATATATTCGAGCTGATTAAGGATGTGAGCTCAGGGGCCGCTTGAGCGTGTCCTGGGCTATCTCTCTCTCTCTCTCTCTCTCTCTCTTTCTCTCTCTCTCTCTCTCTCTCTCTCTCGTGTCAACCTGGGTTTCTGTGAAGGATTCCCAAGGAAGACATATTTTCTCCCTAAAATGAGAGGGAACACTAAATCGTCTAAAACTGTGGCATTGACTTTTCCCCGCACATACCGGGTTGAAACATCAATTTCCGAGACCTCGTTAGCAGGCATGCAACATTATAAGAGCCTGTATTCGAACTCGTACTGTCCGATGTGAAATGCGTGTCGGTTTAGCACGATTTACATCATCGTCTTCCAGTTCCCTGGGAATGTCGTGCAGGGCTCCCCCACAGACTGATTACAAATATGGCTTCATTAATTTGATAGTTTTATAAAACTGTCATTTTCCTAAGCCGTCCGTCTGCCAGTCATATCAGACTTTGTCTGTGATGTCATATGTCTAGAGCCTTATCTTGAATAAAGGTTTTCCCCCTTTCTGTCTTTTATTATTGTATTTTTCCCGCCCCTAATGGTCTATATTCTAGTTCTTTATCTCTTCCCTAATCGTCATGTCAAATATGATGAATTGATATAGAACTGTCTGGCGAAAATATTCTAGTCCTGTGCCTCTTGCCTAATCGTCATGTTAAATATGATGAACTAGCAACAACCCGCCAAAATTGGCAGGTTTTTATTTATAGTGTGTTGTTTCTGTTACACGTATTACATTGCTGCTTCTTCTATAGTCTCGCTTGCTCGCTGTGAATGACGCGATCGTCTCTTCCTTTTAGCCATCTTATCATTTTGATCCATAATAATAAGTCTGCAATACTTTAAATTAAAATTGTGTCTTGAAGAAACTTACATTTTAAGGTTATTTTTAAGAAAAATGATGAGTTAAATGCGTTTCCCGAATGAAACTGGACAGAAAAGTATCTTGATTGTCTGTTGATTTAATGCCCATCGTCACACTTTGCTTTTCGCGAGAGTACATATAAGGGGAAACAATACAATTATTGTCTAACTTTCAACCACAGTTGCACGCCCTTAGCTGTGCTCGAAAGTTAATGCACTCTCTCGAAAATAGAAAAAGTGCGCAAATGACTGTGTGCAAAGTGTGACAGACCGACCGACCGACCGAAGTACCTTACGGCGGAAATTATGGTATTGGATAATTATAGAATACATGTAAAATGAGTAATGAACATTTTGTACAACAGCATCCAGTGGGATAATACACTATATAAGATCACACTGTAGCCATGTGGCTAGACGCGATTATAAAGCAAAACTAATCCCCTGCTAATCACTGTGCCTATTTTACAAGGTCCACACGATTTAACAAATACCTATTTAACTTAGGAGAAACCACTCACTTACTCAGAGATGGACTCTAACGTTGTGTTAGAAGCGTGAAAAGCAACGATCTCTTAGATCTACCTCGGTCAGCTTTCTGATTGCAAGTGACTTCTTCAGTATTAGATGCTAACGTTTAAGCGCGATTTTTTGCTGGGTCACGTGTTCTGACGTCGTATTTACTCTGTGTCCACCGACCACCGGAAAAGTCAAGTGGGTTGTTGCTTAGACCGCTTCTAGCCGAGTCCGAAATATACTACTCGTCAAAAGTCAAGGGCCACTTAGAAAAACCTTGGTTGAAACCATAAAACAAATCTGATATAAACGTAATTGGTATCAGTCAGAACGGCATTTATTGAATACCAAATTGACATGTCACGTAAAGAAATGGAAACACACATTCAAACGCAATGAAGCTCTGAAGTGTGTCACCCACCTTTTCAAAAGTCACACAATAGATATTGGACAAATAGACATTTCAAAATCGGGTATGACCACCGTTTGCAGCAAGGCATTCAAGACAGCGTAGACGCATCGAGTCCACAAGGGTCCGAAGAGTATCCTGAGGAACTGCTTGCCATTCCTGAAGCAGAAATGCAGTCAGCTGTGCAACATCCATTGGCAGGGGGTTATTTGTTGACAATCTTCGACCAAGGACATCCCAGAGGTGCTCAATCGGAGAAAGGTCAAGTGAATGAGCTGGCCACGCCATCCTGATGATCCCATGTTGCTGAATAAACTCATTCACCACACGAGCTCGATGGGGTCGAGCGTTATCATCTTGGAGGATGGCATTACCACCTATGGCCTCCAGAGCAGGCTGAACAATTGGTCTCAAGATTTCGTTCTGGTATCTTGGGCCGGTCAAGTTGCCTTGGATGATGTAGAGTGGGGTCCTGCAGTGACTGTAGAAACCTCCCCAGACCATGACAGAACCCCTACCATAACGATCCACCTCTCGAATTGTGTCATCAGTAAATCGCTCTCCTGGTCGTCTCCAAACTCGAATCCTGCCATCATTGAATGACACAGTGAAGCGAGATTCATCAGTGAAGAGAACTTGACTCCATTGTTGCCTTGTCCATCGGATGTGCTCGCGACACCAAGCAACACGGGCTCTGCGATGAGCAGGAGTAAGAGGGATTCTGACTGCAGGACGTCGAGCAGCCAGTCCAAATTCATGTAAACGTCTGCGAATGGTGCTTTGACTGACATTAACGTTTACAGTTTGTCTCAGCTGACATCTTAGAGTGGATCAAGTCACTGTTCGATGGCGCAGGGCTTACAACAAGAGGTACCGGTCATCATGTCTATTGGTGCATCTAGGGCGACCTGGCCGGTCGCGATCCTCCACACTTCCTGTGGCCTGAAATCTCTCCAAAATTCTTTGGATAGTAGAGTGTGACACTGCAAGCCGTCTAGCAACCTCACGGACAGATAAACCACTTTCAACCCACGCTATAGCCCTCATTCTTTGTAAGGTGTCAAGACTTCTTCTCTGTGGCATGGTTTTTGCAAGTGATGAAACTACCCTAAGTCTGCTGATTGTAAAACAAATTAAGAGTGAACTCTGTTCACGAAAAGTCGCCATTGCACGTGGAATGTCAATCAGCACGATTACTTCACCTGTTTGGTTCTACGGAAGTTTGAAAAAAAAAAAACAGATTAAAAATGTGAATTTATGGTCAGCAAACCAAATTGCACGTGATCACCATGGTTGTCGGTGAGTTGTTTTTATGCTTAACGTGCATAGAGGACTGTCAGAGGAAGATATTGCACCCATTTTTACTAAAAATTTCCTTCATTTAATCATTCTATGCGCTTATATAAAAGTGTATTGAAAATAATAGGGTGGCCCTTGACTTTTGACGAGTAGTATAATTGGGGTACTCCCTTTCATTGGTCGCTATCCTAGGCTGGTTTTTACTGGGTTAAAGCCACTCTAGTACTAAGTTTTATTGTGACGTCGTTAGTCTAAAAATCTTTTTTTTTTTTTTTTTTGTGACGCACTCTTCCTTCGGCAGGCGTGCTAGATCTTAGCTGCCTTTAGGGAAGTACCCAGTTTTTATTTATATATATATATATATATATATATATATATATATATATATATATATATATATATATATATTTTTTTTTTTTTTTTTCATTTTTATATTTATTTTGATTCTTGTGTGCCCTATCTAGCCTTCACGAGTGGCTCAATTTAAGCCCGGCGGAACTGTTTCCACTGACGGGAGAAGGGGCAAAGGCGAGCGACTGGCTCCTTAAAACCAGCAGCTTCGGGCAGATAGGGCTCGTGATCCTTGGTTGGTAGCTTATCTAAGAGAAGGAACTCTGAATTCAAACCACCGCTGCCTTGCGGGAATATCCATTTATGGAATTGGCTTCGGGAGTAAACCCTGAGGATAAATCCGGAGTCGGAGTCCCTAAGGCAGTCTAATGTCGATTCGACATTATTCTGGCAACTCCTGCGACATGGCTGGTACCAAACTGTATCGGCTACTGCCGTTCCTTTGGATCTACCGGCTGTGTCGAGAGGGGGAACATGCTGCATGGGCAACAGCTTGATCTCCATATAACTGTGCCCAAGCTCGCGCCCTGGAGAGGACACTCCAGCTTCACCCTATAGGTGTCGGCAAAACACGGGAAGTAGCAGTTACCGGTTATAAGCATTTTGCCCAAATGGCGTAGGGCATGGCGCCAGGGGCTACTTCCGACAGTGGGAGAGGTTCTAGGATCTCACTGGACAGATACCGCCCGCTTCAAGCTTGGCAGCCCCCAGTCAATAAGGTGTTGTCCCGCCACTGTCTGCTTTCCCCATTGGGTGCATGGAGATTAGGGTCAAACCCGAACTGTGGACAGAAAATTTTGCACCAAGCAATTATCGAAAAAATAGAAATAAGCAAACTCTCAGATTGGGATGCTGGAACGTCCGGACTATGTTGACTGGACTATCCGAAAACCTACAGGATGTAAACGATGTAAGGAAGACAGCCATAATTAATGATGAGCTTAAACGACTTCAGGTAGATATAGCTGCACTTCAGGAAACGCGCCTGGCGGGCTCTGGAACGGTGAGCGAGAAGGACTACACATTTTATTGGCAAGGGAAAGATCTTAATAAAGCTAGAGAACACAGAGTAGGTTTTGCGGTCAAAAAATCGCTAACTAAAATGGTTGAACCAGGCGAGAATGGATCAGAACGCCTGTTAACGCTCCGCCTGCAAACTAGCACCGGTCCCATCACCCTTGTCAGTGTGTATGCTCCTACTCTGTACTCTGCCTCAGAAGCTAAAGATGAGTTCTACGAGAATCTAGCAGCAGTAATCAAAAGCATACCTAGGCAAGAACAGCTTGTTCTCCTTGGTGACTTTAACGCTAGAGTGGGTGCCGATAATGTTTCATGGCCTTCATGTCTGGGCATGTTTGGTATTGGCAAGATGAATGAAAATGGACAACGGCTCTTAGAGTTGTGCGTCCACCATGACCTCTGCGTGACCAACACCTACTTTCAGACAAAACCCCAGCATAAGGTGTCATGGAAACACCCACGATCCAAGCACTGGCACCAACTTGACCTGATTCTCGTCAGAAGGCCACTCCTCAGGTCTGTGCTCTCCACGCGCTCGTACCATAGTGCAGACTGTGATACAGATCACTCCTTGGTTTGCTGCAAAATCAGAGCACAACCAAGAAAACTCTATCGTGTTAGACATGAAAGGAAACCACGCATTGATACCAGCAAGATGTCAGACCCTTTCATGATCGCTCAATTCACTGCGACCTTCGAGAAAGTGCTCAGTAGCCCTCAGAATGGTGATACTATTACAGAGAACTGGGAGCATCTACGGAACACCATTCAAAGTACTGCACTTGCCACCTTTGGTAAGAAAACAGCAAAGTCAAATGACTGGTTTGATGCTTCATCAGATGTGATGGCACCTGTCATTGAAGCTAAGCGCAGTGCTATGAATGAATACAAACGTTCACCGAGTGCCAGAACCCTACAGATCCTGAGGGCTACGAGAAGCAAAGTTCAACAAACTGCTCGACGCTGTGCAAATGACTACTGGCTCCAGCTCAGTGAGAGCATCCAGATCGCAGCGCAAACAGGGAACATTAGACAAATGTATGACAGTATAAAGAAAGCACTTGGCCCCCATAAAAGTAAGACGGCACCGCTAAAAACCATCAGCGGAGAGAAGCTAACCGATAAGGGTAAGCAGATGGAGAGGTGGGTCGAGCACTACTCTGAGCTTTACGCTAGAGACAATACCGTTACGCCTGCAGCCCTTGATGGTGTCAACAGTCTGCCAACTATGGAGGAGCTGGATGCCGAACCAACATTAGAGGAACTCAGCAAGGCCATTGATAGCTTGGCCTCTGGCAAAGCACCAGGCAGTGATGGGATTCCTCCTGATTTAATCAAATGCTGTAAGAGCACGCTATTACATCCCCTGCATAGGATGCTGAGCCAGTGCTGGGAATAGACAACTATTCCTCAAGACATGCGAGATACCAAGATTGTAACACTGTATAAAAATAAAGGAGACAGAAGTGATTGCAATAACTACAGAGGCATCTCTCTTCTTAGTATTGTTGGTAAGGTTTTTGCCAAAGTCATCTTAATGCGACTACACAAGTTAGCTGAGCGCATATATCCAGAGTCACAGTGTGGATTCCGAGCTGGCAGATCAACAACAGACATGATCTTCTCTCTCCGCCAGCTTCAGGAAAAATCAAGAGAGCAGAAAAGACCATTATATATCGCCTTTATAGACCTCACAAAAGCATTCGACCTGGTTAGTAGGGATGGACTCTTTAAAATCCTCCTGAAAATAGGCTGCCCTTCTAAAATGCTGGAAATGATAAAGTCATTCCATGACGGCATGAAGGGAACAGTCCAATATGCTGGAAGCACGTCACAGCCCTTTGATATACGAAGTGGCGTTAAACAAGGCTGTGTTCAGGCTCCGACCCTCTTCGGAATCTTCTTTGCCTTACTCTTGAAACATGCATTCAGAGATGCAACTGAAGGAATATGCCTTCACACTAGGTCAGATGGCCGTCTGTTTAATCTTTCAAGGCTGAAGGCAAAAACAAAAATCAGAAGGGTCACTATAAGAGACTTGTTGTTCGCTGATGATTCTGCAGTTGTCACTCAAAGCCAACAGGAGCTTCAGAGCTTGATGAATCGCTTCACTAAAGCATGCAAGGACTTTGGCCTCACAATAAGTCTAAAGAAAACGAATGTGCTGAGTCAGGATGTGGGTGCTGCACCAGTTATCACTATCGATAACTATGAATTGGCAGTGGTGCACCACTTCACATACCTAGGGTCTACCATCAATGACAAACTCTCACTGGATACAGAAATCGACAGCCGCATTGGCAAAGCTGCAGCTACCTTTGCCCGCCTCACATCGCGTGTTTGGGGACATTCTAAACTCACAATGAAGACCAAAGCTGCGGTATATAATGCCTGCGTCACCAGCACACTCCTATATGGCAGCGAGACCTGGACGACCTATGCTAAGCAAGAAAGAAGGCTCAATACCTTCCATTTGCGGTGTCTACGCCGCATCCTCGGCATCTCGTGGAAAGATTAAGTGACAAATGTCGAGGTGTTGTCACGTGCTGGCCTTCAAAGTATGTATACGCTTCTTAGACAGCGCAGACTTCGCTGGCTTGGCCATGTTCGCCGCATGGATGATGGTCGCTTCCCAAAAGATATCTTCTACGGACAATTAGCAGATGGCAGGAGAACAGTTGGGCGACCACAGCTGAGGTTCAAAGATGTGTGCAAGAGAGATATGAGGGCACTGGACATGGATCCAGCAACATGGGAGGATGAAGCTGCCGATCGCACTAAGTGGCGATGCTATTTACGGCGCCACCTCAGATTGGGCGAAGAGAGGCTCACACAAGAAGCAGAGGTGAGGAGAAAACGTCGAAAGGAGCACCAGGAAAATAAGCAGCTGAGGGCTGTCACCTCAGGGGCGCATTCCCATAGTCAGTTATGACTGAAGGGGCTATTATTATTATTATATATATTTTTTCATTTTTATATTTATTTTGATTCTTGTGTGTCCTATCTAGCCCTTACTTTCTTTTCTTTCCCTGACGAAGGCCGTGTGGCCGCAGTGTTGGCTATTTTCGTTCTCTTTTGTCACCGTAAGACGAATCACCTTTTTTCGAGTTTTTTTCATACCCATCCATTGTCTTCAAATAGTGTCTGACGCGAGGAGAATTTGTAGAAACTGGAAGGAAAATATATAGCGTATTTTTACTGAGTCACGAACACGCCTGGAAAACGAAGACAAGATTGTGTCCCATTGAATAAATTAAGAGAAGACTGGGCCGGGTTGTCACAAGGCTGAACAAACAAAAACATCAACAACAGAATGAATAAAGCGAGAACAGTCTCTGCTGGTCTAAACAACATCTGGAAGTCCTCTCAGTGCAACTCAAACACCAAATTAAGATTATATGAGAGCTGTGTACTTTTTGTGCTTCTCTATGGTATGGAATGAGTAACAGGAAAGGAAATGTTGAACATGTCCTCTTTCCACACAATCTACTTAAGGAAAATTCTCCAAATCCTTTAGCTAAAGACCATCACCAACAAAGAACTGCTTACTCGGAAAACCAAGAGGACATGCACACCATCACAGCTGGCAGACGCTGGAGTTGGGTTGCCCACGTCCTCAGAAGAGACTCCGAGGCCATCATTAGAACAGCTGTGCTATGGACCCCTGAGAGAAGCGAAATAGAGGCCGACCAAAGACAACTTGGCGGTGAACTGTGGAGGCTTTGATGCAAAGAATGAACCAGAACTGGGGCACTGCACGATTGATGACCACCGACCGAGCAAAGTGGAAGCACTTTGTTGCTGCCTTACAAGACGCCAACAGGCGTCATGGCCACTGACTGCTTTGACAGTCAGCAGCTAAGGATCAAAGAAGAAGAAGAATATATGCCTGACGGTGAAGGAGTGCTGTTCTTTCTTTATATCTCTAAAGACCATTGGGAACTGCGCAGAGCAACGGATAGTGATGTCAAAATAAAAACATATTTAAAAGACAAGCGGAGATTTAAGTAGCCGCCCCAGTAATAACTGTCTATGGGGGTGTGCACTGCGCCCTTAGTTAGCCTACTGAATGATACACATATTGATAAAATACTGAATGATACACATATTGATAAAATACTGAATGATACACATATTGATAAAATACTGAATGATACACATATTGATAAAATACTGAATGATACACATATTGATAAAATGCAATGGGGTGGTTGTTGTGGAATTCCAAGAGTAAGAAATTTAGACGCAGACCACCAACCATTTCGAGAAAGAAACTGAAGAAGGCCAAAAACTAGAGGGTTTTGAAAGACTTTGAAGGGATGGCCTTGACCGTGAAGGTTTAGTGACTTTATTGAAAGACTTTGAAGAGATGGCCTTGACCGTGAAGGCTTAGTGACTTTATTGAAAGACTTTGAAGGGATGACCTTGACCGTGAAGGCTTAGTGACTTTATTGAAAGACTTTGAAGGGATGACCTTGACCGTGAAGGCTTAGTGACTTTGTTGAAAGACTTTGAAGGGATGGCCTTGACCGTGAAGGCTTAGTGACTTTATTGAAAGACTTTGAAGGGATGGCCTTGACCGTGAAAGCTTAGTGACTTTATTGAAAGACTTTGAAGGGATGACCTTGACCGTGAAGGCTTAGTGACTTTATTGAAAGACTTTGAAGGGATGGCCTTGACCGTGAAGGCTTAGTGACTTTATTGAAAGACTTTGAAGGGATGGCCTTGACCGTGAAGGCTTAGTGACTTTATTGAAAGACTTTGAAGGGATGACCTTGACCGTGAAGGCTCAGTGACTTTATTGAAAGACTTTGAAGGGATGGCCTTGACCGTGAAGGCTTAGTGACTTTATTGAAAGACTTTGAAGGGATGGCCTTGACCGTGAAGGCTTAATGACTTTATTGAAAGACTTTGAAGGGATGGCATTGACCGTGAAGGCTTAGTGACTTTATTGAAAGACTTTGAAGGGATGGCCTTGACCGTGAAGGCTTAGTGACTTTATTGAAAGACTTTGAAGGGATGGCCTTGACCGTGAAGGCTTAGTGACTTTATTGAAAGCTTATGCTCCACGGGGATCAGAAGAGTCATCATTATGACGTCACTAAATCAAACACAAAAACAGACCTACTCACATTCAGTCGCAAAAAACAAACAATCCTACTCACATTCATTCACAAACACAAACAATCCTACTCACATTCAGTTGCAAAAACAAGCAAACCTACTCACATTCATTCACAAACACAAACAATTCTATTCACATTCATTCACAAGCACAAACAATTCTACGCACTTTCAGTCACAAACACAAACAATCCTACTCACATTCATTCACAAACACAAACAGCTTCGCAACTTCAAACTAGCGACTCCCGGAAGCAAGTGAGACATCAGACTTGGAATTCCTATTTTATAAGTGACAGATCGAAGTATTTGGGAAACTAAAAACCTTCCGGACTCCGAATGGAGCAGTGATGACTGATGATTACATCACATGTACCTAAAGTATATAATATTTTGTGAGATATATGCCCTTTGTTAATTCTAACTCAGGCAACTCATTATTCGCGCTGTCCAGACACATTTTCCAAGTCAATACCCAGAGGAATATGGTGATTTTAATCATCTTCCCTGAGCTACACTGTGTACTTGGGAATTTAATTCTTCTGAGAGATTTACATTGGTTTGTGGACAGAGAGTGCGCCTGTTAATTGGCAGCCCACAAATGTACTTAGCGGAGCATGTTTTTTTTTTTGTCTAAAAAGTTCGTGGTACAAGACTACTTGTGGTTACAAGCTATCAGACGATTCGAAGTACTGAAGTTACTACGCCACTCGTGTGAGAGAAGTACCCTCACATTCAGTTGCAAAAACAAGCAAACCTACTCACATTCATTCACAAACACAAACAATCCTATTCACATTCATTCACAAGCACAAACAATCCTACGCACTTTCAGTCACAAACACAAACAATCCTACTCACATTCATTCACAAACACAAACAATCCTACTCACTGTCACGGATTGCCTCCCCTGCTTTGCAGTAGTGGTCCAACAGTGGCCAACACTCAAGAGTATCTAAATGGGTCATCAAAGGTGCCTACTTTCTCACAAGATTACTCTTGGCAGAGATGTAGATAGGAGGTTAATGACGCTTCTACCTTACGGGAGATTTCACAAGATAATTCAGAAGTCAAGAACCATGCGGAATAGGGGTGAGCCATGGTTAACCTATATCTGTCCGACGCCTTTTGTGAGGATTTAAGCAATGGGTTTAGCCCGTTCAAGCCCCCAGCTGAGTTGATTCAGCGAATTCCCTCTTATAGTTGTATAGCTCTGTTTAGAGGTAAATATAGATGTATGTTTTAAAGAATCTTGCTCAAATGTTCGCTTTCATACATATAAAAACTGAATCGACTATGATTGTTTAGTTTTAAAACAACATGTAACAAATTTAATAATGAATTATTCTTTAGCAGTTAAAATAAGGAGGGAATGATGAATTTTGTTGTAAATACAAGTTTTCGTCACGGAGACGTAGGTGAGGGTTTATCAAAGTCCGTTGCTTTCGCCTTTTTTTTACAAGAAACTTAACTCTAGATGAGTCCTGTCGCCGTGGTTTCCGTCATTTCTTGGTGATGAGGGTACTTCTCTCACACGAGTGGCGTAGTAACTTCAGTACTTCGAATCGTCTGATAGCTTGTAACCACAAGTAGTCTTGTACCACGAACTTTTTAGACAAAATAAAAAACATGCTCCGCTAAGTGCATTTGTGGGCTGCCAATTAACAGGCGCACTCTCTGTCCACAAACCAATGTAAATCTCTCAGAAGAATTAAATTCCCAAGTACACAGTGTAGCTCAGGGAAGATGATTAAAATCACCATATTCCTCTGGGTATTGACTTGGAAAATGTGTCTGGACAGCGCGAATAATGAGTTGCCTGAGTTAGAATTAACAAAGGGCATATATCTCACAAAATATTATATACTTTAGGTACATGTGATGTAATCATCAGTCATCACTGCTCCATTCGGAGTCCGGGGGCACATCTGCTGTCGGTTTTCTGCACGACTAGCTAGAAGAAATCACCTGCGCTTGCTTTAGTGGTTTATGAATACTACTAGTTTCATATGTTGAGGTTGCCAGCCTCATATATATAACCACTTAGCAAGAACACATGTCAAATTTACATTTGTAAAATAATTGTTACATGTAACCCAAAGTTTTGGGAATACACAATCTCCTTGCGCAGGTTAGATTGGACACGAGCAATTTAGGTTAAATGATCTCGAATCACTTGGTCTGGAAATTATGAATCCCTTTTATGACGGGTGAATCTGCGAAACACTTGGTCTGGGAAAGTTTCTCTTATAACGGGGGATCCAATTCTTAGGTTTCCAGTCTTGGAATTTAAAATCCTGGTCCTTTAAGTTTTTCAGTCTCTGTATTTATAAAGGCGGGCTTACTTTTTAAGGTTTTTAGTTTCCCAAATACTTCGATCTGTCACTTATAATATAGGAATTCTAAGTCTGATGTCTCACTTGCTTCCGGGAGTCGCTAGTTTGAAGTTGCGAAGCTGTCTGTGTTTTGTGTCTCTGATTTCGCTAGATTATATTTCCAGTTTCCAGTTCAGATCACAGATGGTCTTTTCGTCGAGTTTTCCAATAAAATCCAATGTATATTTTGGCGCTCACTTCAAAACAATGAAATCTCTTTAGACTATGTTGGTCGGGGTGTTTAAGTCAAAAATTCCCCCACGTGTTTAAAATATTAAATTTAATATTCCAACGCGTGACCTCTTTCAAATCATGCGGTAATATTTCCGGTGGCATCTTGTGAAACCTCACAAAGCAAATCTGTGCACTGATTACCTGTCCAGATGCTTTCCTGCCAATATTGACTCGCCAGACAGATTTATCTATAATAATGATACGGACAATGTCCAGCGGATGCGATAATCTAATTATCCCCTGTGTGTGTGACTCCCCCAGACTGATTTCTCAGACGGACAATATTGGCTTCCTTAGAACCGATCGCGCACGACCAGCCTGTGTCAATAGAGGATCGTCGCCATCAAAGGTTGGCGAGGCCACTCACAGAGAAAAACGTATTACCGCTGACCGATGATAATGACTGGGTATTGTTACGATAATACCCCAGTTCACCTGGCGGAGCGTAAATAAGTCTGAGGTGTGGTCACAGTAAAAGAATGTAAGGGCAATAATTATGCCAAAAAAAAGCGATTGGTGAGAAAAAATAAGAAAAAGAAATGATACTGCCGTAGGGCTGAAGGTGTGAGAGAGCTACCAAAATAAATGTACAAACGTTCTGTGACACTCACATTCAGTCACAAACGCACACAATCCCACTCACATTCAAACACAAACAATCCTTCTCACATTCAGTCACATACACAACCAATCCTACTCAAATTCAGTCACAAATCACACCTTACACACGTATACTCAGTCATGCAGTCAGTAACACATACACGTCATGAACACCCCATACATGTGTCTACTTAGTCACGTGGTCAGTAACAGACGCACACCCGTACGAAATATGTACTTGGCAGGTCTTCTGTGGACGGCCCCAGAGATCTTGAGAATGGAAAGGCCACCCCCCGAAGGCACTCAGAAAGGAGATGTATATTCTTTCGGTATCCTCTTGTACGAGATCATCAACAGAAATGGACCTTACAGCGACAGTCTCCTGACTCCACAAGGTCAGCTGATATCATCGGCTCTTGCTTCTTCTGGCTCTCTTCAATCTTTTATTTCTGACTCTTTTTTTTAAATTGGTTTATTCAATGTCTGACTATGTCACTCAAGCTCACTCATTGTTGTATTCACTCACTCATTGTTGTATTCACTCACTCATTGTTGTATTCATTCGCTATCCACCATCCCTCTTAAGAACTGTATGTGCTCTTTTCTCATTCTTATTCCTTCACTAACTTAGTAATTCAGTACTTTACGCCCTGTTGTCTAATTGTCGTATTCCCTAACTAACTTAGTAATTCAGCACTTTACGCCCTGTTGTCTAATTGTCGTATTCCCTAACTAACTTAGTAATTCAGCACTTTACGCCCTGTTGTCTAATTGTCGTATTCCCTAACTAACTTAGTAATTCAGCACTTTACGCCCTGTTGTCTAATTGTCGTATTCCCTAACTAACTTAGTAATTCAGCACTTTACGTCCTGTTGTCTAATTGTCGTATTCCCTAACTAACTTAGTAATTCAGTACTTTACGTCCTGTTGTCTAATTGTCGTATTCCCTAACTAACTTAGTAATTCAGTACTTTACGCCCTGTTGTCTAATTGTCGTATTCCCTGACTAACTTAGTAATTCAGCACTTTACGTCCTGTTGTCTAATTGTCGTATTCCCTAACTAACTTAGTAATTCAGTACTTTACGCCCTGTTGTCTAATTGTCGTATTCCCTGACTAACTTAGTAATTCAGCACTTTACGCCCTGTTGTCTAATTGTCATATTTCCTAACTAACTTAGTAATTCAGCACTTTACGCCCTGTTGTCTAATTGTCGTATTCCCTAACTAACTTAGTAATTCAGTACTTTACGCCCTGTTGTCTAATTGTCGTATTCCCTAACTAACTTAGTAATTCAGTACTTTACGCCCAGTTGTCTAATTGTCGTATTCCCTGACTAACTTATTAATTCAGCACTTTACGCCCTGTTGTCTAATTGTCGTATTCCCTAACTAACTTAGTAATTCAGTACTTTACGCCCTGTTGTCTAATTGTCGTATTCCCTGACTAACTTAGTAATTCAGCACTTTACGCCCTGTTGTCTAATTGTCGTATTCCCTAACTAACTTAGTAATTCAGTGCTTTACGCCTTGTTGTCTAATTGTCGTATTCCCTGACTAACTTAGTAATTCAATACTTTACGCCCTGTTGTCGAATTGTCGTATTCCCTAACTAACTTAGTAATTCAGTACTTTACGCCCTGTTGTCTAATTGTCGTATTCCCTAACTAACTTAGTAATTCAGTACTTTACGCCCTGTTGTCTAATTGTCGTATTCCCTAACTAACTTAGTAATTCAGTACTTTACGCCCTGTTGTCTAATTGTCGTATTCCCTAACTAACTTAGTAATTCAGTACTTTACGCCCTGTTGTCTAATTGTCGTATTCCCTAACTAACTTAGTAATTCAGTACTTTACGCATTGTCTGTTTTTTCATTGTCTTGCTCCCTCACAATCTCAGCGTTTTCTTATTGTCTTGTTCCCTCGCTTTCTTAGTAATTCCGTATTTTACACATTCTCTGTTTTCTCCTTGTCTTGTTCCGTCACTAATCCATACATTACATCTTTAAGGAAATGAAAATCTAAAATAAACCTGGAAAACAGCAAGTCAGTAAAAGCAGCAATTGGTAAAACAGCGAGTAATTAAGAAAGTGAATCATAAAGACAGTATTAATAACGAGAGTGACTGTCTTAATGATGTAATGTCTGGATTAATTTGCCTGACTGTCTTAGTGATGTTATGTCTGGATTAATCAGCGTGAATGTCTTAACGAGGTAATGTCTTGTTTAATCAGCATGACTGTCTTATTGATATAATGTATGATTTAACGAGATTGACTGCCTTAATGAAGTAATGTTTGGATTAATGTGCGTGACTGTCTTAATGATTTAGTGTCTGGATTAATCAGCTTGACTGTCTTATTGAGGTAATGTCTGGATTAATCAGCATGACTGTCTTAATGATGTAAAGTCTGGATTAACAAGATTGACTGTCTTAGTGATTTCATGTATGGATTAATGAGCGTGACTGTCTATATGATTTAATGTCTGGATTAATCAGCGTGGCTTTCTTAATGATGTAATGTCTGAAATAATCAGCGTCACTGCCTTAGTGATGTAATTTCTGGATTAATCAGCGTGACTGTCTTAACGAGGTAATGTCTTGTTTAATCAGCATGACTGTCTTAATGATGTAATGTATGGATTAACGAGATTGACTGCCTTAATGTTGTAATGTCTGGATTAATGTACGTGACTGTCTTAATGGTTTAGTGTCTGGATTAATCAGCTTGACTGTCTTATTGAGAGAATGTCTGGATTAATCAGCATGACTGTCTTAATGATGTAATGTCTGGATTAACGAGATTGACCTGTCTTAATGATGCAATGTATGGATTAATGTGCGTAACTGTCTTGATGATTTAATGTCTAGATTAATGTTCGTGACTGTCTTAATAAAGCAATGTCGGATTAATGTGCGTGAATGTCTTAATGACTTAATGTCTGCATTAATGTGCGTGACTGTCTTAATGATTTAGTGTATGGATTAATCAGCTTGACTGTCTTATTGAGGTAATGTCTGGATTAATCAGCATGATTGTCTTAATGATGTAATGTCTGGATTAACGAGATTGACTGTCGTAGTGATGTCATGTCTGGATTAATGAGCGTGACAGTCTTAATGATTTAATGTCTAGATTAATCAGCATGGCTTTCTTAATGATGTAATGTCTGAATTAATCAGCGTGACTGTCTTAACGAGGTAATGTCTTGTTTAATCAGCATGACTGTCTTAATGATGTAATGTATGGATTAACGAGATTGATTGCCTTAATGTTGTAATGTCTGGATTAATGTACGTGACTGTCTTAATGGTTTAGTATCTGGATTAATCAGCTTGACTGTCTTATTGAGGTAATGTCTGGATTAATCAGCATGACTGTCTTAATGATGTAATGTCTGGATTAACGAGATTGACTGTCTTAGTGATGTCATGTCTGGATTAATGAGCGTGACTGTCTTAATGATTTAATGTCTGGATTAATGTGCGTGACTGTCTTAATAATGTAATGTCGGATTAATGTGCGTGAATGTCTTAATGACTTAATGTCTGGATTAATGTGCGTGACTGTCTTAATGATTTAGTGTATGGATTAATCAGCTTGATTGTCTTATTGAGGTAATGTCTGGATTAATCAGCATGACTGTCTTAATGATGTAATGTCTGGATTAACGAGATTGACTGTCTTAGTGATGTCATATCTGCATTAATGAGCGTGACTGTCTTAATGATTTAATGTTTGGATTAATTAGCATGGCTTACTTAATGATGTAATGTCTGAATTAATCAGCGTGACTGCCTTAGTGATTTAATGTCTGGATTAATCAGCGTGACTGTCTTAACGAGTTAATGTCTTGTTTTATCAACATGACTGTCTTAATGATGTAATGTCTGGATTAATGTCCGTGACTGTCTTAATGATTTAGTGTCTAGATTAATTAGCTTGACAGTCTTATTGAGGTAATGTATGGATTAATTAGCTTGACTGTCTTAATGATGTAATGTCTGGATTAACGAGATTGACTGTCTTAGTGATGTAATGTCTGGATTAATGGGCGTGACTGTGTTAATGATTAAATTTATGGATTAATAAGCTTGCCTGTCTTATTGAGGTCTGTGTCTGGATTAATCAGCATGACTGTCTTAATGATGTAATGTCTGGATTAACAGATTGACTGTCTTAATGATGTAATGTCTGGATTAGTGTGCGTGACTGTCTTAGTGATGTAATTTCTGGATTAATTTGCGTGACTGTCTTAATCATTTAATGTCTGGATTAATGTGAGTGACCTACTTAATGATTTAATATCTGGATTAATCAGCATGAATGTCTTAATGATTTAATGTCTGGATTAACGAGATTGACTGTCTTAATGATGTAATGTCTTGATTAATGTGCGTGACTGTCTTAACGATTTAATTTCTGGATTAGTGAGCGTGATTTTCTTAATGATTTCATGTCTGGATTAATCAGCATTAATGTCTTAATGATGTAATGTCTGTGTTAATGTGCGTGACTGTCTTAATGACTTAGTGTCTAGATTAATTAGCTTGACTGTCTTATTGAGGTAATGTATTTATTAATCAGCTTGACTGTCTTAATGATGTAATGTCTGGATTAACGAGATTGACAGTCTTAATGATGTAATGTCTGGATTAATAAGCTTGTCTGTCTTATTGAGGTAATGTCTGGATTAATAAGCATGACTGTCTTAGTGATGTAATGTCTGGATTAACAAATTGACTGACGTAATGATGTAATTATTCGTTGGGAACATGGACGTCAGAAGCAGGGCACATTTGCCCGGGACTACTCCTGGGTTCTCCACTATCATCGGTGCTGTTTAACATCTGTCCAGCAAATGTAGCCTCCATTCAACCAACAGTGTCCGGGCGAACATTAACTTGCCCAGACAATATACTCATTTACAGGACTGGCTCCGATAACAGTCTAACAATAGTCAAGATAACAATAGTCAAGATAACAATAGTCAAGATAACAATAGTCAAGATAACAGTAGTCGAATGCATATTATATAAGACACTACAGGTGCTTCTAATAGGTGCGAATAAACAGGTTCAAAGGTCACACCCAACAAGACATGTGTGCTGTGGTGCACCTTGAACAACTCCATAGTGAAAGCAGATCTTCCAGACATTACTTTAATTAGGCAGAAAATTGAAGGGCAAGACAAGCTGAAATACTCGTATCTTGAAGTAACGTTCGGTCGCGGGCTATCGTACAAACACCATGTTGCGCTTATCATACAGAGGTGCAAGCAAGGTCTGACAGATTTAAAAACAATGGCCGCTGTCACCTAGAGCAGAGACTACTGTTTTTCCTGTATCCTCAGCTAGTCATATCAGTAATCTCTGATCGCCACTGGCAAATATTGCAATAACTTCAATGCTGAAGCAGAAGCCCTGAAACAGGAAGCGGAAAAATCTTCTTCAATGCAAACCACATGCAAAAAAACAAATAGTAATCTTTACAGATGTTCTTTCAGTAATAGCAGCTCTGAAAGGCCACAGTACTAAAGAATTGAAAGATCTGATAAACTCTCTTGAAAGACTGGTCAAATGCTTCAACAAATGGACAATCCAGTGGATACCAGCCCATAGCAACATACCAGGAAATGAGGAGGCAGACAAACTTGCTAAGGAATGACCAGCCTTACAACAAAATGATATACAGACAACTTACGAAATGGCAAAAATTACTATAAAAGCTACATTCAAATCCAAATGGGAAAGGAAGCACCCAGGCTATTTAAAAATGATGCATACCATCAGCTATCTAGGAGAGAACAGTTCACCATTTTTCCGCTACGCACTGAACACAACAGATTGAGATACCATCTATACCACAAGTACAAAATTGATGCAACAGATCTCTGCACCTGCGGCAACTACCCGATGACAATCGAACACCTGCTGCAGTACTTCCTAACCTACAGAAATGAACGGAGTAGCATATGGCAACAACCCACTTCTGTTAACGAAAAACTGTTTGGAGATGTCGGGAACCTTGAGTTGACTACTCCCTTTATTAGTCATTAATGTGGAAGTTTGACGGCGAACGAGGAAGAAGAATATTAGTAATCAAGTATGGGCTGGGAATACTCACGTTGTCAATAGCATAGTGTGAACGATTTGAACGCATTCAAAATGAAGGGATGGGTGTATTCTTGGGCTGTTTGCGAGATAACCCCATTGTGACGATGAGGTAATGCTTGGACTGCTGTCGATTAGATCCATGTATGCGATGGCTCATGTAAAAGCATATATGCCGATAACTAAGGATTGAAAAAAAAACCTGAATGGAAACAGAACTGACGTCAAGCTAACAAGAATAAAGAGAAGGATGTAATAGATGGCACAGGCACAAGCTACGATTGGGCAGGTGACCACAATTTAAAAATGTATCAAAGGGGAAAGACTGGAGTAGGTCTAAGGGAGACTGAGCACGGTGGGTTTACCTGGAGTGTCAGGATGTCGATTGTGATCAACCATAACAACAATAACAACAACAATAAATACCATAACAATAACAACAATAACAACAATAACAACCATAACAATAATAACAATAATAACAATAACAACCATAACAACAACAATAACAATAACAACAATAACAATAACAACAATAACAATAATAACAATAACAACCATAACAACAATAACAACAATAACAACAATAATAACAACAGCCATAACAACCATAACAACAATAACAACCATAACAACCATAACAACCATAACAACAACAACAGTATCGTCTCTCTTTGTCATCCACTATCTTCATCCTTTATCGTCCATTATGTTCTCGCTTTATTGCCTAATCTTTATTTTCTTTATCTTATATTATTTTCTCTCTTTCTTGTTTACTGTTCCAAAGGTTGTTATTGCCGGGAGTTGTAGTGAGGATAAGCTCTCACTGCAGATAAAATACTTCTATGGCACGCGCCTCAAACAGCCTCTGACAACCAAGTCCAGCTCCCGGCCTTCACGTGTGGCTCAATTTGAGCCCGGCGGAACTGTTTCCACTGACGGGAGAAGGGGCAAAGGCGAGCGACTGGCGCCTTAAAACCAGCAGCTTCGGGCAGATAGGGCTCGTGATCCTTGGTTGGTAGCTTATCTAAGAGAAGGAACTCTGAATTCAAACCATCGCTGCCTTGCGGAAATATCCATTTATGGAATTGGCTTCGGGAGTAAACCCTGAGGATAAATCCGGAGTCGGAGTCCCTAAGGCAGTCTAATGTCGATTCGACATTATTCTGGCAACTCCTGCGACATGGCTGGTACCAAACTGTATCGGCTACTGCCGTTCCTTTGGATTTACCGGCTGTGTCGAGAGGGGGAACATGCTGCATGGGCAACAGCTTGATCTCCATATAACTGTGCCCAAGCTCGCGCCCTGGAGAGGACACTCCAGCTTCACCCTATAGGTGTCGGCAAAACACGGGAAGTAGCAGTTACCGGTTATAAGCATTTTGCCCAATTGGCGTAGGGCATGGCGCCAGGGGCTACTTCCGACAGTGGGAGAGGTTCTAGGATCTCACTGGACAGCTACCGCCCGCTTCAAGCTGGGCAGCCCCCAGTCAATAAGGTGTTGTCCCGCCACTGTCTGCTTTCCCCATTGGGTGCATGGGGATTAAGGTCAAACCCGAACTGTGGACAGAAATATTTGCACCAAGCAATTATCGAAAAAATAGAAATAAGCAAACTCTCACATTGGGATGCTGGAACGTCCGGACTATGTTGACTGGACTATCCGAAAACCTACAGGATGTAAACGATGTAAGGAAGACAGCCATAATTAATGATGAGCTTAAACGACTTCAGGTGGATATAGCTGCACTTCAGGAAACGCGCCTGGCGGGCTCTGGAACGGTGAGCGAGAAGGACTACACATTTTATTGGCAAGGGAAAGATCTTAATAAAGCTAGAGAACACGGAGTAGGTTTTGCGGTCAAAAAATTGCTAACTAAAATGGTTGAACCAGGCGAGAATGGATCAGAACGCCTGTTAACGCTCCGCCTGCAAACTAGCACAGGTCCCATTACCCTTGTCAGTGTGTATGCTCCTACTCTGTACTCTGCCTCAGAAGCTAAAGATGAGTTCTACGAGAATCTAACAGCAATTATCAAAAGCATACCTAGGCAAGAACAGCTTGTTCTCCTTGGTGACTTTAACGCTAGAGTGGGTGCCGATAATGTTTCATGGCCTTCATGTCTGGGCAGGTTTGGTATTGGCAAGATGAATGAAAATGGAAAACGGCTCTTAGAGTTGTGCGTCCACCATGACCTCTGCGTGACCAACACCTACTTTCAGACAAAACCCCAGCATAAGGTGTCATGGAAACACCCACGATCCAAGCACTGGCACCAACTTGACCTGATTCTCGTCAGAAGGCCACTCCTCATGTCTGTGCTCTCCACGCGCTCGTACCATAGTGCAGACTGTGATACAGATCACTCCTTGGTTTGCTGCAAAATCAGAGCACAACCAAGAAAACTCTATCGTGTCAGACATGAAGGGAAACCACGCATTGATACCAGCAAGATGTCAGACCCTTTCATGATCGCTCAATTCACTGCGACCTTCGAGGAAGTGCTCAGTAGCCCTCAGCATGGTGATACTATTACAGAGAACTGGGAGCATCTACGGAACACCATTCAAAGTACTGCACTTGCCACCTTTGGTAAGAAAACAGCAAAGTCAAATGACTGGTTTGATGCTTCATCAGATGTGATGGCACCTGTCATTGAAGCTAAGCGCAGTGCTATGAATGAATACAAACGTTCACCGAGTGCCAGAACCCTACAGATCCTGAGGACTACGAGAAGCAAAGTTCAACAAACTGCTCGACGCTGTGCAAATGACTACTGGCTCCAGCTCAGTGAGAGCATCCAGATCGCAGCGCAAACAGGCAACATTAGACAAATGTATGACGGTATAAAGAAAGCACTTGGCCCCCATAAAAGTAAGACGGCACCGCTAAAAACCATCAGCGGAGAGAAGCTAACCGATAAGGGTAAGCAGATGGAGAGGTGGGTCGAGCACTACTCTGAGCTTTACGCTAGAGACAATACCGTTACGCCTGCAGCCCTTGATGGTGTCAACAGTCTGCCAACTATGGAGGAGCTGGATGCCGAACCAACATTAGAGGAACTCAGCAAGGCCATTGATAGCTTGGCCTCTGGCAAAGCACCAGGCAGTGATGGGATTCCTCCTGATTTAATCAAATGCTGTAAGAGCACGCTATTACATCCCCTGCGTAGGATGCTGTGCCAGTGCTGGGAAGAGACAACTATTCCTCAAGACATGCGAGATGCCAAGATTGTAACACTGTATAAAAATAAAGGAGACAGAAGTGATTGCAATAACTACAGAGGCATCTCTCTTCTTAGTATTGTTGGTAAGGTTTTTGCCAAAGTCATCTTAATGCGACTACACAAGTTAGCTGAGCGCATATATCCAGAGTCACAGTGTGGATTCCGAGCTGGCAGATCAACAACAGACATGATCTTCTCTCTCCGCCAGCTTCAGGAAAAATCAAGAGAGCAGAAAAGACCATTATATATCGCCTTTATAGACCTCACAAAAGCATTCGACCTGGTTAGTAGGGATGGACTCTTTAAAATCCTCCTGAAAATAGGCTGCCCTTCTAAAATGCTGGAAATGATAAAGTCATTCCATGACGGCATGAAGGGAACAGTCCAATATGCTGGAAGCACGTCACAGCCCTTTGATATACGAAGTGGCGTTAAACAAGGCTGTGTTCAGGCTCCGACCCTCTTCGGAATCTTCTTTGCCTTACTCTTGAAACATGCATTCAGAGATGCAACTGAAGGAATATGCCTTCATCATCATCATCATCAGTTGCCATCTCCACAACGGAGGTTGGCTGTAATGGATCTCCAACGTCTTCTGTCTCTTGTCTTGGTGGTACACTCTGATAGACTCTTTCCCGTCCATCTCTTGATGTTATCTTCCCACTTATAGCGCTGTCTTCCCCTTGCACGTTTACCTTCAACTCTCCCTTCTGTTATGGTCTTCTGCAAGGTGTTATGCCTTTTTATGTGGCCAAAGTATTTTAGCTGCCGAACTTTGACCTCTCTCATTAGTTCTCTTTTCATACCTAGATTTTCTAGGACCTCCTTATTTGTTTTCATCTCTTTCCATGAGATACGCCCCATTCTTCTATATATCCACATTTCAAGAGCCTCAATTCTTTCTTCCAAATGCTTATTCATCGTCCATGTTTCTGCACCATACAGAAATGCAGAATATATATAACACTTTATGATTCTCAGTTTTAATTTATGAGATAACTGTTTGGATGTCAGTATATGTTTCATGTTGTTGAATGTAGCTTTGGCCATTCCTATTCTCTTCTTGATTTCTGTTTCACATCTGCCATCTTCTGTTATTATATGACCAAGATATACGTAGCTCTTGACTTGTTCCAGGATTTTCCCATTTACGCTTATCTTTAATGTGGGTTTATCGTCTGTTTTGCTAATTATCATAGTTTTAGTTTTCTCAATATTAATGTCGAGTCCATATTCATGACTTATACTGTTCACTACTTCACTAGTTCTTGTAACTCCTGTTCGCTTTCAGCTAACAACACGGTATCATCTGCATATCTAAGGTTGTTTATTGATCTTCCACTGATGTTCAGTCCTGGTATTTCCTGTATCTGTTTGAAAATTTTTTCGGTGTATAAATTAAATAGGCAGGGGGACAGCACACAACCTTGTCTGACACCTCTTTTTATGTCTATGTATGGTGAATAATTCCTTCCCGATCTTACTGTGGCAGTTTGCTCCCAATAAAGGTTACTGAGTATTCTTATATCTTTTCCATCAATACCTATGTCTTTGAGGCATTCAATTATTTTCTCATGATGGATTCTGTCAAAAGCCTTCTTGTAGTCAATGAAGCACATATACATACTTTTTTGGACCTCTGTATATTTTTCTGCTAATCTTCTTAGGCAAAATATTGCCTCTCTTGTTCCACTGTTCCGTCTAAAACCAAACTGTTCTTCTTGGATTTCGCTGTCTACTTTACTTTTTATTCTTTCCTGTATGATTTTGAGCAGTATCTTAATTGCATGACTCATCAGGCTGATTGTTCTGAAGTCTGAACATTCTGTTGCATTTGGTTTTTTGGGCAATGTTATAAAAACTGATGTCTTCATGTCGTGTGGTAAATATCCTGTATTGTATATATCATTGCATATTTCTGTGATTGTATCTATACCAAAGCTCTCCAGAGCTTCTATCATTTCAATGTTTATGTTACCATGCCTGCTGATCTTCCTTTTTGTATCATATGAATGGCATTCTCTACTTCTGATCTGAGAATGTGTGGGCCTTCATTAGAATCTGGTGATGGTTTTTTACCTCTGTTGTCCTCGAATAGTTCTTTTACGTATTCTGCCCATCTGTTTGATATGTCTTTCTCATCAAGTAATATTACACCATTTTTGTTCTTGATACAGCTTCCTCCTTGTGCAAACCGCGACCGATTTGATAATTTCTTTATTTCTTCATGCATATCTCTTGTCATGTGCTTCGCTTCCAAGTCTTCTATTTCCTTACATTTTGTTTCTATCCACCGTTCTTTTGCTTCTCTACACATAGTACGTATGTCATTGTCTATTGTTTTATATTCTGGAGTATTTTTTGCTTTCTTTCTTTCTGCCATTTTATTCAAGATGTCATCTGTCATCCAAATTTGATTTTTCTTAGACTCCTTTTTAGGTAAATTTGCATTTGCTGATTGTATGCTTGTTTTTAAGCATTCCCATTTTGCGGTTGCTTTTTCTTCTGGGTTTTCTCTTCTATACTGCTCCATGCTTTCTGTCAATAACTGTTGGTATTTATTTTTGACTTCGATTAAATATTTCTGTTTTATATCTGGTTGTTTCAGCGCTGATATTTCTATCTGGGGTTCCTCCTGTCTTCTGTTTCCTGCTCTTTTCAGCTTTATATTTACTTTGATGACAACTGGATTGTGATCTGAATTTATGTCGGCGCCAGGATGTGTCTTTGCACTTGTGACACTGTTCTTAAATCTATGTTTTATCATGATATAGTCGATTTGATTACGTGTTACATCTCCTGGGCTTTTCCATGTGTATAATTTCCTTGGGTGATGTTCAAAAAAGGTGTTACATATGACCAGCTGGTTTTCTTCACAGAACTGGATAAGTCTGTCTCCTCTATCATTTCTTGTCCCTAATCCATACTGTCCTACTATTTTCTTGTATTTTCCTTTTCCTACTTTTGCATTCATATCACCCATTACTATCAACACATCTGTAGATTTGACTGGTTTAAGTGTGTGTTGGGATGTAGGATAAAGAGAGAGGGATAGTACCTCACGGTGAGAGACAGCCATGTCCTTTTTAGGATAGTCAGGATCCTATTTGGTTCTCCTCTCTTTGTCTAGCTCATGTATGGCTCCTAGAATACCGCTTGTGTACGGCGGTGGCCACATCCCGGGCAACAGTCTTGGCTGACTGGCTAAACTACATGGGTGGAGTAGGAGCAATCTTACTCAAGGGAATGTCCATCCCTAGTACACAAAGACTGAGACGGTGAGTGAGGCGGAGGAATCTGAGAAGATCAACGGCTCGCAAAGCGAAACAGCAAAGTGTGTGGCGCACTAGAGGCATGTCGGACATAGAAAAAGACAATGGCTAGCCACCGTGGAAGAGATTGGGGCCTTACCACGTACTTCCTACAGAAAGTAATGGAATCACAACAACAAGATAAGAACCGATATGTAGAGAACTCTCTGTCCCCTGGGGAAGAATCTACTGTACAAATTAACAGGGAAGAGGCAACTCCTCTAATGAGTAAGGAAGTACATAATGACGAGTGTTCCTTAAATTCTGTTGAAAGGGAGCATTCTGAGAAAGACCACCTAAAAACTAGTAGGAGAAGCCTAAAAATAGGAACATGGAATGTTAGAACTTTAAACGGAGAAGGAAAGCTGGACAATCTTATATTAGAGGCAACCGACATGAAACTCGATATACTGGGAGTTGCAGAGGCAAGACTTTTGGATACAGGCTACATAACAAGAGACCAGTACACGCTTATACACTCAGGAGGAGAAAAACACGAAAGAGGGGTAGGAATGTTGATAAAGAAGGAGTTAGAAAAATACGTATGTGGATACTGGACACACAATGACAGAATGATGTTACTAAAGATGAGAGCAAAGCCATTCGACATATAAATCTTACAAACTTATGCACCAACTAAAGATTACAGCGAGGAAGAAATAGAAGAATACTATGAAGAGCTACAACACACACTTAAACCAGTCAAATATGCCTTCACACTAGGTCAGATCGCCGTCTGTTTAATCTTTCAAGGCTGAAGGCAAAAACGAAAATCAGAAGGGTCACTATAAGAGACTTGTTGTTCGCTGATGATGCTGCAGTCGTCACTCAAAGCCAACAGGAGCTTCAGAGCTTGATGAATCGCTTCACTAAAGCATGCAAGGACTTTGGCCTCACAATAAGTCTAAAGAAAACGAATGTGCTGAGTCAGGATGTGGGTGCTGCACCAGTTATCACTATCGATAACTATGAATTGGCAGTGGTGCACCACTTCACATACCTAGGGTCTACCATCAATGACAAACTCTCACTGGATACAGAAATCGACAGCCGCATTGGCAAAGCTGCAGCTACCTTTGCCCGCCTCACATCGCGTGTTTGGGGAAACTCTAAACTCACAATGAAGACCAAAGCTGCGGTATATAATGCCTGCGTCACCAGCACACTCCTATATGGCAGCGAGACCTGGACGACCTATGCTAAGCAAGAAAGAAGGCTCAATACCTTCCATTTGCGGTGTCTACGCCGCATCCTCGGCATCTCGTGGAAAGATAAAGTGACAAATGTCGAGGTGTTGTCACGTGCTGGCCTTCAAAGTATGTATACGCTTCTTAGACAGCGCAGACTTCGCTGGCTTGGCCATGTTCGCCGCATGGATGATGGTCGCATCCCAAAAGATATCTTCTACGGACAATTAGCAGATGGCAAGAGAACAGTTGGGCGACCACAGCTGAGGTTCAAAGATGTGTGCAAGAGAGATATGAGGGAACTGGACATGGATCCAGCACCATGGGAGGATAAAGCTGCCGATCGCACTAAGTGGCGATGCTATTTACGGTGCCACCTCAGATTGGGCGAAGAGAGGCTCACACAAGAAGCAGAGGTGAGGAGAAAACGTCGAAAGGAGCACCAGGAAAATAAGCAGCTGAGGGCTGTCACCTCAGGAGCGCATTCCCATAGTCAGTTATGACTGAAGGGGCTATTATTATTATTATTATTATGTTTACTGTCTCTGTTTTCATCATTTGTGCCCTTTTGCACGATATCTTTCCAACTTTCCACCTGTCAAATTCTGCCCTAGAAACATGGGCTGGCTGTCTCAGTACATCAGGTTTAGCTTTCACATTGACAAGAGTATCTTTCACATTGACAGGTTTAGCTTTTACATTGACAGGTTTAGCTTTCCCATTGACATGTTTAGCTTTCCCATTGACAGGTTTCGCTTTCCCATTGACAGGTTTAGCTTACCCATCGACAGGTTTCGCTTTCACATTAACAGGTTCAGCTTTCACATTGACAAGTTTAGCTTTCCCATTGACAGGTTTAGCTTACACATTGACAGGTTTATCTTACCCATTGACAGGTTTAGCTTTCACATTGACTTGTTCAGGATGACGTCATATTTAAAAATAATTGTTGTTAAAGTGTCTTTAACATTCTACCATACACCAGCATCTGGTGTGTATGGCTGACCATGGATGCCTGTCATATTGGGTCGGCTGAAGCTCGTACTTTATGTCTCAAAATGTCATTGTTAAACATTGGCTTAAAGGATCCTTTTTATTTTACAGATATTTTTTTTTCCTTCCACAATTATATTCTTCAGTTTTTGAGGTGCAGCTTCCATCTGAAGACTTCTGCTTTTTTAGATAACCTTTGGTTATGTGTCAAGTGATCTTCCTTTGTTTGTTTAGTTTGTGTTAAATCCTAAAGATAGCTCGAATCTGTATGTTCTACATTCTACTGATTTGTTTTTGGTCATTTTTCCTACAGTTTGTGTTAAATCCTAAAGATAGCTCGAATCTCTATGTTCTACATTCTACTGATTTGTTTTTGGTCATTTTTCCTACAGTTTGTGTTAAATCCTAAAGATAGCTCGAATCTCTATGTTCTACATTCTACTGATTTGTTTTTGGTCATTTTTCCTACAGTTTGTGTTAAATCCTAAAGATAGCTCGAATCTCTATGTTCTACATTCTACTGATTTGTTTTTGGTCATTTTTCCTACAGTTTGTGTTAAATCCTAAAGATAGCTCGAATCTCTATGTTCTACATTCTACTGATTTGTTTTTGGTCATTTTTCCTACAGTTTGTGTTAAATCCTAAAGATAGCTCGAATCTCTATGTTCTCCATTCTACTGATTTGTTTTTGGTCATTTTTCCTACAGTTTGTGTTAAATCCTAAAGATAGCTCGAATCTCTATGTTCTACATTCTACTGATTTGTTTTTGGTCATTTTTCCTACAGTTTGTGTTAAATCCTAAAGATAGCTCGAATCTCTATGTTCTACATTCTACTGATTTGTTTTTGGTCATTTTTCCTACAGTTTGTGCTAAATCCTAAAGATAGCTCTAATCTCTATGTTCTACATTCTACTGATTTGTTTTTGGTCATTTTTCCTACAGTTTGTGTTAAATCCTAAAGATAGCTCGAATCTGTATGTTCTACATTCTACTGATTTGTTTTTGGTCATTTTTCCTACAGTTTGTGTTAAATCCTAAAGATAGCTCGAATCTGTATGTTCTACATTCTACTGATTTGTTTTTGGTCATTTTTCCTACAGTTTGTGTTAAATCCTAAAGATAGCTCGAATCTGTATGTTCTACATTCTACTGATTTGTTTTTGGTCATTTTTCCTACAGTTTGTGTTAAATCCTAAAGATAGCTCGAATCTGTATGTTCTACATTCTACTGATTTGTTTTTTGGTCATTTTTCCTACAGTTTGTGTTAAATCCTAAAGATAGCTCGAATCTGTATGTTCTACATTCTACTGATTTGTTTTTGGTCATTTTTCCTACAGTTTGTGTTAAATCCTAAAGATAGCTCGAATCTGTATGTTCTACGTTCTACTGATTTGTATTTGGTCATTTTTCCTACAGTTTGTGTTAAATCCTAAAGATAGCTCGAATCTGTATGTTCTACATTCTACTGATTTGTTTTTGGTCATTTTTCCTACAGTTTGTGTTAAATCCTAAAGATAGCTCGAATCTGTATGTTCTACATTCTACTGATTTGTTTTTGGTCATTTTTCCTACAGTTTGTGTTAAATCTTAAAGATAGCTCGAATCTGTATGTTCTACATTCTACTGATTTGTATTTGGTCATTTCTCCTACAGTTTGTGTTAAATCCTAAAGATAGCTCGAATCTGTATGTTCTACATTCTACTGCTTTGTATTTGGTCATTTTTCCTACAGTTTGTGTTAAATCCTAAAGATAGCTCTAATCTGTATGTTCTACATTCTACTGATTTGTTTTTGGTCATTTTTTCCTACAGTTTGTGTTAAATCCTAAAGATAGCTCTAATCTGCATGTTGTGCATTCTACTGATTTGTTTTTGGTAATTTTTCCTACAGAGATTGTAGAGCGTGTCAAACAAGGCCCACAACCAGATACAGGTCTGATGAGGCCTTGCACCGCCGAGCTGACATGCGAGAAGTACATTATCAACATCATGACGCAGTGTTGGGACGAGGACCCTGACCTGAGACTTGACTTTGAGACTTGTAGACAATCACTCAAAATTTCGCAGAAGGGGACGTAAGTCTTCACTGCCTAACCAAATTAAAATTGGTTCTGTTATATTGTCCTGTCTAAATAATGGAATCTTGACAATAAATCATTAACGTGTCGCCAAATCAAATGCAACAAATATAAATCAAGACAATATATCATTAACGTAGCAGCGAAATGACATACATCAAATATAAATCATGACAATAAATAATTAATGTAGCAGCGAAATCACAGGCAACAAATATAAATCATGATAATAAATCATTAACGTAGCAACGAAATCACATGCATCAAATATAAATCATAGATGACTGGAGTGACAGCAAACTAGATCCTTGTTAGAAGAAGTGTTGCATCTGACACAATTTCACTTCATATTTTCAATACTTGACAAAACTTCACTTTTTTTCAGAAAGTCCAACATCATGGACAAGATGCAACATATAATGGAGTCATATGCCACCAATCTGGAATCAGTGGTGGCTGAGAGAACGAAAGAGCTGCAGGAAGAGAAGAAAAAAACGGAATCATTACTTCACAGAATGTTACCCACGTGAGTTTCTCTGACATGTTACCCCATGCAGTCACGTGATATTTATGGGGGAAAATGTATTAGTTCCACTGTCACTTGTTTTATGCTGATTGGAAATTGTCAGAACACAGAAACCTACAAATCAATGACATTTTGCTTTAGGGGTGGCCAACAATCGTCAAATAATGTGGACGGTGTGTTTTGTTTGACTGAAAACGATTTTTGTTAATTTCTGTATACTCCGTGACTGTGTGGTGGATGTCACGGGTTGCCCCCCCCCCCCTTTTTTTTTTTGCTCTGCAGTGCCTTGGCAAAGATGCAGATAGAAGGATGATGATGCTTCTACTTTGAGGGAATGTTCACAAGATATTTCAGAAGTCAAGAAAAATGTTGAATGTGTCTTAGCAATGTTAACTTTTATCTGCCCGCCGACTGTTGTGAAGAAGTATTATATAATTTAATTTAGCTCGTACAAGTCCCCAATTGAATTAACAGTAAAATTCTTCTTATTAGCTCGATATATATTAAAGATACTGATTATACGTGTGCACTTCTCTCTGTAATAACAAAAAAAAAACTAGGGCTTTGTAAAATAACATGTAACAAATTTAATGATCAATTATTTTAACAGAAATAAAATGAATATGGGTGATAGATGTGATTAGAATAAAGTTTGTCCTCATTGAGGTTAAGGTAGGAATTGATTACGGTTACAGAGTACTTAAAATGCTGGCCTTCAACAAGTATGACTTGCAGATCTCTAAATGCGGATGCTGCTGTTTTCGTCAATCCGTTTTCTGTGACCAGGGCACGTCACGAGCGATGTATGCAGGGTAACTCTCCTGGTGTCACTGCTACTATCTCCACAGGCCCGTCGAACGTAGCCGTGTAGTACCAACAACAAGCGTCTGAATCACAGATTCGTAGTTGAATCGTACCACAAATGGTCTTGCAGACGCGTACCACAATCAGATCTTGTATCCTCGTACCACAATCTTTAGAAGAAACAAAAGCAACAAACGGCTCTGCTGAGTCTTTGTTTTTCTGATATTAATCAGGCGCCTTTTCCGCTGTCCGTCCACCAGTTTTTGTCTCTCAGAAAATGTATCTTCCCTGAGTATGCATCATAACTCATGGAATACGATGAGAAATCACCATTAAATTTTAAGTTAATTTAATGTACAAATTGTGTCTGGACAGCGGTGAATGCAATGGCTTGTGACTGACGTAACATGGTTAAGTTTACATATAACTCACAAAATGATAATATAAACTATGCACATGCTGATGTAATCATCACTCACTTCCTGCTCCATTCGGAGTTTGGGGTTTGCCTCTGCTTTTGGTTCTCTGTGAGAACTAGCATGAAGCAATCACCAGGGATTGCTGTGGTGGTGTATGAATATACTCTTTTCATATGCTGAGGTTGCCAGACTTTTACAACCCCTAGCAAGTACAAACATGTCAAATTCAAATTGTAAAATATATGTTACAGCTTACCCGAATTAGGGAAATACAATCTTCGGCCACAGTTTTAGAATAGACACGGCAACTTGCTTAGATGCTTCGAACACTTGGTCTGCGGTAATTTTAGAATCCATCTTATGACGGGTGCTCCGATTCCTAGGTCTCCAGTCTTTGAATTTAGAAGGTCGGGTTTTCTTGTTGAGTATTGAAGATGCCCAAATACTATGTCTGATCCGTTCATATGGAATTTAATTCATATTCTCTTCTGACTCTCTCTCGGGAGTTTCTACTTTGACGTTTAGCAATGCAGTCTGTTTCTTCCTCCGAATTTGCTAGGTTATATTTCATTTTTCCTCCAAGCCTCCACATGGCGTTTTCCGAAAAAACTTCTAATCGGAAATCTGACGTTCCATTTTATCTTGGTATTAGTTAATATAGGTCAAGCGAATATAGGGTAATAATGGTTCAACTGTTAATTGGTAACGAATACAGAAACTTTTGAAATAGTTGTATATCACCCCTGTTGACGATTCTTGACAATTTATTTACATGTCCCACAACATATGGATCCACACGATAATCATAATTATTATATACTCTTGTTCATCCAGGCCAACCACAACGGGCCATCAAAGTTCATGCCTAAAACTATGACAGTAATGGTGCTTTCGTCACCTATCGTACCGCCTGTCTGGTACAAGTCCGCGATATAATTATATGGTACTCAAGCGTACATTATCGACACGATACTTCCCTGGTCAGTAAATGAATCTCTGTCAAACATATGCGTTAACACCTCCCTAGTATGCAGAAACACTGGCGGACATAAGAACATCAACAGGAACACACATGAAACGCAGTCATTCCGGCTGGATGCACTTCCAAAAGATAACTGTCGTTACTCTGCACGTGCATCTACGTAATTAATTTTATTTGACGTCATTTCAATCTAGCGACGTTCTTGTTGAGCACAGCGATGGTTCAAAATGATGAACGCAATGCGGTGCGTAAAAAGAGGCGCAACATTGACACCCTCCCCCGCCCCCCAGAGGTAACTGATAGTTTTCTAAAGAAAGACGGCCAACAATGCACCACGAAAATAACTCGCGACAGTCAGAGTCACGTCAAGGTCCGACTAATATCTCCAACAATCGGCATCATACTCAAAGCATTTTAGTTATAAATACTAAGTAAAATATATTCAATAATAGCACTGTTAATTTGATTAACTAAATAAATGTCCAGCTGGAAAATAATTTCATTCAATAGGAATATGTCTTTATAGAAATGTCAGTTTTTCAATGAGCATGTGTAGCTAGCCAAGTCAATAATAATGAAGATCCGTGAAGGCATACACAGAGCAGCTAACACTCTCACTCTGACTTAGCATCAAACTTCAAATCAGTCTCATGGCTGGATACATCTCGACAGAGTATCGGCCAGCACATTATTATCACCATAAATGGGCAGAATGTCATAATCGTAAGCTTGTAGGTTTATGGCATAACGAGCCACCCGTGGATTTGCCAAGTTTGCTTTTTGTAAATATGTGAGAGCTCGTTGATCAGTCTGTATTGTAAAGTGAGCTCCAAGTAAGTATCTCTGCAATTTGGTCACACTCCAAACAACAAAGAGGAGCTCTCGTTCGATGATTGGATATCTTGATTTGGTACTGCTCAACTTGCGACTGACATACAAGACTGGATGAAGAACTCCGTCCACACACTGCATCAAGGAACCGCCGATTCCCTCCTGTGATGTGTCAGTCCTGAGAATGAATGGTAAACATGTGGTCAGGGAATTTCAAAACAGGTGCAGTAGAAAAACGTGATTTAATATGATCTAATGCTTCTTCACAGTCTGAATCCCAGTCGATTTTACTAGGATAGCCCTTCTTGGTTAACGAAGACAGAACTGAAGTGATGGAAGAAAATTATGTAATGAATTTATGATAAAAGTTAATTAGTCCAAGAAGACTCCGAACTTGTTTCTTAGTTGTAGGTACCGAAAGATTCTGGACACGAGACACAGTAGTATCCTCAGGTTTAATACAGCCATGACCGACTCTGTGTCCCAAGAATGAAATCTCCTGAAATCATATCTGAATTTTTGAAAGTCTAGCTGTAAGGTTATGTAATCGAAGAGTATGTAGTAATGATGTAAGACCAGAAATATGTTCATCCCACGAATCGTGAAACAAACAAATATCATCTATATATGTGATGATATAAGTTCAGTCAGAGAAAATCTTCCTCATCATCCTAACAAAAGTAGCTGGAGCGTTAACCAAGCCAAAGCACATGTAGTTCCAATGAAAAAGTCCTCTAGGAGTAGAAAAGGCTGTAAAAGGTTTGGACCTTTCAGTAAGTGGAACCTGCAAATAACCTTTGGACAAATCCAACTTGCTAAAGTAAGTAGCATTGGACAGTTGAGCTAATAAGTCTTCCAGCAAACGCGTGGGCTCAGCATAAGTAATTGTTATACTATTGAGTTGATGAAAATCGATGCATATTCTAATTGATTTATCCTTCTTTCTAATAATGACCATTGGAAAGGTGTAACGTAAAGTAGAAGGAGAGATAATGTTAAGACGAAGCATATCGTCAAGTTCTTTTTCTACCTGCTCTCGAAAATGCAATGGAAGAGGGTATGGTCTAAGTCGGATAGGCTGATCGTCAATGAGTTTAATATCATGAGAGATGATAATCGTATGTCCAGGAATGTCATAGAGTACATTCTGAAAAGAATGTAATAGGCATTGGACTTGATGTTTTTGATCAGACGAAAGATCAGAATATACGGAAACATCCTTCCAGGATTCAGCAGAATAAAGAGGTATTAGTGGAAGATACAAAGGAACATCAGGGAAAGAAGGTCGTTCCTCATTAATAACAGCTAACGAGGCACGACGATCAGTGGATTTGTCGACAGCATCAAAGACCAGTTGAAGATTATTAGATGTAGGATGTAATTTTTTGAGCATATTTATGTGAAAAGTTGTATGTTTTCCTTTCACATCTATTATATAATCTACATCAGTTCTTTTTTAGACAACTTTGTGTGGGCCACTTCAAGAAATCAATAAACTATTTAGTTTAGATGGTAATAAAACAAAGGCCTCCTCTCCAGGCAATAATTTACGCAACTTTCTATGTTGGTTATAAAATAACCGTGCTTTTTTTGTTGTTGAAAACTCAGAAGATTCAACAGCCAATTGACATGCGTTAGTCAATTTTTTTCGAAGATTAACTACGTATTTGTATGAGGATTGCGCATAAGTAGTCATCTCAGAACCCAATAGTAGCTATTTAACAATGGACATAGACTCTCGCGGTGTTGCCCCAAAAATGAGCTGAAATGGTGAAAATCCAGTTTGCTCGTTCGGCACTTCCCGATACGCAAACAATATTTCGGGCAGCAATCTATCCCAGTCTTGATGGTGTTTATTAGTTACTTTACACAAAAGTTGTTTTAGTGTCTTATTTAGCCGTTCGATCATTCCATTTGACAGGGGGAGTTAGTTCGCACTAAGAGATATATCAATTGAAAATAATTTCATAACTTGAGACATAACATCAGACACAAACTGTGTTGCTCTTTCCAAATATATTTCATCTGGAAAACCCAGACAACTAAAAATGAGGAAAAGGGCGTCGGCCATATCCTTGGTCGAAATGTTTTTGAGCGAAATCGCTTCAGGTCAATGAGTGCTCATTTCAATGCACGTTAATACATATTTATGGCCTCTAGCTGAAACACTTGACAGCGGACCGATGATATCTACTGCCATCTTTGCAAAAGGGCGCACAGAGATATATGTAGCCCGAATGGGTGCCATATGATTAGCACCTTTACGTTCAGCTTGTTGACATATTTCACATGACCGACAAAATATTTTGATATCTTTATTAACGCAAGGCCAGTAAAAATGTGCTAAGATTCTATATTTGGTTCTTGCATTGCCCATATGGCCTGCACAATTTTAATCATGTGCATGACTCAGGATCAAAGGTCTGAAAGCATTAGGAACCATAATTTACCTACGCACTGATGTGGAATCCTTAAGGTTACGAATCAGGATGTCATTTTAATCGTGAACCAATACCGTGAATTTGTTGTGTATTTAACTTTACCTGTTGTTGCCAAGTGAAAAAACTTTTTCAAAGAGTTGTCAGCTTTTTGTATGGCAATAAATGAGTCTCTACTAATTAAGGTAATATTCGGTACATCATCATCATCTATCACCCCCTCATTCTGTGACTGGACATTATATTGTGCTCTCGTGGTGACAACATTGGCAGACAACATATGCTGGCGTTCCCAATCCATGTTGTCCTTTTTGTAGCATTCCTTTATGCCAGTAATGTTCCCGAAAATAAAATCTGAAATTGGATCAGAGAGTAAACATACTCTGACCTTACGAGTGAAAAAAGGCGTATCAATATGAACATCAGCCAAGGGATAATGTTCAACAGTACCCCCAAATGTGATACACTTAACCTTCTTACCTGTGTAGCAGGAAGGATCAATTATAGATCTACGGACACCTACCGTAGTGCAACATGTGTCACGTAAATCTGGAACAAGGTCTGGTATTATTCATGTACATAGAACGAGCAGAACACACAGGCAGAGCCTCCTTAATATTTGTGTTGCTTATAACTTTTCCTGGATGTCCTGTCATAAATTGGCGTCCCAAAGATCCACAGTTAACAGTGACTGCGCTCATGGAGATAGGCCAGAAAATCTGGATTTATAGCTGATAATACCATGTCCCTTAATATGAGATCCATCAAATCTTCAAAAGTGCGCTTAATTTTTGAAAGTTCAATCCAACGATTGAAGCAAATCTTAATTGATGAGATAATTATCCAAAGTCCTTGTTAGTGTCTGGTATCCATTTTTTTAATCGTTGACGATAACCTTCCTCATCCAGATGATATTTCCTCAGTAACAGTGCTCTAATAGCATCATAGTTTTTTCTATTTCACTCGTCCAGTGTGTACACTGCGGATAATGATTCACCTACCAAATATGAGTCCATGCGAATACTCCATGACGACCTGGGATTTTTAAATTCCTCACATAATGATTCAAAACGGTGTAAAAACCATGGAATATCATCAACACCTAGGGAAACATTTGTCACATGAAATTTAAAATTGGCTGTGTGTTCTTTCTTAGCAGAACCTCCATTCTCATGATTATTTTGTTTATCCTGGGGTATTAATCTGAGTTTCTCAAGTTCCATAGCCGCCATTTTTTGTTTATGCTCTAACTCGGCCAACCTTATCTTCTATTCCTGTGTCATTTTCTCTGAATTTATTCCCATCTCTCTTTTTCTCTCATACGTGCCCTCTCTTCTCTTTCCAACCTTTTTCTTCTTTGTCTTTTTCTAAGTGTGACATGGCAAATTCTCCAAGCGCTGGGCATTGCTTACCCAGTTCCTTGCCTTGTTTAATGAAATATTATAGAGTAGACATATTGTCTTTTTACAGTATACGTGACTTAGTCGGTATCCAACTTCACAAGTATGAATATCTCAATTTGTGCAATGCTGATTAATAAACAGCAATTTAATCCAGATTTTTTTTATCACTAATATCAATAATCAAGTACAATTATCATGGAATCAATGAAAAGTGTGGAGCAAGTGCAATACAAATTAAGATAATATAAAACTATAGTGGAAGCAAAGAAAAGATAATGAGAGGAAAAGAACTACGAATGTTGTGAAAAATAAAATCAATGCTACAACTACAAAAATGACAAGACAGTGACGCAAGACAACATTAATATATGCATCAAATAAATGATAGTAAGGGTAGATGAACAATATACGAACAATAATGCTGAAAAACTAAAAAAAACTAACAATGACAACAATCACAAACAACACAAAGAACATGACTGCACAAATAGACAGAAAATGGATATAATAAATTCGGAATTAGTGCTATACCACTCAGCACTGTTCGCCTGACCTCACTCCAAAAGAATAATATGCTGGTCCTACAGAACGATTTGATTTTGGGACCGTCCTGAGAGGTATTCCAAAACCAAATTCCCTGCTAGCCTCCCACTAAATAAATACATATAAAAACATTGAAGACATATAAATATAAGGAAGAGCTCTATCCGGTAAAATCAAAAAGAACTGGAAGCAGATCACAAACATTAAATCGCTTATCTTAATAAAGCATACCACGTGGGTAGACGTATCCAGGTGGGGAAATCTCGGTGCATCCTCTTGTAATTAGAAAGCAATGCCAACCATGGTAGAGTTCTCTTCTAATAGTAGCCTACCGTAGACTACAACGCCATTTTGTTCAATCCTTGTAACCGTATGTGAGCGACGAGCATCTGCTTCTTGAACAAATCTTGGGTAATCTTGTTTTGATCACACGCTATACTTTTCTTGTAGGAAAGTGAATCTTTCTTGATAACATACGACTGGTTATAATCTTCAAGCGGCGACTTCAGAATGAGTAGTTCATGAAAGTTTATAAGTAAACTGTTAGTGCAGATTCTAGCAGATCTTGAATAGTAAAGCCTTGAACTTCCCTGATGACGATATATGCAAATGATTTACAGCTGACGATAACAATGTTCGTACTTTAGTTCATTTGTTGTAAACTATGGGAGCTGTTATTTCATAAAAGTTGTTAGTATGCAAAATCCAGTTGAGGCTATACACTCGGTGACTATTGAGGCCGTAAAATTTGCGCACTTTTGAAGAAAAAAAAAATCTCCGGCTTGGCTACCCATTTATCTGTGACGTTCCATTTTATCTTGGTATTAGTTAATATTGGTCAAGCCAATATAGGGTAAAGATGGTTCAACTGTTAAATGGTAACGAACACAGAAACTTGTGAAATAATTGTAGATCACTCCTGTTGGCGATTCTTGGCAATTTATTTACATGTCCCACAACATATGGCTCCATATGATAGTCATAATTATTAGATACTCTTGTTCATCCAGGCCAACCACAACAGGCCATCAAAGTTCATGTCTAAAACTAAGGCAGTAATGGTGCTTTCGTCACCTTTCGTACCGTCTGTCTGGTACAAGTCCGCTATATAATTATATAGTACTCAAGCGTACATTATCTACACGATACTTCCCTGGTCAGTAAATGAATCTCTGTCATACATATGCGTAAACACCTTTGTCACGAAATGGATTTAGGACTAGAGACTGTCTACATATAGTGACAAGACAATAGTAAGAAGAAAGACTGAAATGATAGATTCAGATAGAAATATAGTGCAAACTGTGAAAGTTGAGACCATTGGCTCCGAGGTTGAGAACCGAGGTTGATTCTTTCCTCGCCACTTCGGACGTTTAAATTGCTATGGCCTCGAACCACCTCTAACTACCCTATGGGGATAAGGTTCAATTAAGATTCACAAACACCAAGGTACAGACAACATATAGCTACTGTACTAAAGGAAATGACTGATGCCAGCTACAATTTATACAAGTTTATTATACACCTATAAACAACAAACATATGCATGTCCCTTACATCAAGTGCGAGGATGCACTCCTGAAACAAAAGCAAGCACAGTTAAAAATGCATCAACCCCAACCCTTCTCCCACAATTGCAACCTGTATGGAGAAAGAAGGTAAGGTTAACTGAAATGAACTACACTGCCCTTGATGTCGCCTACACTCCAAACTAGCTGTTCTAAATTCTAACTCTAACTCTAAGTCCACTGATAGCTGGAACGACGGCGAAGTGACTACACAATCTCTGCACAGACTTCGGTTCTACACAGCCTATCCTGGAATCTCCTGAACACAACTAACTGCACCTCTAAACTTCAGCAGCTGTCCTCTGCTATGATTCACCAAAACTAACAGTTCTGCCTATCTGTGCTGACTTCAGTAGAGAGAATGTTTACCCTATCTCTCTCCACTAACTCTGGACTTGATGACTGAGGGTTAACAGAACCCCACTGGATTCTGGACTGGAACTGTAGCGGACTTCTACCACTCGGAAATTACCTGCCCGAGTACCTATAACTGGGCTGTCGGCTTTATTATGGCCGTGAAGAAACGAACACAAACTTATCACACCGCTGGCAGCCTGCCAAATCTGCGTGTGTAACGAGCGTCAGAGCTCAGGATTTATCCACAAAAAATCCTATTCGCTGGAAAATGTCTTCCCCTGGTTGGGAAAACGTATTTTCTTCCTCTCCGTCCACTACTGGCAACTAACGTAAAACCCTTGCGGTTCTGCGAATGCCCCAACTTTGCCGTGGGAGAAATTTTGTGGTCTCAAAATTCCGCTCTCATTCCCACACAAAAAAGCCGGCACCTGCTGTTTAGACAAAAGCAAAAACAACAGCTAAACAAAACGTTAATACTCTATTACAAATAACAATTAACTTCCTGACAAACCCTTAAGTCTTTAACACTTAAGTCTCCCCCGTCTATAATCAATACAGCTCCCCTACTCTCTCCCGTTATGCACCACCATACAAAATCATGCAAACAAAGTCCGCTCCCCCCCACTGAGCTCCCTTCTCTACCTGAGCCCACAAGGTAAACATTGGCTAACCCAGATCGCCTGTTCTGCCTGACTAACTCCGAGCAACAACCATATTTTCAATGGCCCGTCTGGGCAGACGTACTGTGGCCTACTTCTTACGCTGACACTAATGCCGTAATGTTTAACACAACTAAAACTAGCCTTCTCTAGGAATTCCTAAAATTCCCGTCAATAATAGTAATCACATTCAAAATGAAAATACAAAATAATTCCCTTAACATAAATAAATGTCATCTCCATCGTCTGAATACACAGAATAACAAAGCACAATCAATAACCTATAACCCTGTTTACGCTAGCATCTACATGCCGTCAAAAGTTATACATAACCCCTGGTTATCAAATTGAAAACCCCGTAGTTTTTAACCACGTGTTTATCTCCCCCTCGTCCCTCTGAACGTCGTATCAATAACAATTCCGTAACCAACGCGCCCACGCGCTTCCAAATTATGCCTCTTTCACTCCCGTCCACAGATATATGCGTAACTATATAAATAGCGAGCATCAATACTCTCACTAAAATCACAAATAAAAATACACATACGCGCTCCCGACTATTCTGTAAATAAATAAAATTCGCAGATGCGAGTTTCTCTCCCGACCGACTTTGCAATAATACAAAGCGGTGATATCTCAACTTTTAAACCATGCCGCTATTCTTTCAACAAGGAATTAAATGGACCTAGTTTCTCATGTCTATCACTCAGATCGAATTGATGGCTCTGGAGTTAAGAATTAAATTAAACTAAACTGCCCAAGAAACTTAAATGATCGGCTAGGACTAGAAAAATTAAATAAAGTCCTCACGCAAAAATTCATGCTTACCAAATCTCGAATGTCCAACTGAAGGCAATCGACAATTTGCTTCTGGCACCCGGCTTTGGCAAATTTTCATTAAAAGAGAAAGAAGCTTATGAAATATAGGCCTTTTATAATCAAGACCCCCACGCGCCGACTTCATGACGTCATATGCGCGGCGTGGTTCTTAAAGCCAATGGGCGCTCTGCATTTCAACTGCAGTTATCTCTCAGCCAATCAGAACCTAGATCGTTCTGATGCAACCAGTCCCCGCTAGACAAAGAACCAGGAATTGGTCCTAGCCCTATACTGCGGAAATGAAGCAAAAATGGCCGCAAATAATTTAACTCCCGAAAAATGCGTATATGGCCACGCAATATCTTTAAAAAAAGACAATCTGGTGCCAATCCTGATCTAGCATCTATAATCTTAATCTAGAATAATACTGTCTAATTCCCTACACCCCCATTCTAAACACATAAAGAAGAACCATAATGCAGATGAGATCAAACTCCCTCGTGATCTCATCTTGAAAAAAAACGTAAATAATAGAAGGAGAAGAAACATGGAGAAGGATTACCTGTAATCCCTCCTAAAATATAGTGAACAAAATGCAAGGAGAAAAAGACATGGGCCATTTGAAAGACAGAATCTCAGTACTTTCGTCACATCACTCCCACCTTCGAAGATTGAGCATCGATCTCATTACTGAAATCTCTGTGTTTCACACTGGCCCTTAACTCTGTCTACAAGGCTGTCTGTCCTTACCCCTCCTATTCAGTGTTCTTCGACCTTCCTCTTTTGCGTTTCCTCCTTCCTCCTCTCCTAGAATGAGCTCCTATGCTCCGTTGGGAGAGTTGATCTCTCTTCAGACCTGTGCCGTCTAATGGCGGGTCTGAACTTTCCCTTGCTATGACCGTCCAAAGGCTGTCCTGGTCAGCTGATGTGACCGACGGGCGCTGTGGCGACCTGGCGATGACGACTTCCTCGCTGCGCGTCAGCAGGGTTGTGACTGCTGGTACCGTGCGAGAACGATGCAACGTCTCGGGTTCCTCTGGTGTAGAGCCTCCGATTTCTTGCTGGGTGTCTATTGGATCACGATCGACCTCAATAGCTTCTACCTTTGGAGAAAGGTAGGTAAGATCTGCCCCTGGCAGTGGTTCTGGACTCGCTCTTCCCCTACCAATCTGAAGCGGGACAGAGCTCTCCAAAATAGCTCCTTGCAAATGCGTAAGGTCGCTTTTCTCACTCTTTTCTGGCCTGAAAAGTTGGTGAGATGAAAATGTAGACCACGGGAGCTCTCCGTCTAACACCCTGGTTCTACCTTCAACCTTGCCCTCCCCTGTGAGAGTTACTGGCGTCAGTTGGAATGTGTCCTGCAGTGACACTTGACGGTTTAAGATCCCGTTAGATCGCGGAGAATCTGAGTTAAAGCTCTCAGTAACTGGTTCCAATGTTCCGTGAAACGAATTGGAAAAGATAGCCAATTTTTCAGGCTGCTCGTTACAAGAGTCGTTTCCTGTAAACGAGATACGAGAGTTGTGGGGCCCATCTCCGTCTATAGGCAAACGGATACTCAGATCACTGTCCTCCTCCGTTTGAGTAAAGTGCTGGTCGGATGGGGCTCCAGGGCTGGTTGGAACTATATGCTCGCTCAGACCGCTATCTTGTGCCCTATGAAGATGGCGCTGGTCGTTGACATATGTAATACTGCTCTTGTCAGTATGTTCCTCACTTGAAGGAGCTAATACCATCGGGGGCCTAATTCCCGACAACAAAGAGTGTACTTCCGGAATCAGAGGCGTCGTCACCACTGTTTGGCCGGTTGGCTGAACAGGGCTGGCGGGCGAATTTGCCTCTGCAAATAACATACCACTGTCGTCAGAGGCGTTGCACCCCTCCTTGGCACGACAGCTATGTTTGAGCTCGCTCGGGGCTCCGTGAATTAGGGGTTCTCCTTTTTCACGTTTCTGGCCTGCAGTAGGCCCCCTTGCATCAGCAAGGATCGGTGTGGTCGGGTTCCCCAAAACCAAATATGGGTTACCGAGAATGAAGTCGTAGGCCGGCTGAGCCGTTACAGCTGCCTTGATGGTGCCAGACACGAACCTACATTTCACCTCAATATTGGCTACCGGAAAGCACTGTGAAGTCCCTTTCCTTAAAACTCCACCAATATTCACTTTTTCCTTCGTCATCTGCCAGGGCTTCACCAGATGTCGGGCGACTATGCTGGGGTATGTAAGCCCGCTGTCAAATAAGCATGTAGTCTCAGTCCCGTTCACTTCTGCTGGCCCGCTGTTGGAAAACAACTTCTCTGACTGGAAGGGTTTCCACTTCTTCCCTTGTTTCACCCTCACAGGCCTTAAACAAGCCATCTGATGAGCGGGTTGTTTGTTTGGGCACCGTGTTGTCCAATGAGAAGTAGTCCGACAGAACCTACAATATCTCTCATTATCTCCCCGGTTCCTGACGGGTTCATGAGAAGTCGGCCCCTGTGTTCTGTTAGGCGGCTGGGAGCGCATGTTATGACTGGGAGGGGGCTCCTTGCGAGACGGCCCTTGCGGTTGGTGAGCTGAAGAGGAAGGCGAATGCGATGAAGATGCTCCTTTGTCCGGGGCTGGCAGGTCAGGGTGTTTTCTTTTCTGGCCCAGTACTTCGGCCTGGGCCGTCTGGAACCTTTCTGCAAATAGAATTATCTGGTCCAGTTGCTGTGCGCCCTGCTCCGCCAGGTACTTCCTTAAGTCCGGAGACATGTTGGCCTTTATCTGTTCGCACATGATGAGCTCTTCGAGTCCTTCAAACGATTTAGCCAAACCCGACAACTCTCTCCAGCGAGTGAGGTAATTCCTCAGCCTCTCCGCGAATTGGGGAAAACTTTCTCCCTTCTCCAGTCGACTTTCCCTAAACATCGTTTGGCACTTCCGGGGAGTCCATTGGAATCGCTGTAACAGGGCGTTCCGCAGAGCCTCAAAGTTACCTTGGTCATCTACCAGCATCTTGCTATAGACCTCATACGCATGTCCTCTTAGAGATTGAGATAATTTGAGACACCAAAGACTATCATCCAGCCCGTATGCCTTTGCCATCCGTTCAAATTTTTCTAAAAATACCTCAATTTTCTCATTCCCGTTAGGAAAAGAGTCCATCGGAAAATTCATGGCTGCCATCCGGGGCCCTCCGTTTCCTGAGGTGTCTGTTGCCCCTGCTCCGGGAGAATCTCCGTTAGCCGAACTGCCTTCCGAAGATCGGTACTGCAGTTCCAGTGAACGCAGGGCAAGTTCATGCTGTCTCTCTGCTGCCTTCTCCCTCTCTTGGGCTTCCCTCTGTGCTAACTTCTCCTGGGCTTCCCTCTGTGCTATCTTCTCCTGGGCTTCCCTCTGTGCTATCTTCTCCTGGGCTTCCCTCTCTGCTATCTTCTCCTGGGCTTCCCTCTGTGCTATCTTCTCCTGGGCTTCCCTCTCTGCTTTTCTCTCTTCTGCCTGTCGGGTCTTCTCTTCTTTCTCCGTCTGCCGGTCCTGTTCCCTCATAATGTAAGCCCTAGTCTCGGCCTCATTCATCCCCATGCTTTTAGCTGCGTCCTTCCATGCAGTAAGTAGCTTGACCAATTCAGCCATCTTACCTGACAAATCAGCAGTACTCACAACGAGGGGAAATGACAAAAAAGGAACAAGAAAAATTTACTGTTACCTACTAGGAATATGCTGTCGCAAAAACCCGCACTCAGACTAGCACCAAGTCTGACTAATAACTACCTGAAAAAAATTCAAGTTATCCAGCTACCCAAAACCCGAATTTACTTTCCTGTCAAGAAAAAAATTCCATTAGCCATCAATTACTTCTAAGTCATAAACAACCTTACAACCGCTATCCTCTATACTAACTGGAACCTGTGGAAAAAAACTTATAGCTGGATCAGTCTTAATATAGCTCAAGTCTAGGGGATTTTTTTTTGAAATCTATTTCCAGAACTTTCTACAGAGACAATCTATGAATCTAGAATTGATCCCAACAAAGATGATCCCAAGGACGACGCCACCACTTTGTCAAGATCACAGAATTGAACGTAACAAAGATGATTCACCGGACGATAGCACCCACTTTGTCACGAAATGGATTTAGGACTAGAGACTGTCTACATATAGTGACAAGACAATAGTAAGAAGAAAGACTGAAATGATAGATTCAGATAGAAATATAGTGCAAACTGTGAAAGTTGAGACCATTGGCTCCGAGGTTGAGAACCGAGGTTGATTCTTTCCTCGCCACTTCGGACGTTTAAATTGCTATGGCCTCGAACCACCTCTAACTACCCTATGGGGATAAGGTTCAATTAAGATTCACAAACACCAAGGTACAGACAACATATAGCTACTGTACTAAAGGAAATGACTGATGCCAGCTACAATTTATACAAGTTTATTATACACCTATAAACAACAAACATATGCATGTCCCTTACATCAAGTGCGAGGATGCACTCCTGAAACAAAAGCAAGCACAGTTAAAAATGCATCAACCCCAACCCTTCTCCCACAATTGCAACCTGTATGGAGAAAGAAGGTAAGGTTAACTGAAATGAACTACACTGCACTTGATGTCGCCTACACTCCAAACTAGCTGTTCTAAATTCTAACTCTAACTCTAAGTCCACTGATAGCTGGAACGACGGCGAAGTGACTACACAATCTCTGCACAGACTTCGGTTCTACACAGCCTATCCTGGAATCTCCTGAACACAACTAACTGCACCTCTAAACTTCAGCAGCTGTCCTCTGCTATGATTCACCAAAACTAACAGTTCTGCCTATCTGTGCTGACTTCAGTAGAGAGAATGTTTACCCTATCTCTCTCCACTAACTCTGGACTTGATGACTGAGGGTTAACAGAACCCCACTGGATTCTGGACTGGAACTGTAGCGGACTTCTACCACTCGGAAATTACCTGCCCGAGTACCTATAACTGGGCTGTCGGCTTTATTATGGCCGTGAAGAAACGAACACAAACTTATCACACCGCTGGCAGCCTGCCAAATCTGCGTGTGTAACGAGCGTCAGAGCTCAGGATTTATCCACAAAAAATCCTATTCGCTGGAAAATGTCTTCCCCTGGTTGGGAAAACGTATTTTCTTCCTCTCCGTCCACTACTGGCAACTAACGTAAAACCCTTGCGGTTCTGCGAATGCCCCAACTTTGCCGTGGGAGAAATTTTGTGGTCTCAAAATTCCGCTCTCATTCCCACAAAAAAGCCGGCACCTGCTGTTTAGACAAAAGCAAAAACAACAGCTAAACAAAACGTTAATACTCTATTACAAATAACAATTAACTTCCTGACAAACCCTTAAGTCTTTAACACTTAAGTCTCCCCCGTCTATAATCAATACAGCTCCCCTACTCTCTCCCGTTATGCACCACCATACAAAATCATGCAAACAAAGTCCGCTCCCCCCCACTGAGCTCCCTTCTCTACCTGAGCCCACAAGGTAAACATTGGCTAACCCAGATCGCCTGTTCTGCCTGACTAACTCCGAGCAACAACCATATTTTCAATGGCCCGTCTGGGCAGACGTACTGTGGCCTACTTCTTACGCTGACACTAATGCCGTAATGTTTAACACAACTAAAACTAGCCTTCTCAAGGAATTCCTAAAATTCCCGTCAATAATAGTAATCACATTCAAAATGAAATACAAAATAATTCCCTTAACATAAATAAATGTCATCTCCATCTTCTGAATACACAGAATAACAAAGCACAATCAATAACCTATAACCCTGTTTACGCTAGCATCTACATGCCGTCAAAAGTTATACATAACCCATGGTTATCAAATTGAAAACCCCGTAGTTCAACCACGTGTTTATCTCCCCCTCGTCCCTCTGAACGTCGTATCAATAACAATTCCGTAACCAACGCGCCCACGCGCTTCCAAATTATGCCTCTTTCACTCCCGTCCACAGATATATGCGTAACTATATAAATAGCGAGCATCAATACTCTCACTAAAATCACAAATAAAAATACACATTACGCGCTCCCGACTATTCTGTAAATAAATAAAATTCGCAGATGCGAGTTTCTCTCCCGACCGACTTTGCAATAATACAAAGCGGTGATATCTCAACTTTTAAACCATGCCGCTATTCTTTCAACAAGGAATTAAATGGACCTAGTTTCTCATGTCTATCACTCAGATCGAATTGATGGCTCTGGAGTTAAGAATTAAATTAAACTAAACTGCCCAAAGAAACTTAAATGATCGGCTAGGACTAGAAAAATTAAATAAAGTCCTCACGCAAAAATTCATGCTTACCAAATCTCGAATGTCCAACTGAAGGCAATCGACAATTTGCTTCTGGCACCCGGCTTTGGCAAATTTTCATTATTATGAAATATAGGCCTTTTATAATCAAGACCCCCACGCGCCGACTTCATGACGTCATATGCGCGGCGTGGTTCTTAAAGCCAATGGGCGCTCTGCATTTCAACTGCAGTTATCTCTCAGCCAATCAGAACCTAGATCGTTCTGATGCAACCAGTCCCCGCTAGACAAAGAACCAGGAATTGGTCCTAGCCCTATACTGCGGAAATGAAGCAAAAATGGCCGCAAATAATTTAACTCCCGAAAAATGCGTATATGGCCACGCAATATCTTTAAAAAAAGACAATCTGGTGCCAATCCTGATCTAGCATCTATAATCTTAATCTAGAATAATACTGTCTAATTCCCTACACCCCCATTCTAAACACATAAAGAAGAACCATAATGCAGATGAGATCAAACTCCCTCGTGATCTCATCTTGAAAAAAAACGTAAATAATAGAAGGAGAAGAAACATGGAGAAGGATTACCTGTAATCCCTCCTAAAATATAGTGAACAAAATGCAAGGAGAAAAAGACATGGGCCATTTGAAAGACAGAATCTCAGTACTTTCGTCACATCCTTCCTAATATGCAGACACACTGGCGGACATAAAAACATCAGCAGGAACACACATGAAACGCAGTCATTTCGGTTGGATACACTTCCAAAAGATAACTGTCGTTACTTTGCACGTGCGTCTACGTATTTAATTTTATTTGACGTCATTTCAATCTAGCGACGCTCTTGTTGAGCATCGCGATGGTTTAAAATGATGAACACATTGTGGTGCGCAAAAAGAGGCGCAACAGGAACGAATGTCTATATCCTGCTCTCAGTTGATCCAATCCCTGTGCTAGAACGTAGTGGGTATAGGTGGTAAATATTACTTTCACACTCATAATGTAAGATATTCTAAGAATATCATGTCATACAATGAAACATAACCATATATGGCTTTGTTCTTTCCGTTTACTATTATACACACTGGTGAACCCATCTGCAAACGTATCCTTCAAATCTTGCCATCGCTAATATGTGTCCCCATACTGGCTTTAATCTATAATTATCATTACCTAAATCAGGGGTGGAAATGCTTACGCAAATCTCACCTGCCCTGATTTCAGTCTCCAGGCAGATAAATTGGCAACATATCACTGACCACAGACGTTATTTTTTCAGTCAAATCATCTGGTCTTCCTTTGTAGTCTGACTCAGTGTGGTCACGATAAGCACTCACCACCGTATGTGTTTAATCTCTACGTCTAGGTAGGGCGGAAATAATTACGTGAAAAGACCACAATCATTTTCACGTTGACCCTATGAAATCAAATCTGGTTCAACAACTTAAGCGATTACAATTAATCCTTAAGGATGGTCAATTAGCCGGGAAATAACACTATTACAGTATGAACAGAGGTCAACCGACGATTGAGGCGTCGCGGGGTACAGGTTTGTGTGCATGAAATGAAGAAATAAATGGAGAAAGAGAAAGAAGAAGAATAAAAGGACACAACTAAAATATCGTCACAGTGTAGAGGAAGAATTAGATTAAAGGAAATCTCTAAATAAATGAAAGAATAGATTTTAATGATTTAATAACCGGCTAATATTTAAAACGATTCGAATTTTGTTTAGTTCCGCAACCGATAATAGTGTCAGAAAATTAAACTAACATTAAGCACCTGGGTGGCTTATTACAAGGAAAACGTAAACACCTACATTCGCAAGTTTCAGTATAGACAAAACAATGAATATCAGGACACGAAGTTATGATGCAGTTGATTGGCATAAACCAAAACACTGACCATCTGGATATGAAAATGTTGCGCAGCGGTTCTAAAAACATAAGATCATGTTTTTTTTAAACATGTGGAATGACGTTTGATGCGTAATGAGAACTTAATTTAACGTATAACTAAAACACTGAACATCAGTACGTGAGAAATTTGGCATAGTACTGACGTAGTACAGTGAGGTAGTGTGACCGTGCAATGGCTGCATGCTCCCTATGCAGCATTGTTTTCCCGATAATATATAGCTTAAACATTATAAAACAGATAGCTAACATATAATAGTGAATAAGTGAATAGTACAACATGGCCGTATACTTCGCCGGGAGCATTGTTTCAGATATTATATAGCTTAAAAGAATAAATCACAACGTTAACAACGTATAGAAAAAAAAACGCACAGATAAACACAAGTGGTAATTATTTCTATGCCATTGTTAGGAGGAGCTCATTCAAATATGTCCGGGATGCTAGAGTCTGGAAGGGACCAGTGATTGGAAGTGATCCCTACCTGCTTACAAGCAAAAGAACAATGAAAGAGTTGCTCAGCCTAGGAACTGCCCAACATCACGCAAGAAACCAAGTAAACGAACGGGAGAAATGAGCATTAAGACCTACAAGCTGAGAGAGCCAGAAATTAAGACCAGATATCAGGGGCTTATTGCTGCAACGGTAAGCAACACAGAAGAATAACCTGATGACTTGGAAACCATCTGGCTTAAATTCAAGGACATCATAAAGACAGCTTCTGCAGAAGCATGTGGTGAAGTCCGACTTGGGAACAAGAGAAAGAGGACACCTTGGTGGACAGAGGAGATGGACTTGAGACAACCTGGAAGAAGATTTATTCAAAGGATCTCTCTCTCCAGGCCTCAACTCACTATTACTGTCTAAGCCTCTCCTGCTCTCACTCTTTTCTCTTATCATACATAGAGATTCTAGTAAAGAGCTAAAAATACAAATATGGATGGAAAGGTCGTGAACAGCGTATTAATAAAGGTGTAAACTTTATTAAAGAAGAAAAAGCATGGAATTTATGCATATCATCACAACAACATAAAATTACATCAATAATCAAATATTCATCAATAATCATATACACCAACAACCACACACACAGATCACCATTCATAAAACCTGTAGAACACAAAGAGATAAATAATCGAGTGACAGTCCTTCGGTTTTCGGGGACCAGCTGAAGTAACTCCAGTAAGTGGTGTTTTCGTATATATCCTCCATCGGTGATGGAATTAACCTGAATAACATCACTGTATAGGCGCTATCGTTGGTGACCCCCCCCCCCCTACTGGCGCGAGTTGGGCTGGGGGGACGCTGTTTATCTCCTGCTGACCAACTGATTGAACTGGGCGACAGCCTGACCGCTTTTCGGGGACCAAATGTACTAGCTCCAGGAAGTGAATTACTTGTAGATCCTTCGTGAGGGACTAGCCTACAAAACTTTCTTTGTTGGTGCTAAACGTTGGTGACTCCCCTTATAGCGTGAGTGGGGCTGGAACTCTGTCCATAGATGGCTGCTCATACGTGCGAGGTTTTAAGTATCCAGGAAATACACCAGAAGAAGTCACTTGAGGACAAAGAGTCCCAGGCGCGCTTATCCGGCGCAAGGCTCCGCTTGGCTGTAAATCCTGTTTAAACTGGTTTGGCTGTGGTTTGCTGAGTGCCCCGTTTAGGCACAAAAAAGGCGGGTGATATGGAATTCTGCTATAGGCATGCTGAGCGGGTTTGATATTCTGGAAGCCGCAATGCTCTGGCTGGTAATCCAATAGGCGAGTAGAGAACTACTACTGCGTTTGGAGATTCCAGATTTAGCGTTGGCTCCGTTGCACTGCGTGAGCTTAACTTGGCGTTGACAAAAAGGGGTTTTGATTCAGGAACGGGGTGTGACGATTCGTGACGCTAGCGGTATTCAGAACCCTCTAGATCGAAGAGAATATTTCGTTCTTCGCCTGACTGGAATCTGCTCTCGCGAGTCGGTCTCCCTGAAACTGAGACCCAAAAAGAGACACCCTTTTACTTCAAGCAAATAATAAATCACACTAACTTTATACAGAAAGTTTCGCTCCACTATGGGATTAAATTTATTGTAGTTATTGCTATGATAGTTTAGGGCTGTCTTTAACCATGTCTCCTGTTCCTTAAAAATATCAATTATCAACACGCGCCCGCATAGGCTTAATATCTTTTGCACCCCCAGGTACCTGTCAGTAAATGTTCTGACGTCAAAAATCTACTCCTCTTCTCCCAATCTCACATACAGGAAACCTAACCTGTAGTTACAGTTAAAAGAATATGCTTATTCATCTTACAACATTAAATGAATTTACATAAACAGATTACAGCATTTGACATTACACAAATAAATCGTATGTCCCCTTTGGAAAATATATTAGCATTCCACAAAATGAGTACAAAGACAATGCCATGTTCTTGCTATAATAATACAGTTGTGGCTAAGTCATAAGATATAATTATATCTATGCCTGGTGACTGCTTTCGGTGAAAGTTATAGACTAGTGCCTAGCCACACAAGTAAGCATAAAATGATCCTCCCTTGCCACTGGAAATATCTATCAAAAGGAATAAGTGACTATCTCCTATAATCCAGAGTTATTACCTGCATCTCACTATTCAGTTTTAAAGTGAACAATCCACACCTGACATTATCTTACAGAAATGACAGTTAATCTTGCTGACTCTTAACCCAATGGTAAGCATTCGTGGACTGATTCTACGCCTAATATCTGTTATTGTAAGTTTAACATTTAACCCATGATAAACCGTAAAAGTTTAAGCACCACTTAATAGGCCATAGACAGCGCTACCTTATCACTGAATAAATTACTAGGAGAAGTCCTCAGAAATAAATTCACTTTCCTAACAGATATATAAAAGCTAACATGAATCTAATATAATAATTATAAGATATGTCAACTCACCCCGAAAAATGACTAGAACATAGGCAAACACATTCTAGTACAGTGTTAACGTTTGCCTTATCTCATGATGGTCATCTACGGGCCAGGAAAATTTACGAATGTCTTCTGTCTATTAAAACCAGTCTACTCTTATAGATCACAAGGGACGCTCCCCCCGGACCTGGCCTGCATATTTCTACAGAAGTTCGGCGAAAGACGTAATCTAGAGTAAGACAAAGAAATCGTGCGAAAGTTCCCCAGGTAGAGAAATGCATAACATTATGCTCTATCTTGTCTAAGGGGCGAAAACCCAAAGACTGACCGCGATTGTTATCTTCCCCTGAAACAGATCACACTCGTTACCCAGGCCTCAAAGGGTACCAGCCGCTCGTCATCAAACGTTTTAAAGCGACCAGAGAAATTCCCCTGTTGGGACCACGGAGGGTACCCGCCGCTAACGAACCGTTTCTTTCACAGAAACCGTCTTTGGCTCGTTCTAACACTTAAAGCGGACCCGAGAAATGTTTCTCTGGTCGAACAGGTGCGTTTAGATAACATTACGTCTAGCGTTAGCTGACCGCAGCTGGCCAGCGTAAACAACCTCGGGTGGGGTTGAGAAGGTGAAAAAATGTAGGTAGAATATGAAAGAAACGAAAATACAAAATGTCTCGGAAAACAGAACATTTAAGGGAGTAATCAAATTATGGACAAGATGGTAAAATAGATTATCGGTCACGTGACACTTACTGCCCCGAAGGAAGTAATGGAAAGATGGAAAGAATATTTTTCAGAACTCATGGATGGTGAGCATGGTGAAGCATCAGAAATGATAACCACTAGCACAGAAGAGGAAACAAATGGTGATGAATATGACATAAAGATGGAAGAACTGAAGGCAGCACTGGAGAAAATCAAGATGGGCAAAGCAGCAGGGCATGATGGTATAACACCAGAAATGGTTAAGTACAAGGGAGCATCAGGCGACCTATTACTCTTAAGGGTCCTACAGGCAGCGTGGTGCAACAAGACAATATCAAAGGATTGGGAGATTGCCATCATAACACCAATTTTCAAAAAGAGTGACAATCGACAATGTGGAAACCATAGAGGCTTATCCCTTCTCAGTGTCGCTGGTAAAATCTACTCTAGAATCCTAGAGCAGAGACTCCGACGCCTAGCTGAGCCACAATTGGATGAGGTCCAGTGCGGATTCCAAGCAAACCGGAGTACTCAAGACCTACTCTTCACACTCAGACAGCTGAGTGAAAAGGCCCTTGATTATAAAAGTGAGATCCATCTTTGTTTCATAGATCTGGAAAAGGCGTTTGACAGAGTCCCCTGGAGCAAACTTTGGGACTGTTTGGCGAGGAAGAACATTTCAGCACCTCTGATTCATGCTATACAGAGCTTCTAAAAGTCTTGCAGAAATTATGTGAGGACAGAAAACCATAAGTCAGAAGAGTTCAGGACCACCACTGGTGTAAGACAAGGTGATATCCTGTCACCTTATCTTTTCATACTCCTCATGGACGATGTCATCAAGGCATGTAAGGAAAGAACAAGAAAGTATTCAGTGGGGTACTGGAAGACGAGACAGGTCTGTATTTCAGAGCTGGCATTTGCTGATGATGTTGCCCTGATTGCTAAATCAGAGGCACATCTCCAATCCAACCTGCAAATCTGGAAGGAAGAGCTGGAGAAGAGAGGAGTGGTCATAAGCAGCTCTAAAACAAAATCCATGGTGATATCACGAGAAGACATAAGACATCAGATTAAGCTGGGAGAACAGGTCCTGGAGCAGGTCGACCACTTTAAATACCTCGGAGTTATTATAGACCGCATCACGTGCAGATCACTAAGTACGGCATTATGCTGTAATGGCAACTTTTAACTGACAGCTATTATAAGTTTATACGATGGTTCTCATACTTTTCAAGGCTACTCTAGAATAACACCAAAAACAAAAACAAAATAACGTATTTTTGACTGACATCTTGTTAAGTTAATAAGAGAAAGGAATGTAATGTTGATAGATATAATTCATATTAGGAAAATGAATTTGATTTTAACCGTGAGTACTGAACACCTGTGCGGGACGTTTTATATGAATGATTGATAGTTTGGGTTTTGTTCTAATGAGAATATTTTAGAAGTGCATTGCTGTTGCTCAATTAGGACGTGAGAAACGACAAAAATAAATGCTGAAATCAGCATTTTTCAAGGTTGTCAGGTTTACAAAGTCAGGGAATACTGACACTTTTCATAGAACAACAGAGAAAAACAGGTGCCGGGTGCAAAAATGGAGGGGTATAAATACTAGAGTTAGAACAGTAAAAGAGAGATATTTTTAGAGATTTAAAACTAGAGAGATAGAGATTGTTATAGACAGAGACAGATAAAGATTTTAGAGAACTAAAAATGTTGGAAGTTTCGTATAGGTCCGTATGCTGGAGTAGCCGGCATATGGATGAAGGATAAAGTAGGAAAGTTATGCAGATCTGAACAGATAGTTTTTGTAGAGAATAGCTAGTAATAATAAAACAAGTTAAGAAGATAATTTCTAGATAATTTTAGCTAGAGTTAGAATAAACTGTTTTCTAAGTACAGATAACGGGAGAGAGTAATCATCGAGCTTTAGAGTTTTCGGGCAACTCTGTAGTGCTCTGATATACTGTGTTGTTTGCTTCAGTAGGGCGGATTATTTGTTAATAGAGTTTGGGCGAGGCTCGTAATATTCCGAATAGCTCCGAGGATTGAAGTGAAAATAGAAAGAGAGATAGTGGTTCTCAAGCTGTTAACAAATTATTTTATCCCGCTAAGGTGAATAGTGATTCACAAGCGGCTCGTGAGTCATTTCAATGATAATGTTATTCTGCGTGATAACGCTATAGAATATGTAATGAATAATGATATCTTCACGCCGTTGGTGGAGCGGTTGTAGTGAAATGACAATGTGTGATCCTGCAGACTGGCAGGCAATAAATAAATAGTGGTGATTTTTATTTCTAGCGCTTAGCTATTGATGCCACTTGTAAGTAAACATATTGAGAACCACTGACTCGATATAATTATAGATACTGTAAAACTTCATGAGAAATGTTTACTGAATATTAAGAAAGATGATGTTGGTAATCTATATGGGATTTTGTAAATCAGTGTAACTTTTGAGTTGACACATTTTTATGTAATAATGAGAACAATGATTCTCAAGGTTTTTGTCATGATGGAAACAAGAATATATAATTAGAGATAATGAAGAACAAGGATTCGGACATTGTGTAGAATAGGACCAGATAGAACTAGAGTTAGAAGGAAATGAAACTATATATAATATTGTTGGTATTGTAAATAGGCATGCTTTAATATTCTTATATCCAACTTTTAATCTTAATAAACATTTTATTATTTACTAGATTGTCGTCAGCGATTAAGCTAATTATTGTCAGTGGTTTTAGAAAATGTTTGTCAGGGAAACAGTTAGTTATCGTGGTGACTTTGTTAAGTGTCGTCAATGACTTATGTGCTACTGTGAGATGAACTGTGTTAACAAACTAAGGTGAGCACTAACATTACATTATACGCAACATCACGTGCCATGAAAGACCAACAAGTAGCTGCATTCTCATTCGGAAGAACGAACCTGGGTTGAACAAGGTTGCACACATTCTCATGATGGTGGAAATCAATATCTAGGGCGTATAGCCTTTCAGACCACTGAACGCCGATGGGAACACTTGCATGAACATAACATGTGCCCTGTGTTAATACGGTGCAACCTAATCTAATCAGAACAATTGAACAATTAAAGCATCAGAAACAGGAATCAGACTGCACATGAAGTAAAACTACTTGCAACTATAATAGCAATTTACTGGGATCTCACTTTAGAACCCATGAGATAGGCAGGTCTACCATCAGACAGATTACCCCAGAAGAAAATGTTGATGCTGATCATTATGTCTGAATTTGATTGTTTGTTTTTCCCTGTGTTATAAGTTATAGGTACATAACAATGAAACTGCCGTAATTCTATAGAAAAAAAATTACGCTTATTTCAACGTACCGTTCAACTAGACTTTGGTAATCTTGTGAATATTGTTCATCTGACATGTTCATATATCGGTTTAACAGGAAAATTGACTTGACACTTCTTGTATGCACTTCAGTTTTTCTTTTCATATGTGCTTCAGTTGTATTAGGAATAACGCTAAAAATAGAAATGCTAAACTTAACTATATGATTTAATTCTATTTTTTGCGCCTTCCAGTATCTGGCAAGATATTTTCTTATATGTCTTCAGATCTTTGCAACTCATTCTTCAGAGTGTACAAGGATCTGCTAATGATTGGCAGAGATCTGCACATATCTTTAACCCCGGTTCTTCTTCTACAAGAGCTTTGTTATTGCTGTGAAATCTTTGTAAAATATCATTCCAAAACATCAAAATAAATACAAACTTCAGCCCTAGCAACTTGTTTGCAATGTTTTCTGGTTCTTGGTTTGCTTCTCCGTCTAGTGACTTGTCTTGAAATGTGCTGTCTAAAGCATCTCTAGGTATTTTAAAATGACTCCCATAGTTTCGCTTGCTGCCATTGCATGTTTGCTACCAACGTTTTATCGGTAGTTTTGGTTATGCACATTGAATTTCATTTTTACATTAAATTTTAATTTGTACCTTTTTATTTGCTCGTGTGTCCCTTTTGGGCTGATGCCCTAAGCTCGTCCTTATTGTGCTTAATTGATAATTCGGCCCTGCTTGTAATTTCAAATAATGTTACTTATGATTTCACAAATCCATTGACCCATCTGTCACACACGTGACCATCTATAACTCACGTGACCCATCTGACATACACGTGACCCATCTGTATGGGAACAAGAAAGTGAACGATCTTTGTCGAACTATTGTCTTCTTCGTGTCACGTGATGTTCCAACTGCTGTAGGCAGTTCTATTTATTTATATCTTCTTGGCCCTAGAACTATTCTTCAGTCCTGCTTTTCGCGTTTTTCCATGTCACGTGATTAAATTGTTAAGCATCTTTTGTTATTGGTGTTCTGTCTCCTTTTTACATAATGTTGTGTGTTTTGACACTTCGGTATATCATTAATGGCATTAATTTGTTATCACGTTAATGTTGTGTGTTGTGACAAAGAGGTTTATCATTTCACCTTTAATTTATTATCACATTACTGTTGTGACAAAGCAGTCTATCATTTACCTTGTAATCGGTTGTTACATTAACGTGCGTTGTGTGTAAGTGCACTATCTTAGTTTACTAACTTAGTTCACTATCTTAGCACACTATGTTAGTTCACTATCTTAGTTCATTATTTTAGCTCACTGCCTTAGCTCACTCTCATAGCTCACTTTCTTAGTTCACTACCACTACCGTAATTGACTAGCTTAGTTTTCTATCTTAGCTCAGTACCCTTGTTCATTATCTTAGGTCACTATTTTAGTTCACTATCTCAGTTCACTATCTTAGTACATTATCTTAGCTCAATACCTTACTTCACATACTTCACTACCTTAGTTTTTTTCGGTGTAATGGTTACCACACTGCGCTGGCGATCGGGTGATCAATGGTTCAAGCCCGGGCGAAGACATTTGAATCAGTGTTGTCGACCGGGACTTGGACTGGATTAATTCAAGCCCTGCGAAGACATTTGAAGGAGTGTCGTCGAACAGGGACTGGCGTCCCCTGACCCGACCCAGCTCTAATGGGTAGCCTCTGAAGACGGCGAGTATCTGCCTAAAATGCGAGTAGACACCTGTCAGTGTACAGGGAAAAAAGGGATACTCAAGTAAAAATCAGTCTCAGGTTAGATATACTAACCGGAGATTCTCGCCTCGAGTAATAGCGGGCGTACGTTAAAAAAAAAAAAAAAATACCTTAGTTGACTAGCTTAGTTCACGACCTTAGTTCACTATCGTAGTGTTATATCTTAGCTAACTACCTTAGTTCACTATCTTAGTTTACTATCTTAGTTTTCTATCTTAGCTCACTATCTTAATCCACTATCATAGTTTACTATCTTAGTTCACTATCCTAGTTCATTATCTTAGTTTACTATTTTAGGTCACTATCCTAGTTGACAATCTTAGTTTACTATCTTAGTTCAAAATCTTAGTTCACTAGTGTAGTTCAATATCTTAGTTCAATGTCTTAGTACACTAACTTTATTCACTATCTTAGTTTACTAAGATCGCTACCTTAGTTCCCTACCTTAGTTCACTGTTTTAGTTCACTATTGTAGTTAACTGTCTTAATTCGCCACCTTAGTTCACTGTCTTAGTGCACGACATTGGTACACAATCTTAATTTACTTTCTAAGTTTACTACCTTAGTTCACTACCTTAGTTCACTACCTTAAATCACTATCTTACTTCGCTATCTTAGTTAATTATGTTAGTTCACTTCCATAGTGCACTATCTTAGTTTACTATCTTAGTTTCCTATCTTAGATCAAACTTTTTGTTCACTATCTTAGTACACTATCTTAGTTCAATATCTTGGTTCACTATCTTAGTTTATTAAGTTCATTACCTTAGTTCACTGTCTTAGATCACTGTCGTATTACATTATCTTAGCACACTACCATAGTTCACTATCTAATTGACTACCTTAATTCACTATCTTAGTTGACTATCTTATTTCGCTATCTTAGTTGTACATACCTTAGTTCATTATCTTATTACCCTATATTGTGTACTATCTTAGTTCATTATTCTTGTTAACTATCTTAGTTCACTACCCTAGTGCACTATCTTTGTTCCCTATCTTTTTTCACTATCTAAATTTACTATCTTAGTTCACATTATCTTTGTTCGCTATCTTAGTTTACTATCTCAATTAACTATCTTAGTTCACTGCTTTATTTCACTTATTCTTCTTCTTCTTTGATCCATAACCACCAACCGTCAAAGCAGTCAGCGGCCATCACGCCTGGTGGCGTCTTGTAGGGCAGCATCAAATTGATTCCACTTTGCTCGGTCGGCGGTTATCCTTCGTAAAGTGCCCCAACTGTGGTTCATTCTTTGCATCTCAGCTTCCACAGTTCTCCGCCAAGTTGTTTTGGTCGGCCTCTTTTTCGCTTTCCCTCGGGGGTCCATAACATAGCTGTTCTTGTGATGGTATCAGGGTCCCTTCTGAGGACATGGCCAACCCAACTCCAGCGTCTGCCAGCTATGATGGTGTACATGTCCTCCTGGTTACTCCGAATAAGTAGTTCTTGGTTGCTGATGATGTTTGGCCAAAAGTTTCGGAGAATTTTCCTTAGGCAGATTGTGTGGAAGGAGGACAGTTTCGACATTTCCTTCTCTGTTACTCTCCAACATTCCGCACCATAGAGAAGCACAGAAAGTGCACAGCTCTCATACAGTCTTAATTTGGTGTTTGTGCTGTACTGGGAAGACTTCCAAATGTTGTTGAGAACAGCAAAGGCTGTTCTCGCTTTATTCATTCTGTTGTTAATGTCCTTGCTTGTTCCGCCGTCAGGTGTTACTATGCTTCCTAGGTAAGTAAATGTTTCTGTCTGTTCTAACTTCTGGTTTCTTACTGTTATTGGCTCAGGATTGCCCACATTTAGTGTCATGACCTCTGTCTTCTTCAAATTGATGTTCAGGCCAACCTGCTGGCCGTACTTATTCAGTCTATCGGTTTTTTCCTGGATGTGTTGATGTGAATGCGCAAGTAGTGCAATGTCATCTGCATATTCCAAATCTTCCAGCGTAGAAAACGTTGTCCATCTAATTCCTCTTGGACTGCCCTCTGTTGTCTGGCGCATCACCCAATCTATGACTGTCAAAAATAATGTTGTTGATAAGGGGCATCCCTGTCGTACTCCTGTTTTCACTTCGAAAGTTACATTACTCGATCCAACACTGCACGTAAAGTTAGAATAGAGGCTTTTTATAATGGAAACAGTGCGGCTGGGAATTCCATAAGCCCTCAGAATTTTCCATAAGCTGTCCCTGTGTATGCTGTCGAAAGCCTTTTCAAAATCAACAAAGTTAATGTACAGCTGTCTCTGCCATTCTGAGCACTGCTCTATAATGTTCCTGAGGGCAAATATATGATCTGCACATCTTCTGTTCTTTCTGAAGCCCGCTTGTTCTTTCCTCAGTTTATGGTCAACTGCTTTTGAAATTCTCTGGATGATTATCCTGCCTAGTATTTTGCTGGGAACTGAGAGGAGGGTAATTCCTCTCAAGTTGTTGCAGTCTGCAAGGTCGCCCTTCTTGGGCAATTTGACAATTATTCCTTTACTCCACTCTGTTGGTGTTGTCTCAGTTTCCCAGACTTGTGCAAATAGTGGTTCTAATAGTTCTGCTGCTAGTTCAGGGTCTGTCTTGAATAGCTCAGCATTTAGATTGTCGTGACCAGGCGCTTTTCCATTTTTTAACCCTTTGATAGCTGTGATAATTTCTTCTTTTCTTGGAATGTCTGTATTTACGTCTAAGTCGCTTTCAGCTTCAGGAACATTCAGCTGAGTCTCTGGTGGTTCCTTATTCAGTGTTTCTCTGAAGTGCTCTGCCCATCTTGTTTCCTGCCCCTGTTCTGTGGTGATGAGATTTCCTTGCTTGTCTCTTACTAACGTTATGTTGTTTGCACCTCGTTTTCCACTGATAGCTTTAGTTATTTTATAAACTGTGCTTTGTTCATTTCTCAGTGCTGCCTCTTCTGCCTGTCTTGCAAGGTCATCCATAAATGTCCTTTTGTTAGCACGGGTTTGACGTTTTACTTCCTTGTCCAGCTGACTGTACTGTTCACTATATATTGCCTTTAACCTGGGAGACTTAGCTTCTGTTTTCTTTCTTTTCATTTCCTTTCTCTTCGTTATGGTGTTTAGTGTTTCTGGTGTTATCCAGTCTTGGCTCTTTCTTTCCTGGAATCCCAAGCATGACTTGCTGCTTTCTTTGTATATTGTTGAGATGGTGTTGAATTTCTGGTCCGCATCATCGGTCTTTGTTCTTTCCTGGCTTTTGGTAATCAGATATCGTCTCTTTACGTCGACCACGAACGCTTTTCTAGTGAGGGGGTCCTTAAGTTTCGTGATGTTATATCTTTTCTGTTTGTCTGCAACTGGTCCAGCAGCTCTGAGTTTCACCTTCAGTCTTGCTACTACTAGGTGATGATCACTTCCCACATCTGCGCCTCTTCTTACTTTCACGTCTTGTAGTGCATGTCTCCATCTGCCATTGATCATTATGTGATCTATCTGGTTTTTGTCTCGTCCGTTTGGTGATTCCCATGTTAACTTGTGCACTTCTTTGTGTTGAAAAAGTGTTCCTCCAATGACCAGGTTGTTAATACTGCAGAAGCTTATTAATTTGTCCCCATTCTCATTTACTGTTCCACTGCCGCATTTCCCCATTACTCTTTCGTTATAATTATTGTGTGTTCCAACTTTCGCATTTAGGTCTCCCATTACTATAATAAGAACATACCTGGGTACAGTTTCCATTTCGTTTTGTACCTGTTGATAGAACTCGTCCTTGATCTCTTCATCTCTGTCGTTTGTTGGTGCATCATCATCATCAGTTGCCATCTCCACAACGAAGGTTGGCTGTAATGGATCTCCAACGTCTTCTGTCTCTTATCTTGATGGTGCACTCTGATAGACTCTTTCCTGTCCATCTCTTGATGTTATCTTCCCACTTATAGCGCTGTCTTCCCCTTGCACGTTTGCCTTCAACTCTCCCTTCTGTTATGGTCTTCTGCAAGGTGTTATGCCTTTTTATGTGGCCAAAGTATTTTAGCTGTCGAACTTGGACCTCCCTCATTAGTTCTCTTTTCATACCTAGATTTTCTAGGACCTCCTTATTTGTTTTCATCTCTTTCCATGAGATACGCCCCATTCTTCTATATATCCACATTTCAAGAGCCTCAATTCTTTCTTCCAACTGCTTATTCATCGTCCATGTTTCTGCACCATACAGAAATGCAGAATATATATAACACTTTATGATTCTCAGTTTTAATTTGTTGGTGCATAGCATTGTATAATTGTGGTGTTGGTGAATCTCCCTCTCAGTCTTGCTCTTATTAGTCTGTTGTTAATGGGTTTCCATTCCAGTAGAGACCTTTCCATTCCTTTCTTAAGGATAATGGCTACACCTTCGTTGTGCTGACCATACTCTCTACCAGAATAAAGTACTGTTTCCCCTGTAGCTGTTTTTATTTTCCCCATCCCTGTCCATCTGCTCTCGCTTATTCCCAGGATATGTAGTTTGTAATTCCTCATCTCTGCTGTGATCTGTCTCAGCTTTCCTGCCTCATTCATAGTTCTGACTATCCAAAAACCAATTCTGGTTTCGTGTTTTGCGGTCTGAGCATCCGTTCTTCATTTATTGCTGTTTCCGTAACATTTGCGATTTTTTACACAGACAGGGGTGTCGGCCCTGTGCTAAAACCCCCAACCTGGAGGACCAGGGTACCAGCTTTTGTCTGACCCCTACCCACCTTTATTTCACTATCGTAGTAAATTACCATAGTTTAGTATCTTAGCTCATTATCTTAGTTTACTATCTTAGTTCATTATCTTAGTTTACTATCTTAGTTCACTATCATAGTTTACTAAGGAGCCACGCTAGCGTAGTGGTTACAACACCGCTCTGGCGACCGGGTGATTCAGGATCAAACCCGGGCGACGGCATTTGAGGATTTTTCGTCGACCGGGAATTGGACTAGATTAACTCGAGACCTGGCGAGGACATTTGAAGGAGTGTCGTCGACCAGGGATTGGCGGCTCCTGAGCCGACCCAGCTCTAATGGGTACCTCCGAAATCGGCGAGTATCTGCCTGAATGGCGAGGGACACCTGTCTCAGTACAAGAAACGGGATACTCACGTAAAATCAATGTCAGGTTAGACATTAACAATAACCTGAGATTTCGCCTCGAGTATTAGCGGGCGTACGAAAAAAAAAAAAAACTATCTCAGTTCAATATTATTGTAGCGAGATTTAGTACCACTTGCTTCGTTTGTGAAAAAATGTGTAACGCCACACACACACACACACACACACACACACACTCACACACCACACCACACCACACACCAATTACCACACACCACACAGCACACAGCACTTGCACGCGCACGCACACGCACACACACACGCACACACACTCACACACAGGGATAACACGAGACGGATCTTGCTTTGAAGTTTGAAGAAGGCGGAAAAATGTGAATTACGTTTAGCCGGACGGTATTGAAGAAGGTAGGAAATAGCGAATATAGGAATGGCCGACTTTAAAAGTTTGCATTTACAGGAAAGAAAATTTAAAACTACAAGAGAACGCCTGGTTGGAATACATTTAAGTAATAATAATTCACCAAAGGAGATGATAGAGTATGAATGATATCCAAAAGGATATTATTCAAATATAGTTTTAAAAATAATTAACATTTTTCATCGTCATCACATCTGCTAAAAGTTAGCTAATAACTTTAAAAATTTATTATAACTACATGCCTAAACGGATTTTGATAAAACTTAGATGGAATGAAAGCCTCATATGGGGAAAATGAAAGGATACCTAGGAAAGAAGGAAGGATATAAGTGTGTAGTGAAAAGAAGAGAAAACAAGTACAGAAAAAGCACAGATCGCCTCAAACCAGGAGATAAAACGAAAATCTTATGGGACTTCAAGAGGTGCTTTCTCGTACGGGAGAGTAGCCCAAATATAAGGACAGAGCGGCGCGTTGAAAATCACACACACCAAATCCAGAAGCCAGAGTGAGAAACTGGAAGACAGTTTCTGCAAGAAAAGTTCTTTTTTCACGCTGCATGCAGGGCAGATTAACTTCAACCAATACAGCATCACCGTGAGCTTATTAATCCTAAGAGGGTATGTAAGTTTATTAAAGATATATGTATGACTAATATCATTTTATTTCAGATTTTATTTACGATTTAATTGTATCAGACATAATAAAAAGGGAATGACGCTAACCAGAGATAACCTCCACCGGCATTGTCAGGAAGCATAACCATTAATTGGTTAGCCAAATATATCATGGCTAGTTCTTGCCTGGAAGCTTACGACATACCAGCAAGTACATAAGTGACTTGACATCCATAAGTGGAAGGCAAAGGTTATATCTTACCCATGTAACATAACATGTGATTTATTCATGTATTTTGTTATTTTCTGCACAGTGGACAATATCTTATCATCCTATCTCTGTAACATACTACCATGAATCATTCATTTATATACAAACACTGAAGACATGGTCGCCTCATGAACAGCAGTGGGTGGGGAGATTGTTGGAACACCATGGCCACCTATTACCTATTGTTCCAGGTTTTAATGATCGAGTTTTATGATCATTCCTGATCAAGCTCATGTTCGAGTTTAACTAAAGACTTGAGGACCGTTGATCCTGCTAACTGAAACCTAGAGGTCAACCAATCTTCAACACCTTAGTCCCCCGTAGTTATAGGGCGGGCTGAAGGACAGTCTATTGATTCAAGTGTGTCTCAGGAACCTCGAACAAATACCAGATGAGTTTATGTATTATTCAATCCAACAAATCCTGTAAGCAGTTTCTAAAGCGAATGTTGATGATGATAACAGCTAGAGACTAAATAGCAAGATATATCCAAACTATACTGTGACAGACTGTTATAATTTGATTGGAAGATTCATCCAAGTTTTTTTTTATTATTATTTATTTTAATTTGTAACTATAAATAATCATACATTTTACCATCTTCCAACACCCATTTCTCATTACAAGAATATATAGATGTACATAATAAATTATGAAATTGTACTCATTTGACTTGGTAAATTTTTAACTGTTAAATTTTGAGTTACTTTTTCTAAATTAATTATTTTATCACATAGGGTTACTATAGCGAAAGTGGCACCGTATACTTCTGAAGCCTTAATCTATTGTCCAGCTCAGAGTATTCACAGCCGTAACTCAATTGTGATACCAGTGTACTTCCCGGGCACTGGAACTTCATATTTTCTGGAGAGAGATTCTACTTCTTCTCTACCACTATCATCACACTAGGAAAACCTTTCGCTACAATTATCTTGTTTCTTATCTTAGTTTTTTTTTTATTATGAGTTTAGTTCCAAAGGTTGTTATTGCCGGGAGTTGTAGTGAGGATAAGCTCTCACTGCAGATAAAATACTTCTATGGCACGCGCCTCAAACAGCCTCTGACAACCAAGTCCAGCTCCCGGCCTTCACGTGTGGCTCAATTTGAGCCCGGCGGAACTGTTTCCACTGATGGGAGAAGGGGCAAAGGCGAGCGACTGGCGCCTTAAAACCAGCAGCTTCGGGCAGATAGGGCTCGTGATCCTTGGTTGGTAGCTTATCTAAGAGAAGGAACTCTGAATTCAAACCACCGCTGCCTTGCGGGAATATCCATTTATGGAATTGGCTTCGGGAGTAAACCCTGAGGATAAATCCGGAGTCGGAGTCCCTAAGGCAGTCTAATGTCGATTCGACATTATTCTGGCAACTCCTGCGACATGGCTGGTACCAAACTGTATCGGCTACTGCCGTTCCTTTGGATCTACCGGCTGTGTGGAGAGGGGGAACATGCTGCATGGGCAACAGCTTGATCTCCATATAACTGTGCCCAAGCTCGCGCCCTGGAGAGGACACTCCAGCTTCACCCTATAGGTGTCGGCAAAACACGGGAAGTAGCAGTTACCGGTTATAAGCTTTTTGCCCAATTGGCGTAGGGCATGGCGCCAGGGGCTACTTCCGACAGTGGGAGAGGTTCTAGGATCTCACTGGACAGCTACCGCCCGCTTCAAGCTGGGCAGCCCCCAGTCAATAAGGTGTTGTCCCGCCACTGTCTGCTTTCCCCATTGGGTGCATGGGGATTAGGGTCAAACCCGAACTGTGGACAGAAAATTTTGCACCAAGCAATTATCGAAAAAATAGAAATAAGCAAACTCTCAGATTGGGATGCTGGAACGTCCGGACTATGTTGACTGGACTATCCGAAAACCTACAGGATGTAAACGATGTAAGGAAGACAGCCATAATTAATGATGAGCTTAAACGACTTCAGGTGGATATAGCTGCACTTCAGGAAACGCGCCTGGCGGGCTCTGGAACGGTGAGCGAGAAGGACTACACATTTTATTGGCAAGGGAAAGATCTTAATAAAGCTAGAGAACACGGAGTAGGTTTTGCGGTCAAAAAATCGCTAACTAAAATGGTTGAACCAGGCGAGAATGGATCAGAACGCCTGTTAACGCTCCGCCTGCAAACTAGCACAGGTCCCATCACCCTTGTCAGTGTGTATGCTCCTACTCTGTACTCTGCCTCAGAAGCTAAAGATGAGTTCTACGAGAATCTAACAGCAATTATCAAAAGCATACCTAGGCAAGAACAGCTTGTTCTCCTTGGTGACTTTAACGCTAGAGTGGGTGCCGATAATGTTTCATGGCCTTCATGTCTGGGCAGGTTTGGTATTGGCAAGATGAATGAAAATGGACAACGGCTCTTAGAGTTGTGCGTCCACCATGACCTCTGCGTGACCAACACCTACTTTCAGACAAAACCCCAGCATAAGGTGTCATGGAGACACCCACGATCCAAGCACTGGCACCAACTTGACCTGATTCTCGTCAGAAGGCCACTCCTCAGGTCTGTGCTCTCCACGCGCTCGTACCATAGTGCAGACTGTGATACAGATCACTCCTTGGTTTGCTGCAAAATCAGAGCACAACCAAGAAAACTCTATCGTGTCAGACATGAAGGGAAACCACGCATTGATACCAGCAAGATGTCAGACCCTTTCATGATCGCTCAATTCACTGCGACCTTCGAGAAAGTGCTCAGTAGCCCTCAGCATGGTGATACTATTACAGAGAACTGGGAGCATCTACGGAACACCATTCAAAGTACTGCACTTGCCACCTTTGGTAAGAAAATAGAAAAGTCAAATGACTGGTTTGATGCTTCATCAGATGTGATGGCACCTGTCATTGAAGCTAAGCGCAGTGCTATGAATGAATACAAACGTTCACCGAGTGCCAGAACCCTACAGATCCTGAGGGCTACGAGAAGCAAAGTTCAACAAACTGCTCGACGCTGTGCAAATGACTACTGGCTCCAGCTCAGTGAGAGCATCCAGATCGCAGCACAAACAGGCAACATTAGACAAATGTATGACGGTATAAAGAAAGCACTTGGCCCCCATAAAAGTAAGACGGCACCGCTAAAAACCATCAGCGGAGAGAAGCTAACCGATAAGGGTAAGCAGATGGAGAGGTGGGTCGAGCACTATTCTGAGCTTTACGCTAGAGACAATACCGTTACGCCTGCAGCCCTTGATGGTGTCAACAGTCTGCCAACTATGGAGGAGCTGGATGCCGAACCAACATTAGAGGAACTCAGCAAGGCCATTGATAGCTTGGCCTCTGGCAAAGCACCAGGCAGTGATGGGATTCCTCCTGATTTAATCAAATGCTGTAAGAGCACGCTATTACATCCCCTGCATAGGATGCTGTGCCAGTGCTGGGAAGAGACAACTATTCCTCAAGACATGCGAGATGCCAAGATTGTAACACTGTATAAAAATAAAGGAGACAGAAGTGATTGCAATAACTACAGAGGCATCTCTCTTCTTAGTATTGTTGGTAAGGTTTTTGCCAAAGTCATCTTAATGCGACTACACAAGTTAGCTGAGCGCATATATCCAGAGTCACAGTGTGGATTCCGAGCTGGCAGATCAACAACAGACATGATCTTCTCTCTCCGCCAGCTTCAGGAAAAATCAAGAGAGCAGAAAAGACCATTATATATCGCCTTTATAGACCTCACAAAAGCATTCGACCTGGTTAGTAGGGATGGACTCTTTAAAATCCTCCTGAAAATAGGCTGCCCTTCTAAAATGCTGGAAATGATAAAGTCATTCCATGACGGCATGAAGGGAACAGTCCAATATGCTGGAAGCACGTCACAGCCCTTTGATATACGAAGTGGCGTTAAACAAGGCTGTGTTCTGGCTCCGACCCTCTTCGGAATCTTCTTTGCCTTACTCTTGAAACATGCATTCAGAGATGCAACTGAAGGAATATGCCTTCACACTAGGTCAGATGGCCGTCTGTTTAATCTTTCAAGGCTGAAGGCAAAAAACAAAAATCAGAAGGGTCACTATAAGAGACTTGTTGTTCGCTGATGATGCTGCAGTCGTCACTCAAAGCCAACAGGAGCTTCAGAGCTTGATGAATCGCTTCACTAAAGCATGCAAGGACTTTGGCCTCACCATAAGTCTAAAGAAAACGAATGTGCTGAGTCAGGATGTGGGTGCTGCACCAGTTATCACTATCGATAACTATGAATTGGCAGTGGTGCACCACTTCACATACCTAGGGTCTACCATCAATGACAAACTCTCACTGGATACAGAAATCGACAGCCGCATTGGTAAAGCTGCAGCTACCTTTGCCCGCCTCACATCGCGTGTTTGGGGAAACTCTAAACTCACAATGAAGACCAAAGCTGCGGTATATAATGCCTGCGTCACCAGCACACTCCTATATGGCAGCGAGACCTGGACGACCTATGCTAAGCAAGAAAGAAGGCTCAATACCTTCCATTTGCGGTGTCTACGCCGCATCCTCGGCATCTCGTGGAAAGATAAAGTGACAAATGTCGAGGTGTTGTCACGTGCTGGCCTTCAAAGTATGTATACGCTTGTTAGACAACGCAGACTTCGCTGGCTTGGCCATGTTCGCCGCATGGAAGATGGTCGCATCCCAAAAGATATCTTCTACGGACAATTAGCAGATGGCAAGAGAACAGTTGGGCGACCACAGCTGAGGTTCAAAGATGTGTGCAAGAGAGATATGAGGGCACTGGACATGGATCCAGCAACATGGGAGGATGAAGCTGCCGATCGCACTAAGTGGCGATGCTATTTACGGCGCCACCTCAGATTGGGCGAAGAGAGGCTCACACAAGAAGCAGAGGTGAGGAGAAAACGTCGAAAGGAGCACCAGGAAAATAAGCAGCTGAGGGCTGTCACCTCAGGGGCGCATTCCCATAGTCAGTTATGACTGAAGGGGCTATTATTATTATTATTATTATCTTAGTTTACTATCTTACTTTACTCTCTTAGTTTATTATCTTACTTTACTATCTTAGTTTATTATCTTAGCTTTTTTTTATCTTACTTTACTATCTTAGTTTAATATCTTAGTTTATTATCTTAGTTTATTATCTTAGTTTACTCTTTTACTTTACTATCATACGAGTAGTTTACTATCTTACTTTACTATCTTAGTTCATTATTATAGTTTACTATCTTACTTCACTATCATAGTTTACTATCTTACTTCACTATCATAGTTTACTATCTTACTTCACTATCATAGTTTACTATCTTACTTCACTATCATAGTTTACTATCTTACTTCACTATCATAGTTTACTATCTTACTTCACTATCATAGTTTACTATCTTACTTCACTATCATAGTTTACTATCTTACTTCACTATCATAGTTTACTATCTTACTTCACTATCATAGTTTACTATCTTAGTTCATTATTATCTTAGTTCATTATCTTACTTTACTATTTTAGTTTATTATCTTAGGTTTTTTTTTAAATCTTACTTTACTATCTTAGTTTCTTATCTTATTGTACTATCTTAGTTTTTTTTTAAATCTTACTTTACTATCTTAGTTTAATATCTTAGTTTATTATTTTAGCTTACCGTCTTAGTTCATAAATAAGTAAATAAATAAATAAAGGTAATTAACAGGTACTCGTTGGACATAAAGGCTGGCACTAGACAACAGACAAGAAAATATAAGTAATAGGCTTACCGGGAATCGAACCTATGACCAACCAGACGGCGCCATCGCCTTGCTGTGACAGTACATCGTGAAAGGACGCTCAGCCAGTTTTGCAGATAGTAAACGAGGACCTGTTAATTACCTTTATTTATTGACTGATTTATTTACTATCCACGGGACTCAGGTTTCCTTCATTATTTATTTATTTAAGAGTTCACCCGTCTTAGTTCATTATCTTAGTTTCTTATCTTAGTTCATTGTCTTAGTTTACTATCTTTGTTCACTTTAGTTCATTGTTCTTAGTTTACGGTCTTAGTTCATTGATGTACTTTCTTGGTATAAAGAACATTGATGAGCATTTATTCTCAGGAGTGTGGCAGCCCAGCTGGTACGAGGGGAAACAGTCATACCTGAGGCCTTTGAAAGTGTCACAATCTATTTCAGCGACATCTGTGGATTCACGACCATGTCATCTGAGAGTACTCCTCTGCAGGTTAGACACATGACATGTGCATCTATTCTAACGCACATTTTAAAAATTAATAACTCTAACCACGTAACATTCTATTTCTAGCACGTGAAGAGACCGAATGAGCCTGAGTGTCCGTCCGTCAGTGCAGATAGCATCCATATTGGCATCTTGAGCCAAAGTACTTCATTACTCTCTGTAACAATTTGTTATACGTGATGAGAATGCAGGCCCTGCGCATATCGTGACGTAAGGGGTGGTGGAAGCATTAAACATATTAATTTTCCTACTTAGAGATCCCGTGGGTCATGAGGGGATGGGACAGGGGGAGGGGTGATTCTATTATCCATGAAACCCGACACAGACTTCGAATATACAATTATTTATTTTTTTTATTCATGCTTTTGTAAGTTATTAGCCTTCCTGTGATAAGTCGTGCAGCCTAAAAGTAAATTTAACTTAACATGTCAATATAGACCATTGATTCCAGGTCTAATATGTTCATCCTATCTGTTTAAAATAACCTCATTTGTTTGTTGTTTGGTTTTGTTTTATTTTTATATAATTATTATGTAATCTGCTTGCCCTAGATGTTGATTATTTCAAATTGGACAACAGGAAGGAGGGCACCAGACAACAGAAAGGAGGGCACCAGACAACAGGAAGGAAGGCACCAGACAACAGGAAGGAAGGCACCAGACAACAGGAAGGAGGGCACCAGACAGGAGTAAAGAGGGCACCAGACAAGAGTAAGGAGGGCACCAGACACGAGTAAGGAGGGCACCAGACAAGAGTAAAGAGGGCACCAGACAAGAGTAAGGAGTGCACCAGACAAGAGTAAGGAGGGCACCAGACAAGAGTAAGGAAGGCACTAGACAACAGAAAGGAGGGCACCAAGGAACAACAATGATGGCGCCAAACATCAGAAAGGGGGGGGGGGTGCCAGACAAAAGAAAGAAGGGTAAATCAACAGAAAGGGTGCCACCAGACAACAGAAAGGGTGCCACCAGACAACAGAAAGGGTGCCACCAGACAACAGAAAAGAAATATAAGTGATAAGCTCACCAGGAAATGGAACCAGCGACCGTCAGACCGGCACTTTTATGTTGTCTGGTGTCTCCCTTTTTTCTCCAACCAGCGACCGTCAGACCGGCAATTTTCTGGTATCTAGTCTTCCTTCTTTCTGTCTTACTAATGCCTGCTATTTACTTATATTTATTAATTCATTTACTACTCACTGGCCTCGGGTTGCTTTCATTGTTTATTAATTAATTTATTACTCTTTGGCCTCAGATGTCCTTCATTATTTATTAATTAATTTACTAATCATTGACCTCAAGTGTCCTTCATTATTATTTCATTTATTTTACTCACTGACTTCATGATTCCTTCATTATTAATTAATTTACTACTAACTGACCTCATGTTTACTTCATTATTTATTAACTAGCAACAACCCGCCAAAACTGGCGGGTTTTTAATTATATTGTGTTGTTTCTGTTACACGTATTACGTTGCTACTTCTTCTATAGTCTCGCTTGCTCGCTGTGAATGACTCGATCGGCTCTTTCTTTTAGCCATCTTATCATTTAGATCCATAATAATAAGCCTGCAATACTTTAAATTAAAATTTTGACTTGAAGAAAACTTACATTTTAAGGCTATTTTTAAGAAAAATGATGAGTTAAATCCGTTTCCCGAATTAAACTGGACAGAAGAGTATCTTGATTTAATGCACACCGTGACACTTTTCTATTTTCGCAAGAGTACTTATAAGGAGAAACAATACAATTATCGTCTAACTTTCAACCACAGTTGCACCCCCTTAGTTGTGGTTGAAAGTTAATGCACTCCCTCAAAAATAGAAAAAAGTGCGCAAATGACGGTGTGCAAAATGTGACTGACCGACCGTCCGACTAAGTACTTACTGCGGGAAATATGGTATTGGATTTACTGCTCACTGACCTAAATTTTCCTTCATTATTAATTAATTGATTTACTACTCACTGGCTTCAGGTTTCTTTCATTATTAATTAATTGATTTAGTGCTCAGTGACCTCAAGCAAAAGAACGTTGGTAGAAACAAAATGCAAGGAAATAGAAGACTTGGAAGCAAAGCACATGACAAGAGATATGCATGAAGAAATAAAGAAATTATCAAATCGGTCGCGGTTTGCACAAGGAGGAAGCTGTATCAAGAACAAAAATGGTGTAATATTACTTGATGAGAAATACATATCAAACAGATGGGCAGAATACGTAAAAGAACTATTCGAGGACAACAGAGGTAATAAACCATCACCAGATTCTAATGAAGGCCCAAACATTCTCAGATCAGAAGTAGAGAATGCCATTCATATGATACAAAAAGGAAAATCAGCAGGCATGGATAACATAAAAATTGAAATGATAGAAGCTCTGGAGAGCTTTGGTATAGATACAATCACAGAAATATGCAACGATATATACAATACAGGATATATACCACACGACATGAAGACATCAGTTTTCATAACATTGCCCAAAAAACCAAATGAAACAGAATGTTCAGACTTCAGAACAATCAGCCTGATGAGTCATGCAATTAAGATACTGCTCAAAATCATACAGGAAAGAATAAAAAGTAAAGTAGACAGCGAAATCCAAGAAGAACAGTTTGGCTTTAGACGGAACAGTGGAACAAGAGAGGCAATATTTTGCCTAAGAATATTAGCAGAAAAATATACAAAGGTCCAAAAAAGTATGTATATCTGCTTCATTGACTATAAGAAGGCTTTTGACAGAGTCCATCATGAGAAAATAATTGAATGCCTCAAAGACGTAGGTATTGATGGAAAAGATATAAGAATACTCAGTAACCTTTATTGGGAGCAAACTGCCACAGTAAGATCGGGAAGGAATTATTCACCATACATAGACATAAAAAGAGGTGTCAGACAAGGTTGTGTGCTGTCCCCCTGCCTATTTAATTTATACACCGAAAAAATTTTCAAACAGATACAGGAAATACCAGGACTGAACATCAGTGGAAGGTCAATAAACAACCTTAGATATGCAGATGATACCGTTTTGTTAGCTGAAAGCGAACAGGAGTTACAAGAACTAGTGAAGCAAGTGAACAGTATAAGTCATGAATATGGACTCGACATTAATATTGAGAAAAAAAACACTATGATAATTAGCAAAACAGACGATAAACCCACATTAAAGATAAGCGTAAATGGGAAAATCCTGGAACAAGTCAAGAGCTACGTATATCTCGGTCATATAATAACAGAAGATGGCAGATGTGAAACAGAAATCAAGAAGAGAATAGGAATGGCCAAAGCTACATTCAACAACATGAAACATATACTGACATCCAAACAGTTATCTCACAAATTAAAACTGAGAATCATAAAGTGTTATATATATTCTGCATTTCTGTATGGTGCAGAAACATGGACGATGAATAAGCATTTGGAAGAATTGAGGTTCTTGAAATGTGGATATATAGAAGAATGGGGCGTATCTCATGGAAAGAGATGAAAACAAATAAAGAGGTCCTAGAAAATCTAGGTATGAAAAGAGAACTAATGAGAGAGGTCAAAGTTCGGCAGCTAAAATACTTTGGCCACATAAAAAGGCATAACACCTTACAGAAGACCATAACAGAAGGGAGAGTTGAAGGCAAACGTGCAAGGGGAAGACAGCGCTATAAGTGGGAAGATAACATCAAGAGATGGACAGGAAAGAGTCTATCAGAGTGCACCATCAAGACAAGAGACAGAAGACGTTGGAGATCCATTACAGCCAACCTTCGTTGTGGAGATGGCAACTGATGATGATGATGACCTCAGGTTTCCTTCATTATTTATTTACTTTTCACTGACCACGGGTTTCCTTTATTGTGTATTAATTAATTTACTACCGACTGACCTCAGGTTTCCTTCATTATTTATTAATTAATTTACCACTCACTGACCTCAGGTTTCCTTCATTATTAATTAATTAATGTGCTACTCACTGACCTCAGGTTTCCTTTATTATTTTTTAATTAATTTATTACTCACTGACCTCAGGTGTCCTTCATTATTTATTTATTAATTTACTACTCACTGACCTCAGGTTTCCTTCATTATTTATTAATTAATGTGCTACTCACTGACCTCAGGTTTCCTTCATTATTAATTAATTAATGTGCTACTCACTGACCTCAGGTTTCCTTCATTATTTATTAATTAATTTACCACTCACTGACCTCAGCTTTCCTTCATTATTAATTAATTAATGTGCTACTCACTGACCTCAGGTTTCCTTCATTATTTATTAATTAATTTACCACTCACTGACCTCAGGTTTCCTTCATTATTAATTAATTAATGTGCTACTCACTGACCTCAGGTTTCCTTTATTTTTTTATTAATTAATTTATTACTCACTGACCTCAGGTGTCCTTCATTATTTATTTATTAATTTACTACTCACTGACCTCAGGTTTCCTTTTTTATTTATGAATTAATTTATTACTCACTGACCTCAGGTGTCCTTCATTATTTATTTATTAATTAACTTACCTACTGATCTCAGGTTTCCTTCATTATTTATTAATTAATTTACTACTCACTGACCACAGGTTTCATTCATAATTTATTTATTGATTTACTACGCACTGACCTCAGGTGTCCTTCATTATTTGTTTATTGATTTACTACTCATTAACCACAGATTTCCTTCATTATTTATTTATTGATTTACAATGCACTGACCTCAGGTTTCCATCATTATTTGTTTACTTTTCACTGACCTCTGGTTTCCTTCATTATTTATTAATTAATTTACTACTCACTGACCACAGGTTTCATTCATAATTTATTTATTGATTTACTACGCACTGACCTCAGGTGTCCTTCATTATTTGTTTATTGATTTACTACTCATTAACCACAGATTTCCTTCATTATTTATTTATTGATTTACAATGCACTGACCTCTGGTTTCCTTCATTATTTATTTACTTTTCACTGACCTAAGGTTTTCTTCATCATTTATTAATTAATTTACTACTGACTGACCTCAGGTTTCTTTTATTATTTATTAATTGATTTACTACTCACTGACCTCAGGTTTTTAAAAATATTTATTAATTGATTTACTACTCACTGACCTCAGGTTTCCTTCATTATTAATTAATTTACTACTCATTGACCTAGGGTTTACTTCATTATTTATTAATTGATTTACTACTCACTGACCTCAGATTTCCTTCATTATTTATTAATTGATTTACTACTCACTGACCTCAGATTTCCTTCATTATTTATTAATTGACTTACTACTGACTGACCTCAGGTTTGTTTTATTATTTATTAATTGATTTACTACTCACTGACCTCAGATATCCTGTATTATTTACTTATTGATTTACTACTCACTGACCTCAGATTTCCTTCATTATTTATTAATTGATTTACTACTCCCTGACCTCAGATTTCCTTCATTATTTATTAATTGATTTACTACTCACTGACCTCAGGTTTCCTGTATTTTTTGCTTATTGATTTACTACTCACTGACCTCAGATTTTCTTCATTATTTATTAATTGATTTACTACTCACTGACCTCAGGATTCCTGCATTATTTGCTAATTGATCTACTACTCACTGACCTAAGCTTTCCGTCATTATCTGCTTATTGATTTACTACTCACTGACCTCAGGTTTCCTTCATAATTTATTTATTTATATACGTATCACTGACATCAGGTTACATTCATTGTTTATTAATTGATTTACTATTCACTTACCTCAGGTTTCCTTCATGATTTATTTACTTTTCACTGAATTCAAATTTCCTTCATTGTGTATTTACTTTTTACAGACCTCAGGTTTCCTTCATCATTTATTAATTCATTTACTACTCACTGACCTCATTTTTCCTTCATCATTTATTAATTGATTTATGACTCACTGACCTCAGGTTTCCTTCATCATTTATTTATTTAGCTACTTTTCACTGACCTCAAGTTTCCTTCATCATTTATAAATTAATATACTACTATCATTTATTAATTGATTTACTACTCACTGACCTTAGGTTTCCTTCATCATTTATTAATTGATTTACTACTCACTGACCTTAGGTTTCCTTCCTTATTTATTTATGGAAAAGCTTAAGAGGCTTGTTGTAAATGAAATAAAACTTTTACTTAATAGCCAAAAAAACTTGGTTTCACCAGAAATTTGAAAACGCTTCACATGGTAGAAAGAAGTAACAAAGAAAGCTATATTAGTGAAGAACACATGTGTAAAATGTTGATAGATCTAGGCTAGTTGACGATAACACTCGTCGATTCTATAATAGCAGAAACAAGTCACAAGAACGTGAAATAAGTCGGCCAAAGGCAACTTGAGAATTAATCACTGGAACGACTTCAGTAATATTTCAAATGAGTCCCTATGAAATTTTCTAATACCAACACACGAGCCATAAATCACAAAATATCATTCAGTCCTACCTACCACAACTCTAGGCATAAGCAGTATGATACGTGTCGTAATGTTAAATATTCCGCAGATGTTCTCCGTGGCCAAGTAGACTCTAGGGGCAGTCACACAACACGAAATCAGCATAACTGCACTGAGCGGACAAACACCTCCTTCGCGATTTTACACATATGCATTTTAATCGACTTGACAAAAAGCTCCATGGTAATAGATATATAGGCTCAGAGGCAAATGCAGTAATCTATAGTAGTCCAGTCCGTTCTCAATCAAACGCTGATCATTGGTAATCTTTCAAACTTTATTTAATATAGTCCTTTGGACATCTTTATGAATAAGCACACATTTCCTTACTAGAAAAGGCCAGGGACATCTCAACCAAGTATATTGATGGCCTGGTGATGGAATAATTCTGAAAAAACACAGAATACTGCAGGAGCTCAAAACACATACGTCCGCTCACTTCCAAACACAAGCCGCATCTCTCTTGCAAACGATCACCTCACTTCTGCTTCAAATTGTTCACGTCTGCCAGTAAACCATATCGGCATGACGTCACTTCCTTTATTAATAAGTGACTCCGTATAAAATAAACAAAAAAGGAGCCCTGTTGAGCTGCCTATTATATCGACATAATCGTTATGAATTTTAATCATAACATCACCCCCCCCCCCCTTCCGCGCAAAAATAATGGAAACACAGTTTTCATTATTCCCGTGGTGTGAGTATAACATCACCAGAGTGAAATATGGTAAGATCAAATTTCACTGTAAGTAATAACTAGCATAGCACCCAGGTTTCAGCCATAGGGTAAGCAATTTAACACTAAAAGTGTGGTTCATGGTTGTTAAGACCATAGCCAATGTCTACTTCGGACAAATTCCTTTTTAACAGCAATGTGAGGTCGCCATAACTAATAGTACCCAACATATTAAAAAATGATGGTAGCAATACATGCACTCACATACCTCACACCATCCAATAACACCTATCAGTCAAGTCCAGTATCAGTTGTCAAAAAGTTAACTTATTGATCAACATCAATAATGCAAAGCATTATAGAATATACAAATTTGTAACAGCGTAAATATATGAAATTAGGCAGACAATCATATAGTAAAGTGAATGAATGCAACATCATACGCGAAAAGATTAAAGCCATGTGTACATCTTAAGTACTTGTCATAATAAGTATATTGTGGTGTCAATTTAAAAAAATGTTATATTGAACATGACGAGGTTGTGTGTCCAATCAGGTAAGAATGCGCTGATGTATGGTACAAATTGCCATTAGTTTTGAGAACCATTAAAATGTTCAATCATATAATTAGTGTGAGTGTATTAATGCCTTGTGTTAAAGACAGAATCTCATCCCGCGAATTAAAATTAATCAACAGCTAATTAAAGCACTGTATTTAAAGTCACAATGTTAGATATTTATCCATACTAGTGGAATAATAACCAACTAAAGTGCAGCAAAAATATTTATAATCGAGCACAAAGTTTCTGTCCATGATTCTCTGCCATATTATCTTATAAGTTCCTTTATAAGTTCACGTTAAGTAACAATGTTCAATGTCCAACCGGATAGAGAATAATAATGGCACGATAGGATTTTTCTAGTTATGTCCCTTTGTCCATAAGTGGCATCATTAAGTTAAGTCCCTTAATATTCAGACGCCGTTCCAACAATAAAATAAATCAAGTTTTTGCATACAAAATATCCAAATGTCACATTATTCTTAGACCATCAATGAATGTGTGTGTTTTTGCACATAAACCGAGTATGTAAACTGTTAATAAGGTCCAAGACATCCGTGTAATGAGCCGAGTAAAACGAGGTACAACTTCAAATTGGCGATATCAGCATTCATCACCATCAGGTGCTGAGTGAACACGTTCAATACCTGTAAGCACTGTCAAAAAAGTCATTGAGCGATTTCCTTCAATTTTTTAATGAAAAAAATTACGATAGTCCTCAGCCTTGTTATTCATCACAGGATATTGTCATATATCCTCTGTACATAGTAGTAATAAATCAGGAAATTCCTGTCAGCATAAGCATTGTCAGCAAAATATGTTCGTATATCATACACTGTTCATTGGTCAATGTTATGATTAAAATTCATAACATGTATGTCGATGTTATTATATGGTTCGACAAGTATTCATGTTTGTTTATTATCGGTAGTCCTTGGTAACAGGAAGTTACGTCATTGCCTCGGGATGCAGTTGCAGACGTCAAAGTTGGTACCGGCAAAAGTTAGCGATCGTCTGCTGGGTTCTTCTGTGTGTTTTAATGTGGCAGGTGGGCGTATGTTTCTGAGCTCCTGAGAATTATAGTATTTCATGACATATTCCTATGATGTTCGATCACTAGATCATCCATATACCTCCGTGAGATTATGCTAGTATATTTGTAAAAGGAATTAGGATTTCTGTGAAGAACGTGAGTAATTAAAAATGTGTAAATCTGTCGAGGACAGTGTTCTAGCTACAGACGGCACAGAGTACTGATGACTGTAGATGTGATGCCCTATGATATAATGGCCTTCAAGATTATCTATGTGGAGCAACGTTGAGTAAAATGAACAGTGTATTGATTGTCCACTTGACCTTTGTGGTGACATTGATATTTTCAAGTGTGTTAATAGCTGTCTGCGGTGTCAAGCCTTTATACCCCTATGTGGCCTTGGCCAGAGTAACAAGACGTGTACTCAGAATATAATAATAATACATGACACGCTACAGTCAACATGTGGAGAAGTCAGTTGATAGGTTTGATGTAACTTCACAAGATACTTGCATTTGCAGTGTTGTTAGCTAACAGTGAGTCTTTCTTGCAATGTGATAACACAGCCGAGGCCACGTTTTGACTGCCTTTGATGGCACGAATCTCATTTTCGTAGGGCTGGCGCGCAAGCGATGCTCTGGCAGCCTTCTCATTACGAAATTTTGCAGTATTAAGATAGGACAAGGCTCTCTAATCTGTCTCCAAGACGAATTTCGCACCAATAAGATAGCGTTGCAGTTTTGCAAAACAATATACCACCGCGAGCAACTCCCGCTCGAAAATGGGGTATTTTTTCTGTGGGTGTCAATTTACGACTGACATACAGAATTAGATGTAGACAATCATCGAATTCCTGCATAGCTGTACCCCCGATTCCCGAACCAGAGGCGTCGGCTCTAAGGATAAAAGGAAATCGAGCATCAGGGAATCTTAAAATTTGTGATTTTGAGAAATAAGACTTAAGCAAATTTAATGACTCATTACAAGAATGCATCCAAACAATCTTATTTGGAGAGTTCTTTCTTAATAACGAAGACAGAACTGAAGTAATTTCTGAAACATTAGGTAAAAAATTTCTATGGAAACCTACAAGACCTAAATGACTGCGAACCTGCGAAAAGAATAGTGTAACCGTCGAAAAAAAGGTCCTTTTCATGAGTTATGTTAAATCCATGGTATGTTAATGAAGACCACCAATATATGTAAACGTTCGTTTTAATACTATCCTGATATAATGAGAGTGGGTGTTTAGTTAATGCGTCAAACTGTTCAATGCGCCCACACAGAGCAGAACATAATTCTTATATCACGCGAATGTCGAAATATCAAATTCTATACGACTAACATACCACTGCTACACACGAGATACTGTTAGTGAATTCAATCTGTTTGTTGACATAGATTTCGCCACCCAGGCTATTTATGGTCATGCGTTATCACTGTCACGACTACTGTTTTTCTACCGTGTTAAATTTTGCAGTGAGTGTGCGTGGGTACATTCACACACTACAGGTACACGCATCAGAGGTATGGAATGGTGTAACGGCAGGTTAAAGTTAATAACGTTTATTACACCACAACACGTTACGTTAACACAGAATACATAGTCATAATCAAAGTACAAGTCATAGCAATACAATAATACAGTCCTCCAGTCACATCTCCACTTCTCAGAATCATTAGCGTTATGCAATATAATACTGGATCCTCTCAGCAATGGTCGGCATCACCGTGCTAATATAATCAATAATGGCCTCCTCAAATATGCCTCATCAAAGACGCTCTCAACATTGGCGCTCTAATGCAAAGATGGATCCTCTCAATAATAACAATGGATCCGGTTAGCAAACGGACATCATCCTCGCCGTGCTAACTACTTAAATGGCCTCCTCAAATATGCGCTATAATATTCTCCTATATTCTTCTGGATCCTTTTAGCAACGGTCGGCATCACCGTGCTAATATAATCAATAATGATGGCCTCCTCAAATCACTTCAATGGATCCGGTTAGCAAACGGGCATCATCCTCGCCGTGCTAACAACATCAATAATAATGGCCTTCTCAAATCACCTCAATAAAGACGCTCCTCAAATATAATGGATCCGGTTAGCAAACGGACATCATCCTCGCCGTGCTAACAACCTAAATACTCAGCAACGGAATCCTCGCCGTGCTACAATAATAATGTGGCCTCCTCACAGATAGCAAACGGACATCATCGCCGTGCTACTGCATAAATAGCATCCTCAAGATACTTATGGATCCTTACCTCTTCAAAATACTCACAAACATAATTCTTCAATTAACTCAGGAATTACTGGCCTACACAAATAATGGTCTCTATAACTTTTGCACTGCGCAGGCATACTCAAAACACACACTGTAGGGGCGACCTCTCCAGTCGGTGCCCAAAAAACAGACTGCTTCACGGGAATACCCTTCTCCCGCCTAAAACAGATACGAGACCCGGCTGTTCAAAAAACACCGCTCAGTCTCACTACTTGCACGGGCTAGCCACAAATAGCTAAAACCCCGTAGCTCACAACAGTTCGGAGTGAATACACCTTCACAATTGAACTGCCTAGCGTTCACACGCTTTTCTAACTTTACTTCTCGAACATACGAGGGAATTCCCTTAATACTATTTTAACTTAACATCAGCTTAACCAAGCAACGTAACCCGCAATCGAATCTATTCGCTTAACATTTTCAAGATCACCTCCCCTTGCTAATATTTACTCTGTATCACGGGTATCAGTTGCCACACCGCCCGGGAAAAAAAAATGATTTATCGTTTTTTTTTTTTTTTTTGAAAATTTAAGTCCCAAAAATTTAGAGATAAATGAAATTATATTATATGGCTACCAAAAAAATCTTCCTATAACAAATGAAAATAGTACATCCACCCGAAATATCAGCAATAAATGTAATATTACAACTAAAACATCAAACATAATCAATCAAATATCCCAATGAATGTTACCGATGTAAATTACAACAAAGCATCAATCATAATACAAGCATACCAAAATTAATCTTAATACAACACCAAGCTAAGTACATTTAGTACAAAAAACAACCAATAGAAAGTGAAAGAACAAGATCAAGCAACAGAAGAATGATCTGTAGTAAAGGAAAGTAAGAAATCGGAAAATGAGAAACAATTAACAATACCACATAATAATCAATAAGTAAACAATTTTATGTAAAATAAATACAAATTTACCAAAATACTAGTTACATTATATTAAGTTATATAATTAACTCAAGAATACAACGAATGAAAGTATAAGTATTGAAAGAAGATGAAGTATACAAGTAGAATGAAGAGAAACGAAGATGTGATACGAAAGTATAAATAAGATATGAACACATATCGAAAAGACAACAAAAGGATAGAATGACATGAAGGATAGTCAACAAAGACGAATGGAAAGCAAAGGTATGACCGCATAGAAAGTCAATAACAATACATACTAATAAATGTTTAGATCAGACAATATCTTTCAAAAATTAAATACAAACATGATTACAAGGCACAAAACAAAATGTCAAAGTATATCCATACTAACACCACAAAAAGAATAATTCATAACTAAACAGAGTCGAATAAGTAATTTAACTAAGTTACAAAAATTATACTTAACTGAAAATAAATTATAAACCTTACACAAACAAATAATAGCATTTGCGATAACTAAGTTTTGACCTAACGCACAATCAACCACTAAATAATAAAAATACATCATAATATCAAATAAGACAAGTTTCCAAAGAAGTAATATCCCTTTCAATCATAGGGCACACAAAAATAAATTACAATGCCAAAAAAAACAATTTTTTTCCCAAAATTACCATACAAAATATTTCAGAACGATAAGTTATCAAAAAATCGAATTATTATTTAAGTAATTCTAAGTCATAACTAATAAACTAACAATGAAATTAACTTTTAACAAAATGAGAGAAGCATAAAATATCTTATCTCTAGACAAACACTTAAATCAAAGTATGTAAGTTTTTCTTTTTTCAAAAAATACATCACAAAAAAAAACCTAAGAAAAATACGATGTCATCTGTATATCAACTTTCCAACATACAAACATAACATAATGTTACAACAATCTGTCCATCTTTTAACAAACAAAAGTATCAGATGTGTCTATCAATTTTACAAAAAAGTTTAATTTAATTTAAAAGTTAATTCTGGCTGAAAATTTCGTTTAGCTTAGCTATAGAGTTATTTAGCTGTAAATTTATATGTTACTCAGCCTGATGATATATACTATAAATAAATCCAAAATCCATTGGTACAATAAGATGTGAAAAAGAAGTCCTATAAAAATACCTGCAAAGGTTTTGTTTATCACATTAATTTGTTGCAAAAATGTTGAAAAAATCTTATTATTTAAATTCTAGGTACTATGCTATGACAAGGTCAGTGTTTCAACATATGTTAACAATTCAAATACACAATTATTTCTAATACATGCAAGACAATTCTACAAAATCATGTTACACAACATAATAATAAATCCACATAATTATCCTAACAATTACAGCTACAACCTGAAAAATAAACAGATCAATAATTATGATCTAAATGAGCACAGGTTTGACACCGCTCACTGCATTTATCAAAAATTATACACAAATTATTACCCACACATATGTTACACACAATCAAAACAGAATAGTATACAATTGCATAAAAAATTGGACTGGTACATTATCGAAACAATCACATATATGTTCTACATAGAATATATATGTAGCAATCAAATGATGCATACAAATGAACATCATAATGTTTCAAAGAAATTACAAATATTTAATAAACATCATATGATATATTATCCACAGAATACAATAACATGTACTATTCTAAAAATAAATCAGCTGTAAAAAAAAATATATCCCGACAATCTGTCAATAATTCTTGATCCTCCAAAAAGTGACTCGTCAGATGTATAGCGAGACGCTCATAGGTTCTGCTTGATAGATAATCCACATTCTTCACGAATAATGTCAACAAGTGCGCCAACTCATCACAACGTCGCACGCTACGAGACAATACAAATGAAAATTTCTATTAATCATCTGTTAGATTTAATAAGGAAAAACGGAAAATCAACTTTCACGTTTACCTATCCCTTGTGATGGAGTAGAGTCTTGGCCCCTTTTTGCACACCTCAGCAAGTCCTCCATAAACGTGTAGACATCACAGAAGGCTTAGCGATCACTTGACCGTAACGAAAGTTCATCCCTGTTGTAGGCTGAAAAAAATTACTACGTTCACAAGACCGAGATGACCTTTCGACACCACTAGTGTGACAATCAACAGTATTATTACTTTGCTTGTTAATAACTTTGCTCTTATGTGGAGTATAGCTAACCTGGTTACAATTTCTATAATTGCTGTTAAGAACATTGTTATTTGTTCTATTGACACAGTTGTACTGTTTTACATCCCAGTTAGCATAATTACAATTAGCATTTCCTCTTGGATAAAAATATCTACTAGATGGAACTGGCTTTTTATCAAAAAGTTTATTATCAGATTGACAAACTTTCACATAATTATTTCCACTATAATTTCTAACACTCTCAGGATCACGATGTTGTGATCTGTCAAATTGTTTCTTGTTTTTAGGCAAAGAAACATTACTATATGAAGAACTCCCTTGGTACATTTTAACCTCATGGTTATATCTCCTATCAAAAGTGTTTTTCTCTTTGCCTGTGGCAGTGTGTTTAAGAAATGGGTCACACTGACTTGACTGGGTATGACCGAAAGATTTAACAATATCTTTATTGTTTTTCACAAAATATGTTTCCTTCCTGGAACAAGTAGTTCTATCTTTTTTCCCTGTTATCAAGCCATCAGGGTTCTCAATTAATCCCTTGTTGGCTTTTAACATCTTGAATTGAAATTTATTATTAATTCTTTTGTTATCCACAGGACTGTCTAACACTGTAGATTTTCCTTTGCTAGTTTGCCGCCAGGAACCAATATCGCTAAAATCATCGGCATTGCATTGAAAGTTATATTTCCCACGAAAAGACCTGCTTCCCCTATTCTTGACTTTAGAATCAGCAAAAAGTGTATAGGACTGACTTTTTGCTTTTTGTTTATTACTGTCAACACTGACAGAAGACCACATTTTTTTCTGCAAGAGAATGTCGAGTAGACCGTCCATTCTTCTCCTTGCATCTGCAATTTCCTTATCTCTAAGTGAAATCTCTGCACTTAATTTCTTATTTAAACTCTCAGCTCTTAAAACTTTACAGCTTTCCTCTGCTAGTAAATTTTTAAACTTAGTGACTTTCTCTTTCTCAACCATCAACTCTACTAATGTCTCTTTCTCATACTGTTCTTTATTTGCTCTTAACTGAGTCAACTCTAGCTGTAGAGACTGAATCTTAATATCATCATTGTTATCATACATAATCTCATCATTCTTCTTAAGGGGTACGATATTCATCTCCTTAATTTGATCACTGAGAATCTCATTATCATTCATCACCTCATGAAGCATTTTTATATAAGTTTGCTCATGTTCATTGTTCTCCATTTTCAATTTGTCATACATCTCTCTCCTTTCTTGAAGTTCCTGAGTTAGATTTCTAACTTCGCTATCTTTATCTTCCATTCGAGCCTCCACCTCTTTAACTCTGCACAATGCAGATTCTAATGCTGCTCGAACACAAACAAGCTCGGAATTTGATTTACCTAAATCAGTTGTTAGTTTAGATACTTTCTCCTGAAGTTTACTCTCTTCAGCAGTACATTCTATGAAACTTTCCCTTTGCTAAGGGGTACTCTGTTTTATGTCCAGTTGCTTCTTCTCTTCTAGCGTCCTTTTCTGAATCCTCTCATCACATTCATGAATTAGCTTTTCATATATCAGTCTTGTTATTTCAGACTCAGTCAGCTCACGGTCTCCAAATCCTAATAGTTCACGGTATTTGTCATACTCATCCATTTTATAAGAGTTTCGACTGACTCAATCAATTACTGTACACCAATTTCTGTTATAGTACTTATATATAGCATACACTACCTATGCATCAACAGATTGTACAATCAGTCGATATAATTATCGACAATACAACGACAATTATCAACAGAATAAGTGATGGATAGTATAGGCAGACTTGCTGACATGCAGAAAAGTGGCACAATCTACACAGAACAAAATCACTTATCTTAATATACTTCCGTCCCTTCCGCCAACACACCAGATATCACAAAGTTCTGCAGATAAAACCGTTCCAGCGCAGAAAGGTACACGAACTAGACTTTCTTCTCCTAAGGTTCTTGCCAAAGTGTAGAATGCGCTCAACACAGCATCAGCACACAAAAAATGCAGCACAGCAACCTCCGTGACTTTTGACTTGAGATAATCTGCAAACGACTCCTCAAAAACACTTCACATTTAGTTAAACTTGACTGTCTACCGACAACCTGTCCACTGTTATATTCTACCGTGTTGGACACAGTAAACCAACTAGGTCGAGGACTATGACGCAATGCGAGGATACATAAGCCACGCCCACAGGGGCTCTCCTATCACGCGAACTCCGTGGGTTTCATTCCGTTAAATAAACTGGCCCACCAAATGTTACCGTCGAAAAAATGTTTCTTTTCATGAATTATGTTAAATCCATGGTATGTTAATGAAGACCACCAATATATGTAAACGTTCGTTTTAATACTATCCTGATATAATGAGAGTGGGTGTTTAGTTAATGCGTCAAACTGTTCAATGCGCCCACACAGAGCAGAACATAATTCTTATATCACGCGAATGTCGAAATATCAAATTCTATACGACTAACATACCACTGCTACACACGAGATACTGTTAGTGAATTCAATCTGTTTGTTGACATAGATTTCGCCACCCAGGCTATTTATGGTCATGCGTTATCACTGTCACGACTACTGTTTTCCTACCGTGTTAAATGTTGCAGTGAGTGTGCGTGGGTACATTCACACACTACAGGTACACGCATCAGAGGTATGGAATGGTGTAACGGCAGGTTAAAGTTAATAACGTTTATTACACCACAACACGTTACGTTAACACAGAATACATAGTCATAATCAAAGTACAAGTCATAGCAATACAATAATACAGTCCTCCAGTCACATCTCCACTTCTCAGAATCATTAGCGCTATGCAATATAATACTGGATCCTCTCAGCAACGGTCGGCATTACCGTGCTAATATAATCAATAATGGCCTCCTCAAATATGCCTCATCAAAGACGCTCTCAACATTGGCGCTCTAATGCAAAGATGGATCCTCTCAATAATAACAATGGATCCGGTTAGCAAACGGACATCATCCTCGCCGTGTTAACTACTTAAATGGCCTCCTCAAATATGCGCTATAATATTCTCCTATATTCTTCTGGATCCTTTTAGCAACGGTCGGCATCACCGTGCTAATATAATCATTAATGATGGCCTCCTCAAATCACTTCAATGGATCCGGTTAGCAAACGGGCATCATCCTCGCCGTGCTAACAACATCAATAATAATGGCCTTCTCAAATCACCTCAATAAAGACGCTCCTCAAATATAATGGATCCGGTTAGCAAACGGACATCATCCTCGCCGTGCTAACAACCTAAATACTCAGCAACGGACATCCTCGCCGTGCTACAATAATAATGTGACCTCCTCACAGATAGCAAACGGACATCATCGCCGTGCTACTGCATAAATAGCATCCTCAAGATACTTATGGATCCTTACCTCTTCAAAATACTCACAAACATAATTCTTCAATTAACTCAGGAATTACTGGCCTACACAAATAATGGCCTCTATAACTTTTGCACTGCGCAGGCATACTCAAAACACACACTGTAGGGGCGACCTCTCCAGTCGGTGCCCAAAAAACAGACTGCTTCACGGGAATACCCTTCTCCCGCCTGAAACAGATACGAGACCCGGCTGTTCAAAAAACACCGCTCAGTCTCACTACTTGCACGGGCTAGCCACAAATAGCTAAAACCCCGTAGTTCACAACAGTTCGGAGTGAATACACCTTCACAATTGAACTGCCTAGCGTTCACACGCTTTTCTAACTTTACTTCTCGAACATACGAGGGAATTCCCCTAATACTATTTTAACTTAACATCAGCTGAACCAAGCAACGTAACCCGCAATCGAATCTATTCGCTGAACATTTTCAAGATCACCTCCCCTTGCTAATACTTACTCTGTATCACGGGTATCAAATAGTTAGTACAGGAAGCCGCCGAAGTGTTCTCCATGAGATACCTGAAATATAAACTGAAATAATGCCAAGCAAAAGAAGTTGAAAAATTTATGAAGATATACTGTCCGACACCGTAGGAAACCAGTAGGTAAGATAGTCATGATCTAAAACAAAACGGATGAGCCAAAAAAAACCGTGCACAAGGACGCATCAAAATCTGTGTGGTGCTGAATCATGTATCAATTGTACATCAAGACAATGGTCTCGAAAGTAAGCACCGTTGTCAAGATCGACAGCCATGCGTGCATCCACATTTGAGTAAAAATAAATAATTGCCTCCCTATCATTGACACTGTTGATAGGCAAAAGACGTACAAATTTTACGTCAGCAGTGAATAGAAAAAATTCACCCAGTGCGCCCCATGTAGTGCTGGGTGGCAGATTTCGCACTAGTACGGTGCGTGAGGATGCACTATTACCACTATAAAGCATCCTATTTTCACGAAACTATGAACAGGGGTGGTACGCACCCTTAGTCAAATGAGCAACATGGTCATTTATCTTTCTTGTGGATGTCGTATCTTTATTATATGATGTATCATACTGATTGAACTGAGTATGATGCCTATCTCCATTCGAGCCTGTAGGTTTGGAGCATGTCGTAGAAGACAGCTTATAAGGTACTGTTAAACATTTTTCTTTCAGGTGTAGTGGTATTAGTTTGACCAGGTAAGTTTGTACTGTCATTATCATCAATCTTACGTGTACCAACATGACTCTTATTAGTAAATTTTGCGTCACCCTTGACAACTTCATCTGTATTTTGAATATTAGATGCACTGTGAGCATGTCTCCATGACTTACTCCCAGAGGAGGCAGTATTATTTATGCTGGAAACATTGGTATTTGGTTGATTTCGGGGGAAATTATATTTGCCTCGAAATGAGATCTTCACTTTTTCAGGTTGTGCAGACCCTTTAGTATCACATTTGGTACCACTGACATACTGTACAATAGGTTTGTCGTAACCAATGTGTGACAATATATTCTTGTGTAACACAACATCTAGCAAACCATCAACCCTTTTTCTTAACTTAGAAATTTCCAAATCCTTGAGTGAAATTTCTTCACTCTGCCCCTTATTTACTTCCTCGAGGTTTGCATTTTTACCCTTCTACTCAATGAGTAATGTCTCAAAGGTAGCCACCTTATCACGAGTCAATGTTCTTGTTGACCTTGAAAGCATCTGAGTTCTTGATTTTCAAGTTCACGTGCTGCCAATGTACTCTTCAACTCACTCCAATACCGTTTGATGTCCCGGTCTGTCACTTCTTTCATTTCAACCTTTAATCTCAAAAGAGACACCTCAGATGTCAGTTGTTGAATCTGAGCCACTTGTGCATGACAGCCTAACTTTAAAGCTGCATTAAGCTTATCAAGTTCACCACTGATACTCTTTTCTCTGTGAAGTAATTTTTGTAAAGAGCCTACCTCAGTCTCTAGCTCCTTATTCTGGCGATGATGTTTCCGGTTATCCCGTTCCAGAGAGTACACTTTTTCCTCATATTCAATTTCCCTTGCTATATCTTCTAATCTCTTCACTTTCTTTGCATGCTCAGTGAGTGCAAAGGTTTTGAAAGCTTCTCCCTTCATACCAAAGTCCATACCAATTTAAGTAAAATATTCCAGGGTAGTCATAATTCACTACTATTGTGACTTAAACTTGTCCAATAATATGTCCAATAATAATTCAATTAATATATATTTAATATGTGAGCAATATTAGCAACAATTATTTCACCACTCAATATCAATCAACTGCATTAAACTATAGATGGTATATTAGGAGCAAAAAAAAATAGAGGTACAAACAAGATTACAGTAGAACAGTAGAAAGAGCCAACCCAAGAAAATACTAATGAATAAACCAAGGCAGAAATGTATAAAATGTAGAAAAATGAAATAAATTTGCTCTACCACACTTATGACACTACAAGCACAATTTCACAACATATAATACATCTAATAAATGAAGGATAGCAAGATGAGGTTCACAATTTTACAAAAAATAATGAAGAAGAAACCAAATAAAATACAATGAACTTGACAACAAGTACAAATTTTCAAATAAACAGGGCAAAACAGCTAACAGAAATGGTAATGATAAGCTCAGTAGTAGCAGTAAACACACAGCTTTGTAATGCCGGCCCCACTACCTGAGAAAACCATGCACCAAATCCTTTAGAACAACCAAGAATTCACGACATAGGATTGGTATTGTGAATTAATGGTTCCCTCGCCAACCAACCCGCTTATCACACAAACATGTAGATACAGATATACATAGAATATATTTTAAAAAAGAAACCTGTCAAAGGAGATTCTTCAAGACTCAAACTGTATGAATCAAGAAATTCACTTATCTGTCTTATGAAAAGAATCCTCCTGAGTCCAGCTTCTGCCTCAGGGAAACAACAATTCAACAGATATGCAGCGACTAGGGTTAGATTCAGTATTCACTCTTGCAGCCGATCAGCACCGCCATCTTGAACAATTTTCTTCATTTGAAAAAAATTTTGTCCACCGACTTGAAAAATTACTTGAAAAATCACTTGAAAATACTGGATACAGTTCCACATAATATGTTCATGATCCCGGCTTGAGGCCACCAAAACTGATACGTGTCGCAATGATAAATATTCCGGAGATGTTCTCCGTGGCCAAGTAGACTCTAGGGGCAGTCACACAACACGAAATCAGCATAACTGCACTGAGCGGACAAACACCTCCTTCACGATTTTACACATATGCATTTTAATCGACTTGACAAAAAGCTCCATGGTAATAGATATATAGGCTCAAAGGCAAATGCAGTAATCTATAGTAGTCCAGTCCGTTCCCTATCAAACGCTGGTCATTGGCAATCTTTCAAACTTTATTTAATATAGTCCTTTGGACATCTTTATAAATAAGCACACATTTCCTTACTAGAATAAGCCAGGGACATCTCAACCAAGTATATTGATGTCCTGGTGATGGAATAATTAAGGAAGAAAAAACAGAATACTGCAGGAGCTCAAAACACATACGTCCGCTCACTTCCAAACACAAGCCGCATCTCTCTTGCAGACGATCACCTCATTTCTGCTTCAAATTGTTCACGTCCGCTAGTAAACCATATCGGCATGACGTCACTTACTTTATTAATAAGTGACTCCGTATAAAATAAACAAAAAAGGAGCCCTGTTGAGCTGCCTATTATATCGACATAATCGTTATGAATTTTAATTATGTGTTTAATTTGTTTAATAAATGTTTATTATATAAGCTGTTTCCAAAATGTTAATTATGTTAACTGTTTCCAAAATTTTAATAAGTAAGCTGTTTCTAAAATGATGATTATGTAAACTGTTTCCTAAATGTTGTTTATGTGCGCTACTTCCAAAATGAATATGTAAGCTGTTTCCTGAATGTTGTTTATGTAAGCTGTCTCCAAAGTGACGATTATGTAACTGTTATGACACTTTTTGCACACTAAGGATCTTCTTTTTCAGAGCTATGTAGTGGGCAACAAGGCGTCGAGCTGAATGTTTCTATGTGTGGTTGCTAATATGACGTGTAGAAACGTGAGATTTGGATTATCAGTGTCCGTTTGGACAAGTCGTATGTGTGTCCAGGTGGACTTAAAATAGAGTGGAAAGTGTTCGTGATTTACTATATGTCTCTAATGTATGTTCCCAAATATAATATAATCCGGATAGATAATAAATACATATTGATGTGTCAAAGATACCAGCACTTCTGGAAAATTTCAATAATGCCCTGTTAGTGGACATGCTTAATGTGATGTGAAAATTGTATGTATTGGAGAATACAAGTTTTGGAAGTTCAAGTATCTATATGAATTGCAAGCCTATAGACAACCATGTGTTATACATATTTGTTAGCAGGAGACGAAGTGGGAAAATAAATAATATTGTACATGTTACGATGAAGTTGAGTAAACCCCTTCGACATTCAGACGTAGCTACGTTTTGAGCTGTTATCTACTTTTATTAACGATTGTACACTCTCACTCCTTCATCACCGTAACTGTAACCTGTTTTCAAAATTCTGATAAGCAAGCTGTTTCAATGTTGTTTATGTAAGCTGTTTACAAAATGATTATATAAGCTGTTTCTTAATTGTTGTTTATGTAAGCTGTTTCCAAAGTGATGACTATGTAAGCTAGTTCCTAAATGTTGTTTATGTAAGCTGCTTTTAAACAAATGTGATTATACAAGATGTTTCCAATTTGATTATGTAAGCTGTTTCCTAAATGTTGTTTATGTAAACTGATTCTAAAATGATGATTCTGTAAGCTGTTTCCTAAACGTTTAATATGTAAGCTGTTTCCAAAAAATGATGATTACGTAAGCTGTTTCCCACATGTTGTTTATTGTAAGCTAAAATGATGTTAACTTAATTTTTAAAATGTTTCAATCTATTTGCAAAATCGTGCTTATTTAACCTGTTTCCAAATGTTCTTTTTTTTTGTATGTATCTTCCGTACTAAATGTTGTTTGTTTCATCTGTTTTCAAAATACATTCATTATATTCTCGTCCGTTTTAGTCCTGTTATGTCATGTCATGTTTACAAACTGCTATGTAATTTTTTTTTTTAATTTGTCTAATTATCTGTTTCAATTTTCTTTGAATGGAATATGAGATTTTTGTTTTGCTTGTGGCCATGACAACAGATCGTTGACATGCTGAACGGCCTGTACACCTTGTTTGACCTCATCATCGAAGACTACGATGTTTACAAAGTTGAAACTATCGGAGACGCGTACATGGTCGTCAGCGGACTACCCAACAAAAACTACTACCATGCTGGACAGATAGCTTCAATGTCTCTCAATTTATTAACCGCCATTAAACAGTTCAAGATAGCCCACAGGCCGAATGATGTCATCAAGTTAAGAATAGGCATACACAGTGGTGAGTACAGTCAGTTAGTAAAACAGTGTTGTGTACAGTTTAGTGGTAAAACAGTGGTATGTACAGTCATGTGGTAAAACATTAGTGACTACAGTCAAGTGGCAACACAGTGGTGTGTACAGTCATATGGTAATACAGTTATGAGTACAGTTTAGTGGTAAAACAGTGGTATGTACAGTCATGTGGTAAAACAGTAATCAGGACAGTCATGTGGTAAAACAGGGGTGAGTACAGTCAAGTATTAAAACAGTGGTGAGTACAGTCATGTGGTAAAACTAGAGAATACAGTCATGTGGTGAAACTACGGTGATTACATTCATGTGTGGCAACAGTGGTTAATACAGTCATGTGGTAATATAGTGGTGAGTACAGTCATGTGGTAAAACTGGTGAATACAGTCATGTGGTAAAACTAGTGAATACAGTCATGTGGTAAACCTTTGTTATGTGGTAAAACTACGGTGAGTACAGTAATGTGTGGCAACAGTGGTGAGTACAGTCCTGTGGTAAAACAGCGGTGAGTACAGTCATGTGATAAAACTAGTGAATACAGTCACGTGTGGCAACAGTGGTTAGTACAGTCGTGTATTAAAACAGTGGTGAGTACAGTCATATATTAAAACAGTGGTTAGTACAGTCATGTGGTAAAACTAGTGAATACAGTCATGTGGTAAACCTTTGTTATGTGGTAAAACTTGTGAATACAGTCATGTGGTAAACCTTTGTTATGTGGTAAAACTAATGAATAAAGTCATGTGGTAAACCTATGTTATGTGGTAAAACTAGTGAATACAGTCATGTGGTAAACCTTTGTTATGTGGTAAAACTAGTGAATACAGTCATGTGCACAACCTTTATTATGTGGTAAAACTACGGTGAGTACAGTCATGTGTGGCAACAGTGGTTAGTACTGTCATGTGGTAAAACAGTGGTGAGTGCAGTCATGTGTAAAAGAAGTGGTGAGTACACTCATATGTGATCATATGTGAAAACAGTGGTGAGTACACTCATGTGTGAAAACAATGGTGAGCACAATGAGGTGTTACAACAGTGGTGAGTACAGTCATATGTGAAAACAATGGTGAGTACAGTCGTGTGTGAAAATTGTGGTGAATAAACTTATGCGTGACAACAGTGGTGAGTACAATCAGGTGTTACAACAGTGGTGAATACAGTCAGGTGTTACATCAATGAACAAAATCTTTTTAAATGGCATAGAGATCACATAGAGTCAGATATGACAGAACGTGTCTTCCATCACATCTTCCATCTCATCTTCCAACACATCCTCCATCAAATCTTCCAACACATTCCCCGTCAATCTTCCAACACACACTCCATCACATCTTCCAACATATCTTCTATCACATCTTCCAAAACATCCTCCATCAATAATCCAACACATATTCCATCGCAACACATCCTCCATCACATTTTCTATCGAATCTTCCTACACATCCTCCACCACATTTTCTTTCACATTTTCTATCGTATCCTCCAACACATCTTCCATCACATCTTCCATCGCATCTACCATCACATTTTCTATCGCATCTTCCAACACATCCTCCAATGCATCTTCCATCGCATCTACCATCACACCTTCCATCGCATCTTCCATCGTATCCTCCATCGCATCTTCTATCGAATCTTCCTACATATTCTCCACCACATCTTCCATCCCTTCTTCAATCGCATCTTCCAACACATCCTCCATCACATCTACAATCGAATTTTCCTTTACAGCTTTCATCGCATCTTCCATCGCATCTTCCATCACATTTTCCTTCACATTTTCTATCGCATCTTCCAACACATCCTCCATCACATCTTCCATCGCATCTTCCACCATATCCTCCATCGCATCTTCCAACACATCCTCCATCGCATCTTCCAACACATCCTCCATCGCTACTTCTATCGCGTCTTCCAACACATCCTCTATCACGTCTCCCAAGACATCCTCTGTCACATCTTCCAACACATTTTCCATCTCATATTCAATCACATCTTCCAACACATGCTCCATCACATCTTCCAACACATGCTCCATCACATCTTCCAACACATCCTCCATCACATCTTCTAACACATCTTCCGTCACATCTTCCAACACATCTTTCATCACATCTTCCAACACATCTTCCAACACATCTTCCGTCACATCTTTCATCACATCTTCTAACACATCTTCCTACACATCTTCCGTCACATCTTCCATCACATCTTTCATCACATCTTCCAACACATCTTCCAACACATCTTCCGTCACATCTCCCAACACATCTTTCATCACATCTTCTAACACATCTTCCTACACATCTTCTAACACATCTTCTATCACATCTTCCATCACATCCTCCATAACATCATCCATCACATCTTCCGTCGCTTCTTCCATATCAAATGGGTAGATATAAATAATACCCCAGACCTGTGTACTAGTTGGTAAACTATGAAGATATAGTTATAGCTGCTAAACATGTACTAGTTCCCAAACGATGGATTGCCAGGGTACATGGGAAAGTTGCGATTCAATTTCCCTTTGCAACGCAATAAACCCATATTTTAAATAGGATTTTTAGAGAGGAGCGTCCTATTCAACCTAAAAATAAGGTCCTTGTCTATTGAGGTGTGTCACAGGTCCTGATCCTTGTCTATTGAGGTGTGTCACAGGTCCTGATCCTTGTCTATTGAGGTGTGTCACAGGTCCTGATCCTTGTCTATTGAGGTGTGTCACATGTCCTGATCCTTGTCTATTGAGGTGTGTCACATGTCCTGATCCTTGTCTATTGAGGTGTGTCACATGTCCTGATCCTTGTCTATTGAGGTGTGTCACATGTCCTGAACCTTGTCTATTGTGGTGTGTCACAGGTCCTGAACCTTGTCTATTGAGGTGTGCCACATGTCCTGATCCTTGTCTATTGAGGTGTGCCAAGATCCTGATCCGTAACTACTGTCATGTGTCAATGATTGTCACAATGACTGTCACAGGCCATAATTGCTGTTTATGTATTGGCAAATGTCAATTGTTTTCACCAGGCCCCTGTGTAGCCGGGGTTGTCGGGAAGACGATGCCCAGGTACTGTTTATTTGGTGACACAGTCAATACAGCTTCAAGAATGGAGTCACATGGTGAAGGTACGTACGGTTATACAGCTTTTTAATGCACGTGTAATGTATCTGAATATTTTTTGGAAAGTAAGTATTGTCATTTCTGGTCGTTTTCTAATTATTGGAAAATACATTTTATGCAAATACAGTGCTGTGTCACTTGTATGTGCCTACTGGGTTGTTCAACTATTAATAGTTAATAACATTGTGTTCCAACCTCAGATACTATTTTTGAGTTATTAAATACTGAAGGCCGTACCCGTCCTTCGCACAGGGAATCCATTAAATAACTTTATTCTCCTTGTGAAATGGGGAAAGTCGGATGATGAGCAGTGCCCCCTGTGGCAGGGGAGGCAGACACTCGAACACGTGCTCTCAGCGTGTAAGGTGTCATTAGGGCAAGGGCGATACACTTGGCGCCATAACAAAGTGCTAAATGAGCTTGCTGCGACAATAGATCTGGCAAGGATGAAGGCGAATAGCAAACCCAGGCCAAGCACCGCAAATACATACTTTCTGAGGGCAGGAAAGTCAGCACACCCCAAACCGAGTAATCCTGGTAGCAGTTTGCCATCTCTTCTTGACTGTGCAAACGACTGGGAGATGGCGGTAGACCTACCTGGACGATGGGCATATCCAGAGAGTATCAGAAAATCGCGGAGACGGCCGGATATTGTGCTTCATACTTCAGCAACGCTTCAGGTCATACTGATTGAACTGACCGTGCCATTTGAATCCAGATTGGACGAGCAACATTCGTTCAAAGCGACCAAGTATAGGGATCTGGCTGCGGATCTGAGACACGATGGGTTCACTGCAAGGGTCATGGCTGTTGAAGTGGGCGCAAGAGGGCTTGTGGCTTCATCAGTGTATGATCTATTGAAACTGTTGGGGCTGAGGGGACAGTCGATAACAAGGGCACTGAAGATGCTTAGTGAAACTGCCGAAAAGGCATCAGGCTGGCTGTGGAACAACCGCAATGGGCAATGAAAATCGTGACAATAAACGCTGCGGTACAGAAAACACCAGGAATTTTTCTAAGTCCACAATACGCTGAGTTTTTTTGGTGTACTAGTGAACGGGCTGTGACTGAGGGGCAACAGGTGGTGTATATTATAGGGGTGTCTGTCAGAATTTCAGTGGCGAACGCGCAGTGGCTAGACTCGTCGGCTTCGCGATGGTGTCTCAGTGTGTGCGACGGAACGAACGGAATAATTTGTCTTCTCATTGTTACTTTCACAATTGCCTCCACGGCTGGCGGAGTTGTGGATTAAAGTAGCTACCATAAGTGAAATGGGTTCATTTTCGATACAAGACAACAGGAGGCTGAGAGGCTTGGGAGTCATGACCCAAGTGCCCCCCCCCCCCCTTAGAGTGTAAAGGAGTATATCGGGCCGAAACACTTGTCGGACGGGGGGACATCTGCTGATGATCAGATTGCTTCCTGTTGTATCGCTCTGTAAAGAGTTTCCTATCATAGTTACATGGTCAAACCAGTGACGATCGGGAAAAGACCGATTGACTTCTGGAAAGACAGTTGACACTGGGAAAGACTAGAAACCGGCTGACCGGGTTAGCACCCCATAAGCTGTTTTCAATTGCTACAGGACCCAAAAATGATAGATGCCCCCAGGATTCACCGAAAGCAGGGGGGGGGGGGGAGAATGATGAATCCACAGTCGCCTCATTGGAATCGACCAGACCCGTTACACGGACTTCGAGCTCTGAACAACGGCTGGAATTTCCATGTGCCTGTGGTAGGGAATTCTCTACTAAGAGAGGAATGAAAATCCACCGAACGAAAAAGGGGTGTGGGAGGTCATCTGGGGGAGATCAACAGCGCTCTGTCTCGACGGATAAGACGTTAGAAGAACTCAGCCAGGAGTCAATCCACAGTGCTGAGTACATTCAAGTTGATCTGCCTGATGATGATCTCACACACTTCTTGGACGGGAAGAAAGATGCAATCAAGTTTCCACCTGCCAGTGCAAAGGGGCTTTGGGAACAGCTGGACGAAGCCTTGGCAAAAGAGTTGGATAACAACCTGAAGCAGATAACTTTGGAGAAGAAGCTGGAAATCTTCGGCGACATAATATATCTGCACTGTCGCAAAGTGTTCGGAGTGAGGGAGGCAGTTGCCACAGAGAAGGAAGGGTTACGACAGGTTTGGGAGCACCTGAAAGGCCAACATAATGCCCTTTGTAGAGCAGAAAGGTTGTGCAGGAAGAGAAGGAAGACTCGAAAGGATAGGGAAAGATTCTTCAGGGAGCCCTTCAAGTTTGCCAAAGAACTGTTTGAGCAGCCACGGTCGGGTACGCTAAACATCAAGAAAGAAGACCTGGAAGAACACCTTAGAATGACATATTCAGATGGTCGCATCTACCCCCATAGAAACAGCATTTGCCTGTCAACATCTCATCCAAAGGTCAACATTTCTTTTCCTCCTCCGCTCGTTTTTTGTGAATAATTTGTTTTATATCCATGTAATATTATTATTATATTCACTTTAAAATATTATTATATAATGTAATTTTTGTGAGAATGTACCCACATAATACTGTACTTTAGAAATGTGAGTCGTGAGAATGTACCCGCATACCACTGCACTTTAGAAATGTGAATTTTTTTATATTTTTTTTTTTACTGCTCAAAGACTTTTCCTGCCACAGAAGTGCGTAAGAAAGTGTTATTATTATTATTTCATTTTCCACCAAGAATGTATGGACATAAGCGAGAATGTGTTTATGTAATTTTTGTATTGATGATTGATGACACATTCAAAAATACAGATTAATTGTAGACGGATTGACCGCATGAGTGAGTGTCGGTATACAGAATTTATTTATTTTTATTTATTGTTTTATTTATTTTATTTTATTATTACTTTTTCCCCCCAATTACTAGCTTGTTTGTTTCAAAAAAAAACCTACTCATTTTTTTTTAATTATTATGATTGCATACTGTAAATGAATGCTGTTATGGTAACTTTATAATGTTGCATGCCTTTAAATTAATGCTTAAAGCATCATGTGGGAATGAAAGGATATAGTATGCAAGATTAATGAGAGTGGAGGGGCAGAATGTTAGACGGGCCTGCGCGCCCAATTCTTTACCCTTCGAAAATAAAGTTCGTTCGTTCGTTCGTTCGCAGAGATGAGCCGCTCAGCAGCAAGGCCTTAAATGGCCGAGTAAGCCAGGAGCTGAATTTAACACCAAGCCCCCAACGGTGCAAGAGGTAGAAAGCATTGTCCAGAAAGCTCGGTGCAAGTCAGCTCCAGGTCCTAATGGTGTTCCATATGTGGTGTATGAGAGATGCCCTGAAGTGCTCAAACGACTGCTCTGTTTACTGAAGAATGCGTGGAAAACCCAGCTTGTAAGCAAGGAATGGAGAAAGGCGAACGGAGTCTACATCCCGAAGGAGCAAAATTCCACAGACATCAATCAGTTCAGGCCAATCTCACAACTCAATGTGGAAGGGAAGATATTCTTCTCAGTGATGGCGAAAAGACTCACTACATACCTCCTGGCAAATGGGTACATTGACACTACCATTCAGAAAGGAGGTATCCCAGGGACACCAGGAAGTTTGGAGCATGCCACAATGATCTGGGAAGCAATCCAAAAGGCAAAGTCTAACAGAACAAACCTCCATGTAATCTGGTTGGATCTAGCGAATGTTTATGGATCCGTTCCACACCAGATGTTGTGGCAGGCCTTAGAAATGTATCATGTTCCACAAGAGAAGCTGTATTTCGCAGGGTTTGCTGTCAGATTTTCAACTAGAGAGTACACAACGAAGTGGATTGGCCTTGAAGTTGGAATTGCGATGGGGTGTACCATCTCTCCGATACTATTCGTGATGGCTATGCAGGTAATCCTCAATGCGGCTGAAGGAATGGCTATAGGTCCAAAGCTCAGTGGAATGTGTCACATGCCACCGCTCAAAGCATTCATGGATGACACAACAATTCTGACATCAGATGAACATCAGGCCCGGAGGATGTTAGCACGCCTGGATGAACTAGTCAGCTGGTGCAGAATGAGCTTCAAACCCAAGAAGTAGAGAAGCCTATCAGTCAGGAAAGGGAAGATAGCAGAGGACATATTCATGGTTTCCAACCAAAGAATCCCTACTGTCATTGAGGAACCTGTTAAAAGTCTTGGCAGGGTGTACGATGCCTCATTAAAAGACTCGAAGGCAGTGCAACAGACAATAGAAATGGCAGACAGAGGGCTACAGATCATAGACCAAAGCAGACTCCTGGGAAAGTTCAAACTGTGGTGCCTCCAGTTCATGTTGATACCGAAGTTGCTGTGGCCCCTGCTTATATATGAAATAAACACAAGTACAGTGGAAGCTATAGAGCAGAAGGTCAACAAGTTCATGAGAAAGTGGCTAGGGGTACCACCAGGTCTGTCAGATGTAGCACTGTACTGCAAAAAGTCAAAACTTCTGCTTCCTTTCAAGTCAGTTGTTGAAGAGTACAAAGTTGGAAAGGCAAGGCTTGCAATGATGCTACGCTGAGTTCTTTGGTGTACTAGTGAACGGGCTGTGACTGAGGGGCAACAGGCGGTGTATATTATCGGGGTGTCTGTCAGAATTTCAGTGGCGAACGCGCAGTGGCTAGACTCGTCGGCTTCGCGATGGTGTCTCAGTGTGTGCGACGGAACGAACGGAATAATTTGTCTTCTCATTGTTACTTTCACAATTGCCTCCACGGCTGGCGGAGTTGTGGATTAAAGTAGCTACCATAAGTGAAATGGGTTCATTTTCGATACAAGACAACAGGAGGCTGAGACGCTTAGGAGTCATGACCCAAGTGGGCCCGCCCCCCTTAGAGTGTAAAGGAGTATATCGGGCCGAAACACTTGCCGGACGGGGGGACATCTGCTGATGATCAGATTGCTTACTGTTGTATCGCTCTGTAAAGAGTTTCCTATCATAAACTGTGACACAACGTGAAAAGTAAGGTAACTGAAACATCATGTCAAAATAATACGTAATCTTTAAATGTGTTAAAAGCCAATTAGATTTTATTTTGAAGGTTGAGTTATAACTTCCTTGTACAAAATATTTGATGTCTTGCTTGATGGTGCCTGTGACAGCATTGTCTGCCCTGCTCTGCAATAGTGTGGTCGTACAATAGCCAAATTTAGAGTATAAAAATGAAGGTCATGGCAGAGATATAAATAGAAGAATGGTGCTTCTACTTCAGGGAGCCTCACAAGATTTTAAAGAAACGGAAGCATAACAAATGGGATCATCTAAGCTGTCAGGAACTTATAATTCTCCTGGCCCTTCTGTGAGGAAATATTGACTCGTATTTTTGGAGCCCCCAGCTAAAGATGGTTTAGCAACTATTAATTGAATAGTTCTATATGGCTATGTATTTAAAACAATATGAGTCATATGGGTGCAGACATACAATTCACTCAATAGTGATTAATCCAACTATAGATTTAAAGTTACAGATAAACAGGCTTAATAATCAATTATGGGTTAATAATGTAAAGTAAATAAAGTTGGTTATAAAAATGAAGCGATGATATTTGTCAACTTCGGATGATGTTGAATTTTTGTGGATAAAAGGGAAAATTTTGAAATGTCCATTGGCTATGCTTGTATGTTACTTAACTACCGGTGTGGGGGTCAGTTGGCGTCTGCTTCTGTCGCTGTAGGTTCCCACATGTGTTTTGGACTGGTCATTCACTTCAATACTCAAATCTGGTGGCAGTAGCACGTCCCTTGCAACAAGGCTGGGTTTACTACTTAGGTTGTCAAGCGCCTTCAAGACCCGTCTGGTGTAGGTGTTTAGCGTCGACTGCTGGCAACTTGTACCACAAAATAAGAAGAAACAAATGCCTCTTGAGTCTCCTGATATGAACATCAGGCGACTTCCGCTTGAAATAAAGCAAATAAAATAAAGCAAACCATTTGTTAACAAAATTAAGAAAACCTAAATAAAATTGTGTAAATTAAATTAAGTGGATCAATTTTTTTTAAAATCTTTAGCACGCTTATGACCAACAATGACGCAATGCAGCAATGTGAATTCTCTGACGTAGACCCGCCGTTGAATATCGTCACATTTTTTGTGAGAAAAAATAAACATTTTTCTTAAGTGTTGCAGTGTTGACTATCGTTTTTTTCTCTCAGTTTATTTAGGTACTCCACAATTTATAATTAAAATATAGAATCTAACAATAACACGTACACGTTAGCTTAACATTTTCAGCACAACCAATGCGTCATCAAAAAACCAAACTGGGGTATCCGCTCCAGCGCCCTCATCTCCAATAAGCTAAGAGGAAATAACTTTTTTGTATAATTTAACAGTAATTATTTTATACTTTCTTTCTGTGAACTGTGTATTGCGTAGCAGATGGTGTTAGTAAACCATCAAGTGTTAATATTAAATTCTAAACACATCTATACCGGATTTTATATATTTATATTTTTGGTTTCTCTCTACTTCAAGCACTCAGAATTCATGTCAGCGCCTCATGCAAACAGCTGCTAGATAAACTTGGTGGCTACCATCTTGTGGAGAGAGGTCTGGTCTCTTTGAAGGTATTCTGCGGGCAGAAAATTATATGTTTTAACATGGTTTGACTATAGCTTTGCAAAACAATCACACATGTGTCTGTCAGTAAGAATTGTGTGTTGATGTTGACATTTTAACTAGAAGTTGTATGATGTAGATAGCCTGCATTACTGTAGACTTGTAATCTTCAACTTATTGTTTCATAGACCTCATCATGTTTAGTGGCTGGATTTGTCATCTTCTTATAACAGCCAATCACCTCGGTTATTCCATCGACTTCAGTGTGCTTCACAGTAAACTCATCATATCATCAAGTTTGAAACAAATGTTTTTAAATATAACGTACTTTTCTTTATAGGGAAAAGGGGAAATTCTGACCTACTGGCTAGTGGGCCAAGATCAGCAAAATGCAGTTGCCAGAAAGAAGGAATGTTATAATGATGCTGCACGACCAGACTTGCGTCCTATGTTTGCCTCCAATGGGCTGTTCCGGCCACCAAAATGTCTCTACACCAGTGCTTCATTTATCCCTCGAACGGAGTCGTCCTTCAGTTGCAAAGGTTGGGAACCTGCGGGACAAAGGTTGATGTCGTATCATGATGTTCGCGTGATGCAGTCACGGGATGACGGCGTGATCGCTAATCATCAAACGCCCATGATAGAATTATCTGATATAAGGAAGCAGGAAGGCAGTTTGGGTACTCGTGTCCAGCTTGAACAGGGAATGAAAACTAGCGTTACTGGTTATCCTGAGGTTAGCTCAGGTGATGACAAGGAACATGAAGCTAATGTATTCCAACATAAAGTTGAGTCAAGTGATGACGCAACAGAAGCCACTTGGAAATTATGCACTTCTCAACTTCCGACTAAAAACAGCAAAGACTATCCAGATGAGCGAACTTTCAGCACCCACTCTCCTGTCTTCAGAACTAGGTCAGAGGTGGTTCATCTATCATATACTGATGACCTTGATTTGGATCCAGCTGACGTGACACTTGACCAGGAGAACTCTTACCCACGTCCAAAGTCTCAGTTTCCGGACAACGTAGAATCCATCAAGAAACAAGAACTAATAACACGACCAAAAAACAAGAATATAAAATCTGATATATTCAGCTTGCCTGCCCCTGAATATGATATTGGTCGTGCAAATAGTGAAGCCGACAGGGCAGACGACAAGCTTGGAAAGAGTAACAAAGTGCATCCTTTGCAATATTATCTGAACTAACTTCAGTCATTGTTCGTGTCCACGTTTATAAAGGCCTTTGATTTATGTGGGGTTTTTCCCCCAGAATATACTGCCAGCCAGGAAAACTCAGCAAAGTTTGTGTCTGTCCTTCAGGTATTTCTGCTGTGCAGTATTATCATAGGTAAATATGACAGATAATATAAAACTGCCCTCATTTCCAATTTGGCGTGTTTCGCATGTTGGCTAGTGGTCCTGCTGTAGCATTACTTTTTCAATGTTGGTCGTCTGCCCCAATTCCTTCTGAAGGATACTTTTTTTTAATCCACAAGTATGCATACCTGAAGAAATCTGTAGCTGTCCATACTTGAAGAAATATGTGATTTGGTACACCTGACGAAATATGTGGTTGTGTATACCTGAAGAAATATGTGATTGTGTATGCCTGAAGAAATATATGATTGCTTATACCTAATAGGAAACTCTATACAGAGCGATACAACAGGAGGCAATCTGATCATCAGAAATAGTCCCCCCGTCGATCAAGTGTTTCTGCCCCTTAATCTCCTTTACACTCTAAGGGGGGCGGGCCCACTTAGGTCATGACTCCCAAGTGTCAGCCTCTTGTTGTCTAGTGCAGAGAATTGAACCCACTACACCTTGGTTGTGTATACCTGAAGAAATATGTGGCTGTGTATACCTGAAGAAATATGCGATAGCGTATACCTGAAGAAATATGTGATTGTATACACCTGAAGAAATATATGATTGTGTATAGCTAAAGAAATGTGTGGTTGTTTACACCTGTAGAAATATGTGGTTGTGTACACCTGAAGAAATATGTGATTGTGTGTACCTGAAGAAACATGTGGTTGTAAACACTTGAAGAAATATTGATTGTATATACATGAAGAAATATGTGATTGTGTATACCTGAAGAAATATATGATTGTAAATACCTGACGAAATATGTGATTGTGTATAGCTGAAGAAATATGTGATTGTGTATATATGAAGTAACATGTGATTGTTTATACATGAAGCAATATATGATTGTATATACCTGAAGAAATATATGGTTGTGTATACCTGAAGAAATATGTGATTGTGTATACCTGAAGAAATATGTGGTTGTGCATACCTGAAGAAATATGTAATTGTGTATACCTGAAGAATTATGTGATTGTGTATATGTGAAGAAATATATAGTTGTGTACACCTGAAGAAATATGTGATTATGTATACCTGAAGAAATATATGGTTGTGTATACCTGATGAAATATATGATTGTGTACCCCTGAAGAAATATATAGTTGTCCATACCTGACTAAATATGCAGTTGTGTATACCTAGAAAATATGTAGTTGTCCATACCTGACTAAATATGTAGTTGTGTAAACCTGAAGAAATAAGTAGTTGTCCATACCTGGCTAAATATGTAGTTGTGTACACCTGAAGAAATAAGTGATTGTGCATACCTGACTAAATATGTAGTTGTGTATACCTGAAAAATAGGTATTTAGGGTTACAGTACCTGTAGAAATATATAGTTGTCCATACCCGTAGAAATGTGTAATTGTTTATACCTGAAGAAATATGTAATTGTGTATACTTGAAGAAATAAGTAATTGTCCAAACCTTCCTAAATACGTAGTTGTGTATACCTGAAGAAATAAGTTGTTGTCCATACCTGACTAAATATGTAGTTATCCATACCTGAAGAAATATACAGTTGACAATACCTGAATAAATATGTAGTTGTCCATACCTGACTAAATAAGTAGTTGTCCATCCCTGAAGAAATAAGTAGTTGTCCATACCTGACAAAATAAGTAGTTGTCCATACCTGACTAAATAAGTAGTTGTCCATTCCTGACTAAATATGTAGTTGTCCATACCTGACTAACTATGTAGCTGTCCATTCACGACTAAATAAGTAGTTGTCCATACCTGACTAAATAAGTAGTTGTTTGTCCATACCTGACTAAATAAGTAATTGTCAATGCCTGACTAAATAAGTAGTTGTCCATACCTGACGTTGAGACGGTATTGCCTCCCCTGCTTTGCAGTAGTGGTCCAACAGTGGCCAAAACTTAAGAGCATCTATTATAGGCTTCAATGGAGTCTATTTTTACACAAGATTACATTTGGCAGAAATGTAGATAGAAGAGAAGTAAAGCTTCTATCACATGGGAGTCTTCATAAGATATTCAGATAAGCGAAAACAATGCTGGCTGTCTCTAAGCACGTTAATTCTATAATCTGCCGACACTTTTATGAAGAATTTAGCAATGGTTTATTGTAGCTCGTTAAGCCCCTACCGCTGAGTTAATCAGTGGAATTTATTATTATTATTATTATTAAATATATATATATATATATATATATATATATATATATATATATATATATATATATATATATATATATATATATATATATATATATATATATATGGGAGCCGCGCTGGTGTAATGGCTTCGGCGTTGTACTGGCGACCAGGTGTTCATGGTTCAAACCCGGGCGTCGGCGTTTGAAGAAATGTTTACGGCCGGAAAATTGAATTGAAGTTAAATTTGTAACATTACAAATAACAAAATTTAATAATCACTTTAAGTTTTAACAGTTGGAAAATAATTTGCATATTTATGACAAGAATTTCATCACGTGGATGGGATTTAACTGAATAAAGGAGGTCACTTTTGGCAGCGGATATTTTCACTTAGCTGCCAAAGGTAGTTTCTTCTCCTGCTGGGTCAGTTCCTTTCACTCTACTCTCGCTCGTCTCTAGTCAAAGTTCAGGCGCCGCACGTTCCCAGAACGCCAAGGAGTAACGGCGAACGGCTAAGTTGGTTCTGCATCTGTCTATAAGACCCTCTTATGATGGCGTCTCGCAAAACTTCAGTCCACTTCTACCTTCACTTGGTTCCAGAGATAGTACTTTCTGCTGGTACCACCAATAACTGGTAATAGAAATCGAAACGAAACGCTCTTCGGAGTATGGCGTTTTCTGACACAGTTATGTGCCCCCCTCTTCTATTCTACTATCCCATATCAGAATTTACCCTCGATGAGAATTAAATTTAATCTCTTGGGATAAAACTTCCTTTACATTTAAACTGAATAGCTTTAGCTTTACATTATATTTAAATGAAAAGGTTAAACGTACAGATATAATATGTTTTATATTTACATCTCCACTGTTTGAAAAGTGTTCACAATATAAATTCATTTATGTTTCTTTTATATTTACACTTATGGAAAAGTTTGAAACTTCTATTAATTTAAAATGAATATTTTCACAAAGACATTTACACTGGTTTAAAGCTTGAAAACTTACACTAATTTTGAAGTGACTATGTTTATAGGGATATTTACACTGCTTTGAAAATGTAAGTATTATACTTAGAATGGACATCATTTCTTTCATCTTTCCCTCCTTGCTCCATAGGGAACCTGGAACTACTTTACGCTTTTAGTTCTCTTTATGAAACTATCAATAAAGCAATCACCAGCCTGTGCAGTGGTGGTTCATGCATCATCATTCTATACGCTGAGGTTGCCAGCCTCAAATGCCTTTGACATCCAATAGCGAGTTTCACACATTAAAATTCACATGGTAATATAAATGTTAGTTCACATATTAGTAATGAAACATAGAATAAAAAATGCACTACTTACGTCAATCTTGGTTACATACGTTTTTGCTCAGATGAATAAAAGATACGAATCGTTCTCTTACACGCGTCTGGGATGTCTTTAATTTTACAACAAATTCCCTTCTGACTCCGTGTTTCTTCAGTTTCCTAATCTTGGGATTCTTTATTAAAATTTGAAAGAGATTTCCTGTGCTTTTTTAAGTCTTATCTGGTTCTCCAATAAAAGGTCCGGTTAACAAAAAGGAATTATGAATCTAGTCTTCACTCTGGCGAGGCATGAGGTTGTCTCGGAGAGCTTGAAATTCACAGTGAAATAAAACTGCGAAATGGTCAGCCGATATTCTCTCTCAATGTTGTTATGAATCTAATCAGAAAGATCCAATCATTTCAAACAGGTCGGGTGTGGCACTTTCAAAATGTTTCCTACATGGAAAAATTTGGCAAAAGGTCACGTCTCCCATATATGGTAATATGGCGTCTTGCATACACTCTCACCAACACATTTGTAGACTCATATTGTCTAAAATGTAATAAGTCCATGATTACTTTTAACCAAGTGACCGGAGGCGATTATATCACACTTATCTGCCCACAGGTGTCACACAGACAGTAATCTCGTTGTCTGTCATATGAGTGCGCAAACTCCGTGTCTTATCGGTGATTTAAGCCGATAGCGCTGGCCGATGTATGTGTTAATCTGCCGCGCCTATAACCAACAAATCTGGGTAGCGCCAAGCAAATGTGATGTATAATATCAGCCGCTCCTGCAAATGTGATATTTATCACCTACAGGGTGATTTGATTAAAATCAAATATCTGCTACTTAGCAGAGAATAACGAGGAAAGAAAGAAAGAGAGAAAGAAAAGTGCGATAATTGACAGTACATAATAAAAATCAGTACCACAAATGTATCAATACTGCCGGAGAGAACCAAAGATCGATAGAGGTCATCCATTTCGTCATAGACGTAATAAGTAGTTGTCCATACCGGTCTAAGTTGTTGTCCATACCGGTCTAAGTAAGTAATTGTCCATACCGGTCTAAGTAAGTGGTTGTCCATACCGGTCTAAGTAAGTGGTTGTCCATACCGGTCTAAGTAAGTGGTTGTCCATACCGCTCTAAGTAAGTGGTTGTCCATACTGGTCTAAGTAAGTGGTTGTGTATACCTGAAAGAAATACGTAGCAGCCTGGCCAAAAGGAAGACAGCCGATAGGATAGCATGGCGCTCTCTCCGGCAAATCTCTACACTCCAAGGTAGAACAAGAACGAATAAGTAGTTGACATCATTATCAAAAAATTCGTACCAGCAGTGCCAGTTGTTGCTTACCAACCTGATTTAGATACAACAAAATAAACAACCTGGTTTAGATACAACATAATCTAATTTACATACAACAAAATCAGATTTACATACAACACAATCTAATTTAGATACAAACAAAATAAACACCTGATTTAGATACAACAAATAAAGATTATGAATATAAATTTCAGCATTTACTGCTCGTCGGTCAATACCATTTAGCTCCCCAAAAAGCATAGCCTTTCAACAAACACATGTCAAGTCCTCCTGTCACGTGACATCAGCTCAAGTCCTCCTGTCACGTGACATCAGCTCAAGTTCTTTCCATGTTTTCCTCATCATTTTCACCTCTGTATCCAGCTCATATCCATGTGTTTTTTGGTCTACCTCTGCCTCTCTTTCCCTGGGGGTTCCAGAACATGGACTACCTTGTAATGCTATCAACAGGTTTCCTCAATGTGTGTCCTATCCATCGCCAGCGTCTTCTTCTCATATCTTGTTCCACTGGCATTTGTCTGGTTCTTGTCATCAGTTCCACATTGTCCGCCATCTTGTCTTTTTTTGTGTGTTGCCCAGTATATTCTCTTTTCTTCTGTTGCTTAGCATCTTCTCTCTTGTTCTATTGTCCACCATCTTGTCTTGTGCCAACTTTTGTTTCGTCAGTGTGTCTGTTTTCACGTGTTCTGGCTTTCCTTATCACGTGCCACAAACTACGGATCTCTTCTGCTCAGGTGCATCTTAGACTGACCCATCCATGTTGCTCTTGTAGTCCATAAGATTCTCTAAAACCATGCCTGGCGGCCTACAGTAGTTTTCTTGTTGCTAATTATCAGTGATTCGCTTCCACCTGATAGTAATGGTTCCGTGTAACAATGAATAACTCTCGAATTTCTTATGACAAATATTTATTGTAAATCATTTGTTGTCTGGAAAGACTTTATTTTCTTGGGCAATGTCGTTCTCAAAACGTTGTGTGACATCTTCCATGTGATACTATTACTTCAAAACACTACTGATAATTTCAGTGTGATATCTTTCATGTGATACTATTACTTCAAAACACTACTGATAATTTCAGTGTGATATCTTTCATGTGATACTATTACTTCAAAACACTACTGATAATTTCAATGTGATATCTTCCATGTGATACTATTACTTCAAAACACTGTTGATAATTTCTGTGTGACATCTTCTATGTGATACTATTACAGTACTTCAAAACGCTAGTGATATTTCCTCATGTTTATGATATAAATACTGTATCAGACTCCGCCTTCACTGCGAGGAGGGTAGGGATGGTGGTAGCTCTCCGCCGTAAACATGTAGTAAGTAATCACTCCTTATTTACCACTTTGTTGTACGCTGTGTGTTGTTGTTTTTTATTTTGTTTTTGTTTAGAATGGGAGTGAATTCTCCCGACACCTTATGTCTATGACGTTTATCAGTGGATTTAGTTTGTTTGTTTTTTTTTTTAAAATTAAATTACTAACGTTTGTCATTGCAAAATATTAAGATGACGTTTGTATCACAAACATTCGGTTTGTATTTCTGTACTAACTTTCAGTTGATGTCATAAATGCCATGAATTAAATGTCAAGATTGTGGCTACATAGTGTCAATGATTAATTGTTACATGTCAAGTAGCTCTCAGTCTGTGTGTATTCGAGTTCTGTCAATCAAATGTACTCGCTTCAGGTAATAAATGATGAGAAAATACTCTTATTTTTTAATGGGGGGGAGGGGGGGAGGGGGGGGTTGTTGTTTAAATATACTCTTATTGTTTCCGGGGTGGGGTGATGTACTCTTATTGTTTCCAAGGGAAGGGTATTTGTGGAGATATAGAGAAAATAAAAACAATAGCAGAGAGACGAGTCTTGTAAGGGTTAACACTCGGCTGATGATGTAAGATATGTCGCTACGGAAACCACCATTACAAGAGAGCATTAAATATTCGAGGCAAGTCATAAACTGTAAGGGTGGTACTATGATCTATAGGGTAGTGGTGGCACTATGATCTATAGGGTAGTGGTGGCACTATGATCTATAGGGAACATATCAGGAAAAATATTTTGGAAACTTGCCTAAAACTGCCCGAATGTTTCTGTACAAGACAATTGTTGAGGCCCCTCGCTTGCTGGACCCATCAGATGTTGGGGAGTTAAATACACTTTGTTGGGGGTTCCCCAATAATATTAAAAGATGCATAAGTACTCAAATGTTAGTAATTATCTGGACCAAGTACTCTAGGGTATACTTGAAATTTTAAATACATAGGTCTAACTTATGAGCACAAGTCCTCGGAATAATCACCCTCATAAGCCATGAGTTGACGATAATTATTTATTGAAGAACATTTTGATTGAACAGTACACTCCAGTTTATAATACATTGTAGTTCCATTACGGCGTTCATTCTTCCAACTGTAACTAATCTCGTCAGTCTGCGAGTCGACACATCATAATCATAATATCAGGCAACTTAGGCCACAGTCTGGTGCTAACATGCACGTGCATCTTCATCTGCTAATTCATCGTGACGATACTAACGAAGTATATATATATATATATATATATATATATATATATATATATATATACATATATATATATATATATATATATATATATATATATATATATATATATATATAAATTCACCGGTACAAAGGCTGTCCACCTTTTTAGTAACGTACACTTATATTTGCGCAGAGCCAAAATCCACAAATGGCTAATATGCCATACTTCGAATAAATCCTATCTTAAAACACTTTGTGGAACACATAGAAGTATTAAAAGTGGTTATACCACCCAACCGTAAGTGGATATGTCACATTTGGTAAGACACACTTCCTTTTCGCACAACGGCGAAACGCAGACTAACTCAATTCTTCTCAGTCTTCGTCATATCTAATAACATTGTCGCATAGAGTTTATGATCAATAAATTCTCTATATATTCTTTCTTTCTTCCACCCGTGTCCTCTATTTTACGAGGCGTGTTCAAATGAAACCCGACCGTGCTGCGCCAAGTGGATATTCGTAGGAGGAGCATGATGACGTCACATCTGTCGTAATAAGCACATCATCATCATCATCATCAAGTGTGTAAGTGTTCATTCTCCTAGTATTCATTGGTTGTGCTGCAGACCGTTAAAATAATGGCCGGTGTGATAAGGAATCCGTCCAAAAAATTCAAGTCACAGATTTCCGCCGGTAAGGTTATGCTGACCGCATTTTTTGACGACGAAGGGCTTCTATTGGTAGACTTTAAAGAGCCTGGCGTGAACATCAATGCCATCCGCTACAAAGACACACTAGGCAACCTGCATACAGCCATCAAGAATAAACGATTCGGCATGCTTTTGCGTGGTGTGATTCTGTTGCACGACAATGCTCGTCCACATGTTGCGAATATTGTGCAGGAAGCGTTAGCAAGGAAAAAGTGAGAAGTTCTGCCACACCCAGCCTACAGCCCCGATCTGTCACCATGTGACTTTCATTTGTTCGGACCCTTAAAGAAATTTCTAAAGGAACAACAATTCGACTCCGATGCAGACGTCAGGGCCTCGGTGACCAAATGGTTCAATAAGCAACCAAAGTCATTTTTCTCGGACGGCATCCGCCATCTACCCAAGCAGTGGGATGTGTGTCTGAATGCCTATGGTAACTATTTCTAAAGGACCCCAGTGAGTACTTGCTTCATAACAATTGCTGTATTTAATTCTACTACTCCTACTGATGTACCTTACATATATTTGTTATAAAGCCACTGGGACGGGTTTCATTTGAACACACCTCGTATTATCACTCTTTATCCTTTTCCTGTGTTTTTCGCATTCGTACGTTTGCGACTATAAACATTACTATTTTCCCATTCAAACTTTCGCCTGGTTTCTTTCTTTCTCATTTAGAAACGCACACGCAGTAGATTACCTAACGTGTCAGTCCCTTGCACGAGATAATTTTAGGTGGGAATTCAGTCTATCAGACATAAGAGGCAGACAAATTGTCTACATTTGCAGCTGTCACGAGAGTTTTTCGTCAGGCTAGCTCCCGGCGAAGTGTGAAAATTTCCCTCTGCAGTGGAGACGGGTCGTCTGACATTCGCATCTGACATGAGCGCTCACTGTCCGATAGTTAGACGGAGGTGTGAATCGCGCCAGACATGCTCGCTCAGAGCAGACAGAGTGTCTGGCATTTCGCCTCTGACGCGCGCTCACGGTCGGATAGTTAGACGGAGGTGTGAAGACGCACGTTTGGCAGTTATGAGCAGCGTCTAAGCAGACGTAGGTGTTAAGACGGAAAGGGGAGATTATTTCGTTTTGCGAAATAAGTTGGGACCCCTTTGTCTGGGTTAAGATATTAACCAGAGTTTGAAACTTGATTTCACTCATTCTCCATTTGCAGTAGACGTGGTCACTTCGTTCTAGATACTTAAACTTATAAGTGAAATCTCTTAGTTTCGTTGTGATACCGTAGTTCTGTGTTGAGGTAAATATTACATTAAGTATCTAATATTTTGTGAGTGATTAAGTGTTTAATCGCCTATTTTTCACTAGTTCTTTTGTGCACAGTGAATTAAAATAAATCTGTTATATTCTCTAGTCGACGAGTTACAGTGGTAAAACAGAATAAATTATAATTTCTAGCTTAAAATCATGTAGCTATAATGAATTTAATTTAACTGCTAAATAATCAGACGAGAATAATTTTTCTAAACTAACTTATAAATGCTAGATGCCTCATGAGTGTTGACGGAATACGTATGTATTCCTAATTCATGATGATTGATTTTTATATATAACTTATTTCACGGGACAGTTTAAACGTCAAGTCAACAAACATTAACTTTTCCGACATTATTTGACCAAGTGTGTGGTGAACCAAGATTATCTGTTGAGAGAAGTTGTCCACCGGTCATCTTCCTAATTAAGGGAAACCTCGGGTTCTGACACTGTGTGCCCGCTGAAACCCAAACTCTTACCTTGTGAATAAGTGACATTAACTTAAATCTGTAAAGAAAGAACGATCGCCTGAAGAGGACGCTCCCCGGACACGTTGAATGAAACCAATATCTGCAGAGCTCAGTATCCGCTTCATCCACAGATAGACAGATTAAACGAAGTGTACACTAAGGCTTGCGCCAGACGGCGAACGTCAGCACGATTGTAGGTAAGGTTGTGTGAGTCAGGGCCCTGATGAAAGAACCGAGTGAAAGTAGACTGAAGGATGTTGTTCGTTTGATTCACTCACTTTGTAACTTTCCTTATGCAAGATTTTTGTTGCTAAACTATATTTTTCCTTAGAATAGATACTGCTATCAAAGTCAGTTCATACCTTCAACAGGGGAAAATATTAGACCCAAATCATATGTATCTGTGACTCTTTGAGCTATCATTGTTCTCCTAACGGGACTGTGGGCTAAACATCGAGGGAAGATCATAATTGTGGTTTTATCATTTCTTGTAGAAATTCCTTGATTTTTATGACTATTTGTATATGCTTTGATGTAATTTTATGTGTTGTGATGGGATTTTAGATGATAATTAAAACTGCCTTTAAACTTAATCAGCGTGTTGGTCAGCTCGTTCTAGAATATCTATATAATCATCTGTTATAGTTTTCCCACGTCTATACGTCTAACTGTCGTCTTGTATGTGCGTGCACGTGAGTGGATAGAAATATATATATGCAATATATATATATATATATATATATATATATATATATATATATATATATATATATATATATATATGTGTGTGTGTTTAGACTGTCTGACTCCTCTAAATCTGTCGTAGAAGATAGGTGAAAGAGAGAAGATTTCTTGATTTCAGAGACAGCCTCTATCACAGTCTACCATCTCACTCGTGGAACTCTATTGCTATTTCTATCTCTCACTGTGACTATCACTTATTCAAATCTATTCAGAAGGGACCAACCCAAGTCTTAATTCCCCTATCAAAAATCTACGACAAATGTGGGCTCGTTTCCGGGAATTGAACTGAAAATCCTGAGCAAGTACGACAAATGTGGACTCGTCTATCGGGATTTTGAACTTAATTTTCTTTATTCTGTAATAGAGTAAGAGTGTGATTGTCTCGTGGTTTTGTATATCTTTAAAAGTAACTATTCCCCTAGACTAACGATCTGTTTATGGGCGTGCTGACCACACAATTAGGTAATTGTTTTTCCACAGCATTTTGAGCATTATACATTTGAGTTACAGGTTGATTTTGTCGGAATATATGTTAATTACTGATTTTGTAATACTAAACGCTGGTAAAGTTTGTGAGTGTATAACATTCACAGGGTTTTGAAGAAGTAGGTGTTACAGATGCTCAGGGACGAAGTGAGAGAAGAAGGTTTGGACGGAGAAGAAGCGAAAGCTTTTGTCAGGGACGAACTTGAGAGATATGACGCGGAGAGGAAAGCAGCTGAAGCTAAAGAGGAAAAAGAAGAAGCTAGGAGGAAGGAAGGAGCAGACCGTCTATTACAGCAGAAGAAGATGGATGAGGAAATGGAAATTCGCAGGATGCAGCTTGAGGAAAGAGAAGGAGAGACAGCATGAGGAAAAAGAGACGAAGAGACAGCATGAGAAGGAAAGGGAGTAGAGACAGCATGAGTTAGCTCTTAAAACTCTAGAATTCCAAAGTCGTGGGGCTGCCTCTACCTCCAGCAATGGAGAGTCTTCTCCTCATTCTTCCTTAACTGATCCTTCTAACACTCAATCTATTCAACTCAACGCTATGTCTTTCACTCTTGAGTCTTTCCCTTGTCCTAATGAGAAGATTGACACATGGTTAGAAAAATTTGAAAAAATTGCAACTCTGTTCGGTTTAGAGAGGTCGAGTTGGAATATGAAACTTTCTCAGGCGTTGAAAAGTAGTGCGTATGATGTTTACGCCAAACTGGAAAGCAGCCAACAAGACCATTACGACATGTTGAAGAAAGTTTTGCTTGAGCGTTTTTAAATGAATGCTCGCAAATTTTTGCAACTGTTTCGCAACAGCAGGAAGGAGAGCTCTGAAACATTTCAGCAGTTCTCATCTCGTTTGAAGGGATACTTGACAAAGTGCCTTGAGCTTTCCCAGCTCCCCTCTACCTATGAAGGTCTGGAGGAATTTGTTTTAACAGAACAAATAAAGAACACTTTGTCTGCAGATACCCGGAGATTTCTAGCTGAGCAAGGTGCGGAAAAGCTTGAAGACATTTTGGAAAAGTCTGAGTGATATCACAATGCGCTGGCTGAACTACCGGCCACAAAACTTAAACCGACAGAAGAGCATTTTCGGAAAAATAATCTAGACCAATCTTCTCATGCTCCTCATGCTTCTAACCAAAATAACCATAGAGAAACTGGACCTCAAAACCCATCTCCTGAAAAATCCAAGTTCTACAAAAACAAGTACCCCAACCACCCCAAACAGTCTGATCAACCCGACCGCCCTTCATGGCAGCGCAGCCAGAAAGGACAAGGTGGCAAAGGAAGAACTCCTGAGCACGGGACAAATGATCAGAGTGAGCACACCGAGCCTAAACGCATCGGATGCTTACTAACAGTCTCGCAAGGCGGAATTATTGACAGTGATTCCCAACCTGTTGGGGATACACCCTCAACGCGAGGTACTGTAACTTTGAACGGTTCTCAAACTTTTTGTTTTTTTGACACGGGGCTTTCTTATGATTGCATTGTTGCCAGAAACCTGGTTAAACCCGGTCAAGAGACAGGAGAGACCGTCGAACTTTGTGGAGTCTCTAAGAGTGATGCACCTACAGCGCTTCCCATCGCATTGGTGGAGATATACTCTGATTTTGTCAGAGGCGTGATCAAAGCGGCTGTTATGGATGACCCCATCTACCCAGTCATACTTGGCGGTAGATACGTGTTTATTGGGAAACCGGAAGAGCCAATTGTGGCAACAGTAACCACAAGAGGGCAAAACAAGAAGGAACGGGAGCCTGCACAAAATTTGTTACCTATGGAACTTAAAGAGGCGCAACAAAAGGACCCTACTTTGGAGCCCTGCTTTAGGAAACTGCCCATGGCTAAGGACCCTAGACAGCACGGGGACATTTTTTTCGAAGGATGGTGTACTTTATCGCTGAATGTAGGGCAACAACAAATTGATTCCACTTTGCTCGGTCGGTGGCCATCCTTCGTACAGTGCCCCAACTCTGGTTCATTCTTTGCATCTCAGCCTCCACAGTCCTCCGCCAGGTTGTTTTTGGTCGGCCTCTCTTTCGTTTTCCTTCAGGGGTCCAAAGCATAGCTGTTCTTGTGGTGGCATCGGGGTCTCTTCTGAGGACATGACCAACCCAGCTCCATCGTCTGCCAGCTATGATGGTGTGCATGTCCTCTTGCTTGCTACGAGTAAGCAGATCTTGGTTAGTGATGGTATTTGGCCAAAAGATTCGGTGAATTTTTCTTAGGTATGTTGTGTGAAAAGAGGACAATTTCGACATTTCCTTCTCTGTAACTGAGGACCCTTAGGACCCTTAGACAGGACTAAAAGAAGGAACAGGTTTATCCTGACCTTAGTCGATACATGCACTTTATGGGCAGAAGCTATACCGCTAACATGCGCAGATGCCAAGCATGTCGCAGAAGCTCTCGTGCAGATTTTCATTCGGTTGGGATTCCCTCAGCAAGTGTTGACGGATAACGGATCTCCATACCGAAACCTGTTGATGGATGAGATCGTTAAGATCTTGAGGAACCAACACATCTACATAAAGCCTTATACTCCGGCCGGAAATGGGCTCGTGGAACGTGTTAATGGGAACCTCAACATGATGCTAAGTAAACTGGCACAAGTGAAACCTGAAGATTGGGATCTTTGTATTCCTGCAGCTTTATTTAGCTACAGAGAATCTCCTCATACTTCCACAGGATTTCCGCCAGCAACGCTTTTATTCGGCAGACCTATTAAGGGGCCACTTGAAGCCTTACTTCAGTCTCTGACAGACGAGAAGGCGGATGAGAGAGTTGTCTCAGCAAGTAAATATGTTTCGGTTTTAAAGGAAAGGTTGAAACTAGGATGGGACCTAGCAACGACTAACTTTAAGCGAGCACGCACAAAGCACGCTAACCGATACAGGAAAGTCGCGAACGAGAGAGAACTGGAAGTAGGAGAGAACGTTTTGGTGTTACTCCCTACCGGATACAACCAACTGAGGATCGGATGGCAAGGGCCGTTTACCGTCCGGAAAAAGATTTCTAAGGCTAACTACCAGATCTCTATTCAAGGAAAGGAAAAGGTTTTCCATTTAAATCTGTTAAAGAGATACTTGGAAAGACCGGTGCCGACCGCCGAACATCTCCTGACGATCGCAAAAATTGACGAAGATGACGATAGTGGCAGGGAAATTCCACTGCACACACACGAAATCTTTCAAAAATGTCAAAAGCGGCGACGCTCTTTCAAGCGCGCATGGGAGACATTCCAGAGAAAGGAAACTTTGGGAGTAGACTTGAGTAATAATTGGAGAGAGATCGAGGGGGGAGATGAGAGTGTAGAAGACAGACACCCTGAAGCTACGGATATAGGAAATTTATTTCCATAACGTAGACATGGAGTGCTTCCATATCTTAAAGGGGGGACGTTCTGTCGCATAGAGTTTATGATCAATAAATTCTCTATATATTCTTTCTTTCTTCCACCCGTGTCCTCTATTTTATTATCACTCTTTATTCTTTTCCTGCGTTTTTCGCATTCGTACGTTTGCGACTATAAACATTACTATTTTCCCATTCAAACTTTCGCCTGGTTTCTTTCTTTCTCATTTAGAAACGCACACGCAGTAGATTACCTAACGTGTCAGTCCCTTGCACGAGATAATTTTAGGTGGGAATTCAGTCTATCAGACATAAGAGGCAGACAAATTGTCTACATTTGCAGCTGTCACGAGAGTTTTTCGTCAGGCTAGCTCCCGGCGAAGTGTGAAAATTTCCCTCTGCAGTGGAGACGGGTCGTCTGACATTCGCATCTGACATGAGCGCTCACTGTCCGATAGTTAGACGGAGGTGTGAATCGCGCCAGACATGCTCGCTCAGAGCAGACAGAGTGTCTGGCATTTCGCCTCTGACACGCGCGCTCACGGTCAGATAGTTAGACGGAGGTATGAAGACGCACGTTCGGCAGTTATGAGCAGCGTGTAAGCAGACGTAGGTGTTAAGACGGAAAGGGGAGATTATTTCGTTTTGCGAAATAAGTTGGGACCCCTTTGTCTGGGTTAAGATATTAACCAGAGTTTGAAACTTGATTTCACTCATTCTCCATTTGCAGTAGACGTGGTCACTTCGTTCTAGATACTTAAACTTATAAGTAAAATCTCTTAGTTTCGTTGTGATACCGTAGTTCTGTGTTGAGGTAAATATTACATTAAGTATCTAATATTTTGTGAGTGATTAAGTGTTTAATCGCTTATTTTTCACTAGTTCTTTTGTGCAGAGTGAATTAAAATAAGTCTGTTATATTCTCTAGTCGACGAGTTACAGTGGTAAAACAGAATAAATTATAATTTCTAGCTTAAAATCAAGTAGCTATAATGAATTTAATTTAACTGCTAAATAATCAGACGAGAATAATTTTTCTAAACTAACTTATAAATGCTAGATGCCTCATGAGTGTTGACGGAATACGTATGTATTCCTAATTCATGATGATTGATTTTTATATATAACTTATTTCACGGGACAGTTTAAACGTCAAGTCAAACTCTACGCTTGCAGTTCAAAATGTAAGTTATATCGAGTACATAATATGTAAAATATTTCATATGTGGTTTTTTTTTCTTTATTCAGTGAATACTGGGGTAACCCAACTTTTCCGGCGTTTAGTACAGAGACAAACCTGTGAGAAACATTAACTTTTCCGACATTATTTGACCAAGTGTGTGGTGAACCAAGATTATCTGTTGAGAGAAGTTGTCCACCGGTCATCTTCCTAATTAAGGGAAACCTCGAGTTCTGACACTGTGTGCCCGCTGAAACCCTAACTCTTACCTCGTGAATAAGTGACATTAACTTAAATCTGTAAAGAAAGAACGATCGCCTGAAGAGGACGCTCCCCGGACACGTTGAATGAAACCAATATCTGCAGAGCTGGGTATCCGCTTCATCCACAGATAGACAGATTAAACGAAGTGTACACTAAGGCTTGCGCCAGTCGGCGAACATCAGCACGATTGTAGGTAAGGTTGTGTGAGTCAGGGCCCTGATGAAAGAACCGAGTGAAAGTAGACTGAAGGATGTTCTTCGTTTGATTCACTCACTTTGTAACTTTCCTTATGCAAGATTTTTGTTGCTAAACTATATTTTTCCTTAGAATAGATACTGCTATCAAAGTCAGTTCATACCTTCAAAAGGGGAAAATATTAGACCCAAATCATATGTATCTGTGACTCTTTGGGTTATCATTGTTCTCCTAACGGGACTGTGGGCTAAACATCGAGGGAAGATCATAACTGTGGGTCTATCATTTCTTGTAGAAATTCCTTGATTTTTATGACTATTTGTATATGCTTTGATGTAATTTTATGTGTTGTGGTGGGATTTTAGATGATAATTTAAACTGCCTTTAAACTTAATCAGCGTGTTGGTCAGCTCGTTCTAGAATATCTATATAATCATCTGTTATAGTTTTCCCACGTCTATACGTCTAACTGTCGTCTTGTATGTATATATACTGAAGCACATTAAAAACGCACCACTATTATATATACTGATGCCGAGAAGCTGGCAAAAAAAAGTGTGGGAATGGATTTTCCCCGTGTTTGCCATGAGGTAGAGAGCGAATGGCTGCTGGAATGGAAAGTGCAAGATTCAACCCACGGGTGTGTGTACAGACTACATGAAAACGATGAAAGTTACACGTGCAACACGATTCCCAACAGCTATGACCCTGAAAATGTGTACGCGTTCTGGCAGTATACTCGGTATACAAAGGCCGTTGAGACAAAACACCCAGTACATGTGCTTGAAATGCCACGACTATCTGAAAACAACCGCCAACGAGCCATTGGTATGTTGGAGACCGGAATGAGCTCGCGGGCCATTGCCAGAAGGATGAATTGCCACCACAGCACTATTGTACGTCTCAATGAACGTTACGGAACCACTGGTAGTGCCCGGGATAGACTTCGGAGTGGCCAACCACGAGTTACTAACCCTGCGCAAGATCGTCATATTGTGCTGAGTCACCTAAGGAATCGTACTCTCCCGGCAAGTCAAACAGCAAGAGCAATAGTGGGTAGACATGGGCAAGTCTCTCGAATGACAGTCATACGACGACTCAGAGATACAGGCCTTACTGCAAGACGACCTTATGTTGGGCCAAACTTGACTCACAGCCATCGTTAGCAGCGCCTGCAATGGGCAGAGCAACATATCAGATGGACTAGACTGCAGTGGAATGCTGTCCTATTCACAGACGAGAACAGATTCAACATATCCTTTGCAGATGGACGTATGCGGATTTAGCGACGGTGTGAAGAGCGCTTTGCAGATTGCTGTGTCAACCGATTTCGAGGTGGCAGTATTCACATTTGGGGAGGATTCAGTTTTCACCATCGCTTGCCTCTTCACGTCTTCCATGGAAATGTTAATGCTGTGACATATCGAGATGAGGTTCTGGATGCACTGGTTGCTCCTGCGTTCACAATTTATCCAGACTTGCAGCTTCTCCAGCAGGATAACGCACGTGCATTTTTTTGTATTTTTGGTTTTCTCCCTTGCCTGCACAGAATGCAATGAATTTCATAACAATCAAATGTACAAATTAATGACCAGCATGGATTCATAGGAAAATGAATAAAGATTCCAAATATGTAAACTTGTACACACTTATATTTACATTTCACACTCTGTTCCTGGATTATACAGGTGGTGCGTTTTTAATGTGCTTCAGTATATATATGTGTGTGTGTGTTTAGACTGTCTGACTCCTCTAAATCTGTCATAGACGATAGATGAAAGAGAGAAGATTTCTCGATTTCAGAGACAGCCTCTATCACAGTCTTCCATCTCACTCGTGGAACTCTATTGCTATTACTATCTCTCACTGTGACTATCACTTATTCAAATCTATTCAGAAGGGACCAACCCAAGTCTTAATTCCCCTATCAAAAATCTACGACAAACATTCGTATGCCATCCTCTTGCGCACCTCATATTATTTTACGTATGCAGTTGGAGATGGGACGTGGTGCCAAAAAACGTGATAAATATCTGTTGCGTTCTTTTTGCGCGCGTAATTTTAAATGTTTAGCACAGCTAAGAATATATATATATTATTAATTAGTTACGCGCGATTTGACACGAAGTTGAACACAGAAGCGCAACGGGGGCGCTCATGGTTAAAGCGAAGGAGGTGAGATTATGAATGGGGAATGCCAAATGCCTATGGCCTGAGACGGTTGTCTCTAGACGGAACCGATTTGTAAGTCTTGCCGGATTGAGGGAAGCAGTCATGTAGAGATTATAAACCTCCTGGTAGGGAGTATCTATATTAGCCAGTGCAGGGCTCGTTGCATATTCTTAATATGCTAATTTCGTCATTTTTATTAAAATATGGCTGTACTTCAACACATACGCCATGTTGTGTTGCTAGTGGGATCCAGATCCTGACCGAATATTATCCGGATTATTCTTCGTACATATTTGAGGGTTATTCAATAAAACCCTTGGCGTTGTAGGCAAGCTCCGTATTGAAAGGCATGATAGAATTACGGGCCGTGAAGTTCACCGCCGTCCTTGAGAGGTCGGCCGTTATAAGATTTCAATCAAGTTCATGATTGAAATGCAATGAACTGTGATGCCCCGATGCTGTAACCTATACTATTGATGTTGATGCCTACTTCTACATGATTGATCAGCCATGATTGATCAGAATACATAACGTTTATGCCATGCCATTATAATGATACTACGTCGTCTGACTTTGTGATGTCAATGTACCTGTCAGTGCACAATAAATTATGTCGTCAACTTTAATACTTGGCTCCAATCTAATTGACGTGCCAGTCGTCACTGTACCGTGTTGACATTATCTTCGTTGGCCATTGAGTTACACGGCCCACTATATATATTTTGCGTTGAACATTTGTAAGTCGGCAATAGAGACTTTAAGCCCATTTTCTGGCATCGCGCTTGCCAGTAGTGCCAATCAAGAACACCAACAGATCTATATTCATCACTCCGCAACAGGAAACCTTCCAACAAATCAGTAAAATGAAAAAAAAAAAAAAAAAAATTGTTTACAAAAACACATAAAAAGTAATACGTCTTACAAAGAGATAGGACAAGAAAAACCTACGTTGCGGCCACAAGGCCTCCGTCAGGTACAGACAAACAAGAGGCAGGAGGGGAAAAAAGTGAGAATTAAGTGGAGAACATGAAACAACAGATATAAGAGAAAAATACTCCCTTATTGTGTTGTCACATGTTGTAGCAAAGATGGCACCCACTACACCGGAAAGCGGAAGTGGATAGTGCATTAAAAGCAAAAAATAATGAAAACAAGGACTGGAAAACAGAGTGAAGGAAAAGTGATATTTTTAAAAAAAATTTTAAAAAATTAACTAAAAAAAAAAATTAAAATAAAAAAAAATAAAAAATAAATTAATTAATAAAAAAAAAATTTTAATTTAAAAAATGAAATGAAATTAATTAATTAATTTAATTTAATTTAAAAATTAAATTAAAAAAATAATAATAATATTGTAAATATATATATATATATATATATATATATATATATATATATATATATATATATATATATATATATATATATATATATATATATATATATATATATATGATGAGCAAGGGTGGCTCACTAAACACTTCCCGCGCCACTGCGTCAGCTTGGAGGAGAGGTAGGTGGCGGTACAGGATCCTTTTGACAGCAGCGCTGTGAAGGTGATAGGTCAATATTAACTTGACTCTTATCAGAGTGGCGGGGTTTGAGGGCCTCTAAACGTGAGGTAGGAAGAACACGCTCTGGATACTGTCTCCTGCGGAAGAAGTCCAACATTTCCTGTGCTTGGCATCGACAGTCGTCATCATCTTGGCATAACCGACGGAGGCGGAGAAGTTGTGAGAAAGGCAAGGAGTCACGATAACCCTGGGGATGAGAGGAAGTATAAAGGAGGTAACTGTGTGCATCAGTGGGTTTGTAGTACACCGAAGTGTCAAGGTGGGGAAGAGTGATGGTGACAACAATGTCAAGGAAATTAACAGAGACAGTGGAGGTGAATTGGATCGCAGGGTGGAAGTTGTTGATGAAGTTAATGAACCTCGATAAGTCAGCCTCTGGCATATCAGTGAGACCTATGACATCAATGTATACATCAATGGAAAAGGTCCAGGATACTGCTGCCACACCTGATACTCCAGGTAGCCCATGAAGAGGCAGGTACAGCTGGGATCCACCTTAGTGCCCATGGCAACTCCACTGACTTGTGTGGCCGTATGACCCACCACCATCAGCATTTATTCATGCTGGAAGCTGGTTATAACGAGAATAAAACTATCATTAGTCATTATAGAAAAGCAAACAGAATTTTTTAACAAATATAAAAATACTCCAGACAGCTGAGAGCAGGGTAGAGCAAGGTGTAGCTGACTACGTAAATTTTGGGTAACAAGCCACGTGACGAATTCGGTGGCAGTTGGCATAGAAATGCAATGACGCAAGTAGACAGCTGCATCACGCTTTGAGAACGTGATGTTTGACCAATAATTTATCAAATAGAATAAGCTCCCAACCAATGAGAACGTAGCCAGCTCAAGCCACTACAAAATTGTCGGCAAGAAATTATTAACCCAGCAGTCTTGGAAAATTGAACCACGTAGAATAACGTTCAATGTCTATCCAGCTCCCAGATGAGGTTTTCAACAAATGATGATCAACATTCATCTATGTGTGTTTGTGCACACGAAACAGTTTATTTCAGTTACTCCTCCAAGTAAGTAGTACGATCACCTATCGTTTTGTATTTCAGCATACTTTTGTAATGAAAACATAATAGCACAAGAGAAATAGAAAAATGGAGGATTTGAAACTGAAAATGGACAAGATGGCTATTAAGCAAACTACACAGAAAGAAAGCAAATGCGTAGATATGATTATCCAGGATATGAAAATAATTGACGTTGGGGAAGAATTTTATGGAGTTTTCTTGAATTGAAATCTCAGGAGGAAAATACATTCTTCACAAACAGAAAAATACATTCTTCACAGACAGAAAAATACATTCTTCACAAACAGAAAAATACATTCTTCACAGACTGAAAAATACATTCTTCACAGACTGAAAAATACATTCTTCACTGACTGAAAAATACATTCTTCACAGACAGAAAAATACATTCTTCACAGACAGAAAAATACATTCTTCACAGACAGAAAAATACATTCTTCACAGACTGAAAAATACATTCTTCACAGACAGAAAAATACATTCTTCACAGACTGAAAAATACATTCTTCACAGACAGAAAAATACATTCTTCACAGACAGAAAAATACATTCTTCACAGACAGAAAAATATATTCTTCACAGACTGAAAAATACATTCTTCACAGACAGAAAAATACATTCTTCACAGACTGAAAAATACATTCTTCACAGACAGAAAAATACATTCTTCACAGACAGAAAAATACATTCTTCACAGACAGAAAAATACATTCTTCACAGACAGAAAAATACATTCTTCACAGACAGAAAAATACATTCTTCACAGACAGAAAAATACATTCTTCACAGACAGAAAAATACATTCTTCACAGACAGAAAAATGACTAAGATTTATCTGATGCGCAAAATGTATAAATTGATGTACATTGGTTGTCACTGTTTGACGATTTTTGCTGTTTAATAAAATTCATCTTTAAGGACCAGGCTGTTGAAAAATTTATTAATGGTTGGATAACGCAGATGTCATTGTCAGAGTTCACATTAAATAACCACTAATGCTCTCCATCGCCCAACACCTGTAGAAGGAAGGAACGAACCAATCACACAGACAATGTCTAAGAAATAACCAGCTCTGCCGAGCTATAAGCCAGTACAACAATCACACTTAGACATGGACTAAAACCAATAAAAAGGAGAAAGGAAATTATTATAAATGAATCAAATATACCACCAAGTAACATAATACCTAATTGGTGCCTTAGGACCAGTCACCCCGCTACACAACCGGTTACATAATACATAATTGGTGCCGAACCCAGTCCCACAAGGAAACACTGGGTGAGACGGTTACATAATACATAATTGGTGCCGTAACTTTCAGGTTACACTTGGTCAAAGAACTGTCCGTTGAACTCAAATGAATTGAGTCGAAGGATCAGTTCTTCAAGGCGCATGAGAGTCTGTCTCTCTAGCGATAGAGGGGTTGGTGCGCTGGTCCAGGAAAAACCAGAGAGCTCGGAGACCATCAGAGTGAGGAATGGAAGTGTAAAGCGAGCAAACATCTAACAGAAATAAACGGTAGGTACAGTCTAGGGAAAGCTGGATAGAGGAAAAAGTAGTAAGGGCATGGTTTGTGTCCTTTAAGAAGGAAGGAAGCTGCTCTACAATAGGCTGGAAGATGCCATCGAGGAAGTCTGATATATGTTCGGTAGCACAGGCAGAGACAATGGGTCTCCCAGGGTTAGAGGGTTTATGAATTTTGGGAAGCATATAAAACACAGGCTTGCCCAGAAAACTATTATCGATACGGAGATGAGAGGCGCTAGAAGGTAAGGACTTGTTGGCGATAAGACTTTTGATGGTGTCATGGACCAGACGATTGTTGAGGACTGTCGCATCATTGTCACGGCGCTGGTAGAAGGAGCTGTTGGTGAGCTGCTTATTACCTTCTTGGAGGTACAGGTCTTTGCGCCGTACCACGATGGTATGATTACCCGGTTGTCTGCCGGTTTGATTACAATGGCATCTCTGCGGCGGAGCTTCGAGAGGGCATGGGACTCATCAGAAGAAAGGTTGGAATAACGCAGGTGTTGAGGTTGGAGTTGCTGAATGTCGTGAAGGGTATTCTGAATATATAATCCAGAGCGTGGGAAGCCCCAGGAGAGGGTGTAAAATTCTTATTCTTAGGAGGAGCAAAGCGTGCAAAGGCATCATCAGATTGATAAAAAAATCAATCCATCGAAGTTGATTCACACCACGAAGCGAACCTCAACAACAATAATGTATGAATCTACCCACCCGACCGATTCTACACATTTTAATAGTAAATGGATATATCAGTAAATTTGTATACATTATAATAATGAACAAATCTACCCGACTGTTTCTGTATATGATAATAATGAATTCATCTTCCCGCCCATCCGTCTCTATAATTTTAATATTAAATGAATCTGCGAGTACATTTGTGTACTTACTTACACAGTTGTTCCTCCTCTACCCTGGGTTGTAGAGGTTTGCCAGACAGAACGCCAGTATTTTTATATATGACAATAATGACTGGATCTACCCTGGGTTGTAGAGGTTTGCCAGACAGAACGCCAGTATTTGTATATATGACAATAATTACTGGATCTACCCTGGGTTGTAGAGATTTGCCAGACAGAACGCCAGTATTTGTATATATGACAATAATGACTGGATCTACCCTGGGTTGCAGAGGTTTGCCAGACAGAACGCCAGTATTTGTATATATGACAATAATGACTGGATCTACCCGACTTTTTCATTCTTCATTATCGTTCAGCTCCACAAGGAGCATAGGCTTTCAGCAAACTTATGACGTCATCAGGTCAAGGTCTGTCCATGCCTTCTCCATGTTTGTCTCCAGTTCTCTTGTCCCTGTCTCCAGTTCTCTTGTCCCTGTCTCCAGTTCTCTTGTCTGTCTCCAGTTCTCTTGTCCCTGTCTCCAGTTCTCTTGTCTGTCTCCAGTTCTCTTGTCCCTGTCTCCAGTTCTCTTGTCCCTGTCTCCAGTTCTCTTGTCCCTGTCTCCAGATCTCTTGTCCCTGTCTCCAGATCTCTTGTCCCTGTCTCCAGTTCTCTTATCTGTCTCCAATTCTCTTATCCCTGTCTCCAGTTCTCTTGTCTGTCTCCAGTTCTCTTGTCTGTCTCCAGTTCTCTTGTCCCTGTCTCCAGTTCTCTTGTCCCTGTCTCCAGATCTCTTGTCCCTGTCTCCAGATCTCTTGTCCCTGTCCCGTGCCATCCCTTCATGTCTGTCTCCAGTTCTCTTGTCCCTGTCTCCAGTTCTCTTGTCCCTGTCCCGTGCCATCCCTTCATGTCTGTCTCCAGTTCTCTTGTCACTGTCTCCAGTTCTCTTGTCCCTGTCTCCAGTTCTCTTGTCCCTGTCTCCAGTTCTCTTGTCCCTGTCTCCAGTTCTCTTGTCCCTGTCTCCAGTTCTCTTGTCCCTGTCTCCAGTTCTCTTGTCTGTCTCCAGTTCTCTTGTCCCTGTCTCCAGTTCTCTTGTCCCTGTCTCCAGTTCTCTTGTCCCTGTCTCCAGTTCTCTTGTCCCTGTCTCCAGTTCTCTTGTCCCTGTCTCCAGTTCTCTTGTCCCTGTCTCCAGTTCTCTTGTCCCTGTCTCCAGTTCTCTTGTCCCTGTCTCCAGTTCTCTTGTCCCTGTCTCCAGTTCTCCTGTCTCCAGTTTCTCTTGTCCCTGTCTCCAGTTCTCTTGTCCCTGTTGATTTATTTATATGAACATTCGACACTGAGCAATTATACTTCTGGTCAATACAGATAACTAGATGACTAGACACATCTCACCGAAGATCTTGATGTATTAGTGATAACAGAACTCCATTATAACCCTTTAACAATCAGGAGCTCAAACACACACGTCCACTCGCCATGACACCACCGCTCTAACCACTCTGTCAATCCAACGCTCAAACTGTCAGTAGCAGTCACTATTTTAACTTTACAATCTTACAAGACATGGTATAATTGCCAGGCAACGGAATTAACTATAATAGCTTTTTTTCATTATTTTGCTGAAACTAATAATCCCGTTCGGATTGGGCACAGCTGCGTCCGGCCATTATACTGTCAATAGTTCTTGTGTTTTCTCAATGCTTCCCTCGGGAATTTCATCACGTTCTGTAACAAGCCCGAAACCACAGCCGCAGCTGGTCATATTGCGTCAAGCCTAAAATAATCATGCATATGCTCCTACAGAGGTGTTTTCTGTAGCAATTTGTCTTACGTGATAATGTTGCCAACCTCATATTAGTCGGCTCTTTACAAATTTCGTGAGGGAACAGTAGACCAATTCTTTCTTGATCTCTTCAGAGACCCCCCGGGAACTACGCAGGGCTCGCGAATATAGAAGTCTATACTTACTTACTTACTTAGTCGTTCCCCTTCTACCGTGAGGTGTAGAGGTTTGGAAGAGAGAGCGCCAGACTATTCTATCAGCTGTCTTCTTCCTGGCCTGGTTCCATTCTAGTCCTCGGTCCTTCAAAGATTGTCTAATGTTGTCCTCCCAGCGGACTCTGGGTCGTCCTGGAGGTCTGGATCCCTGGCTCTTTGTTTCCCATGCTTGTCGTGGTAGCCGATCTTCTCCCATTCTGCAGATATGGCCAAACCATCTTAGTTGGGACTGTTCTATTTGGGTCTGCAGCGGATGGGATTTTAGGCCTTGACGGATCGTCTGGTTGCGGACCATGTCTCTTCTTGTTACTTCAACCACTTTCCTCAGATACCTCATTTCTGAGGTTTGGATCTGGCTTTTGTGGGTTGTAGTCATTGCCCATGACTCGCATCCATATGTCAAGACTGGGACATAGGTGGAGCGGTATACAGCCATCTTCGTTTTCTTACCAACCTCTTTCTTGCTGAGGAATCCACGATTTATGGCCTGAAAAAGTCTCCCAGCCGCTGCTTTTCGAGTGGCCAACTCTTCTTTGATGCCTCCCTTTCGGTCTATGATAGCTCCGAGATATTTAAAGTGGTCGACCTGCTCCAGGACCTGTTCTCCCAACTTAATCTGATGTTTTCTTTCTTCTCGTGATATCACCATGGATTTTGTTTTAGAGCTGCTTATGACCATCCCTCTCTTCTCCAGCTCTTCCTTCCAGACTTGCAGGTTGGATTGGAGATGTGCCTCTGATTTAGCAATCAGGGCAACATCATCAGCAAATGCCAGCTCCGAAATATAGACCTGTCTCATCTTCCAGTACCCCACTGAATACTTTCTTGTTCTCTCCTTACATGCCTTGATGACATCGTCCATAAGGAGTATGAAGAGGTAAGGTGATAGGATATCACCTTGTCTTACACCAGTGGTGGTCCTGAACTCTTCTGACTTATGGTTTGCTGTCCTCACATCATTTCTGCAAGACTTGTAGAAGCTCTGTATAGCATGAATCAGAGGTGCTGGAATATTCTTCCTTGCCAAACAGTCCCAAAGTTTGCTCCAGGGGACCCTGTCAAACGCCTTTTCCAGATCTTTGAAACAAAGATGGATCTCACTCTTATACTCAAGAGCCTTTTCACTCAGCTGTCTGAGTATGAAGATTAGGTCTTGAGTACTTCGGTTTGCTCGGAATCCGCACTGGACCTCATCCAATTGTGGCTCAGCTAGGCGTCGGAGTCTCTGCTCTAGGATTCTAGAGTAGATTTTACCAGGGACACTGAGAAGGGATATGCCTCTATGGTTTCCACATTGTCGATTGTCACTCTTTTTGAAAATTGGTGTTATGATGGCAATCTCCCAATCCTTTGGTATGGTCTTGTTGCACCATGCTGCCTGTAGGACCTTTAAGAGTAATAGGTCACCTGATGCTCCCATGTACTTAACCATTTCTGGTGTTATACCATCATGCCCTGCTGCTTTGCCCATCTTGATTTTCTCTAGTGCTGCCCTCAGTTCTTCCATCTTTATGTCATCTTCACCATCATTGGTTTTCTCTTCTGTGCTAGTGGTTATCATTTCTGATGCTTCACCATGCTCACCATCCAGGAGTTCTGAGAAATATTCTTTCCATCTTTCCATTACTTCCTTCGGGCCAGTAAGCAATTTGCCTTGCTTGTCCTTTATAAATTTGAGAGGGCATTGTTTTTCCTTCCTCATGTTCTTTAGGGTCTTATAGAACAATTTCTGGTTTTCTTGTGCATCGTTTTCTAGCTTTTCTCCAAATTCTTCCCAGGACTTCTGTTTTGCTGCTAGCAGTTNGTTGTCGGATAGAAGTCTATATATTACTTAAATTAATGTCTGGCCAGAGCAGTATGGCTTCATAGCCGACATAGATTATGGGCATTTTAAACAAACATATATTGAGTTTACATGCGTTGATATCTGCACCGAGGACCAAAAAAAAAAATCCTAAAGTTTCATTTAGAGTCCAAACACCTTGGACGTATTTTAACAGAAAATGTAAGGCTTGATAGAGAAAGTGAAACAAGGTGTAAAAGAAAGCCAGTGCCTTGACTTACCAACTGTCAACACTACTCAAACATCCTAATGTCGTTATGGAAACTAAACGACATATGATATCTAGTAGTCTATATGACTCTTTCAGTCATAACTATTGGAATACGCCCCTTAGATGATAGTCGTCAGCTACCTTGTCTTCTGGTGTTCCTTTCGGCGTGTTCTTGTCTCTCCTGCTTTCTCCAGGGCGTGAGCTTGAGCACAGTTATAAGGAAAACAAACTTTTGCCCATGCAGCATGTTCACTCTTTCCACGTGGTCGGTAGGTCCAAAGGAACGGCAGTAGCCGATACAATTTGGTAACCGTCTTGTCGCAGGAGTTGCCAGAATAATGTCGAATCAACATTAGACTGCCTTACGGACTCCTACTCCTGATATATTCTCATGGTTTACTCCCGAGGCATTTCCCGTAAGGCAGCGAAGGTTTGAAATCAGAGCTTTACCTTCTAGATAGGCTACCAACCATGGATCACTAGCCATATCTGCCAGAAACTGCTGGTTCTAAGGTGCCAGTGACTCGCCTTCGCCCTTTCTCCTATCAGTGGAAATAGTTCTGCTGGGCTCAACACGTGAAGGCCATCACAGATGATAAATAGTATATTATTACCAGCTCTATGCTGTGCGTGCCAAAAATGGTAACTGACCAGAGCTCAGAAGAGGAAAATCACACTTCAAAGGATGAAATTCTTAAGAAAAGCCATTAATTTTACCAGCAGTAACAAAATGGGGAAATAGGGACTTCAGAAAAATTATAGGAACTACACCCTGTATCAAATATATAGAGAAACAGAACATTATTCTTCGTCTTGTGTGTTCAGTTTGTTGTCACGCTAAATCTGCAGGCCTGTCGCCAGGACGAACTCCACAGTCTTTACCAGGTCAGGGCGGCAGCCCCATAGCTTCTGCTCGAGCTCAGCACCCACTGACCAAGTCAGGCGTCGTTGGTCATCATGGGTTGGCAGTGTTGGAGAATGTGTTCAGGGGTTATGAATCCGGTTCCACATGGGCATTCATTCGGGTGAGATATACTGCGGTGACAGAGGTGGCCCAGTAATCTGCAGTGACCAGTTCTCAGGTGAAAATGATGGTCTGCTGGTGTCTATTAAGCTGGCGAAGTGGGTCATATCTGTTGTATATATCACCTTCGTTCTTCCACTGATTTTTGTACTTGTTGTGGATGATGGTTTTAGATTGTCAATAGGATAATGGGTGGCTGAATTGTTCCATTTTATTGCCACTTCTAGATAAAGCATCTGCTATCTCTTTTCCAGTGGTTCCAAATTGGGAGGGTAAACACTGAAGGGTAATGGTTGCTGGCCATTGGATGATGTTAAGCTCATATCTGATCTCATGCATCATGTTTTCATTTCTAATGTTCTGTATGATTAAGTGGTTTGGATATCGCATGAGAATGGAGCCCGATAAATTACTATTACGCGCCTAAAACAGCAGAAAATCTGGCTTCAGGGCACCGGAAAGACCAAGAGGCAGATAGACAGACACCATCACATAAATCTTACATTAACACGAGCTCAAAGCAGCCATTGCGATAGACTTGGCAAAAGAACGCAAACTTAAGCTCTCTATTACGCTTCAAGACTGTCACGGGAATTCTCCCCTCTGCTCTGCAGGGATGGTCCAACAGGGGCCAAAATTCAGAGTATTTGCTGAGGATCTTCAAAGTTATCTACCTTTCCCTAAATATAACTCTTGGTAGAGATATGAATTGAAGAATGATGTTTCAATTCTAGGGAGCCTCATAAGAATTTACGAAATCAAGTACTACAGCTGAAATTATCCAGGCCGTAATAAACTTTTTTATCTTCCCAGACGTTCTATGAGGAGAAAGAATTTTGCTCGTGTAATGAGCCCTCAACTGCTTTAATTCAGTAAAATATCATTTCAATAGCTCTGTTTATTTGTATCTAAAATGTGTACAAATACAGGTAACACATTTAATAATCAGTTATATTTAACAATGTAAAGTAAATAAGGGGGTGATATATTAAATATTCCTTTCAAAGACACATCACAGGTGATGGTTTGAGATGTTTAGGGAATTTGCTTAAAGAGTTCACTTGGCAGCAGCTTTTAAGTGAGTACTTAGATGCCAGTAAGATGTCGGTTGGCTTCTGCTCCAGCCGATGTTGGTTCTTTGCAGGGTGTAGACTAGTTCATCTCGTCACTAATAACGTCTGGTGGCTGTAACATGTCCCTCGTAGTATCGTGGGGTAATTACAAATATGGTCCAGCGTCTTCAAGACTCGTCTGATGTTGATGTCTAACTTTGACTGAAAGCCACTTAAACCATACACTTGTGCCACAGACTAGTACCACCAATTGGTACTGTTGCGTGTCCCTTTTATAATGATAATTGTAGTTGGAGTACACGACGTGTAACTCTATCCAAGAACACCTAGGGTATGTCTAGCAGACCACGCACACAGTGAAACAACTCCAAATCTTCATATTAGTACCAAGGCAGCGTGGACAATCTTCAACAATATTTATTTGACGAGACGTAGCTCCACAGATACATTCTTGAAATGCATATAAATAGATGATGGCGTCAACTACACAGTCTTTAGTATCGATCTGTACTGTCTGCAACTAGAACAATGTCCTCGACATTTTCATTCATTTTAATATAGTTCAAACACTCACGTTCGTCATGAAGAGCATAATTCCTCTTACAAATATACTGGCATCATCGCACGGAGGTGTATGGATGATCCAGTGATGGAATACATAGGAATATGACCCGCGGCTGTTTGTACCCTATACCAGAGCGCTCTTTTAGTTTCGGTGACCGGAATTCTGACACCGGGTAATACATTTTCATGTGCACCGTAAACGACTACTGATGGTTTTGGCGGGGAAAATCAGCTGATGTGTGTGTGTAAAATCAGTAAAATATGAATCCTTACACACTCGTTCTGGATAAACACAGCGCTAAAATTCTTATGTGTACTATAACTTTGTTCTGTGTTCTCTTCTTGATTGCATTTTTATTTGATTGAAATTGTATTTGACGGAGTTACAGACTTTTGAAAACAGCGTCATCATTTGAGGAAATTCATAACAGAAGTAATCTTTTTATTAATGTAATATCTAAAAATCGGCCCATTCGTATGAGTTTATAATTATAAAGACTTCTCGAAGGGAAGCTAAAGATTATTTCCACATACATTTTTTTTTTTGGGTTTCATATCTTGAGAATGTGTGGTAGTCAGTTTTGTGAGTTTGGCATTACAAGAACAAGCATATTGTCACCAGATTTTATAACATTTAAATCACTGTAAACGCATTCCTGATACTCGCAAATCTTAAATAAGGTTGTAAAAAAATAACTTTTTGTAAAGCACCATCTGTTTTTGCATTTTCATTCATTTGTAATGATACTTAACTAGACGTATATGAGCGTCAGAAAACATGTAAAGCTATAGATAGATTACTTCCACATACTTTGATCTATCTGTCAAGTCTTGTTAATCTTGTATTTATAATATGAATGTCTTTGTTTTATTGTGTGTGAGATAAGGACTGTTCCATTAGTGTTCTTTGGTAGACAATTGTGCACACGACGGTGTAGTGGTTTTGATGGTGATATTACTAAGTGTGATGTATGAGGTCAGCTGTGAAGGCTCCTGAGATAAAATGTAGCTGTGAATTTTCAGAAGGCCTTTCTTGCTACCACTACGACCTCACACCTATCTTTTTTTTCTAATGAATGTGGCTACGTTAAAATCTAGGGTACTGAATGTAATGTGTTGTATTGACATATACAAACACACACACACAGATATTAAATAATATAATATTATCATTAAAATTTAGAACACAATGAACTAAATTCAGCTGGTGAAATTTTAGAAAGTAAATCTTTTTTAAATTTATTTGTTCTGAACCAAGGTTTTATTTTGGCCAGAACATATGAAAGGTTTTGGAATTTATGAGTGAATGGCATGAATAAATGGCATGATAAATAAAAGGTGTGTACGTATACAATTTTCACGATTAGTTAATATTTCTACAGTTCATAATTTTATTTTCCCTGGGAGAACGATGAATAGATGTGCTGTTGGGGTGGCTTCATCCCTCCCTGTCTAAGCCTACCAAACATTGTCCATTAATGATGGAAGGAAATGGGATGTTTTTAGTAGTAATTCACTTTGGGTGCTATGTCTATGAAGTTGGTGTAAATCCAGCAGACCAGCCTGCTTACGTAACTTCGAAAGAGTAGTTCTGGTGCTGGAATCTGGTGGCCCCACATCTCCGTGCTTGGGGGCAATATATCGGGTGGCCCCACCTCTCCGTGCTTGGGGGCAATACAAGGCTGTTCTGCCGAGATGCGACACTGCACGGGTCCTCACTGTCAATTATTTACCCAGCATTTGACACCATCTTTTGGTGTCAACATAAAAAAAACTCACAGCTCTGAAATAAAGTATTGGTTTAGGTTCAGAACCTTACCTAAGGAGCCGCTTCTACACGTAACAATTTACAATAACACCACTTAGACAGGGTCAGATCTCTCTGACCATACAACACATCTTACCAAGTTGGTTTCACATAGGATAAGTTCTCCCAGACTACATATTCCGAAATATGTTTATTAGCTTCTTGCCATAGGATAGGATAGGTGATATGTTCCACTGATCTCAACACTTGATCTGTCCTTCCTAATCCTTGCTGGAGTTTATGTATTTATTTTGTCTCTAGACCCTGAACTAGGGCGGGGGGTCTAGAGCAAATCCTTACTTGTTGTAAGGCTAGATTTCGATATGGCAGTATCAAATCACTCGAAACATTAAACAATATTTAAAATATACAAAGAGATAATTTCAATCTTACCAGATTATGAATAAAGAACACAGAAATGCTAGCAAAACTCAGCTGAGCTGCTGGCTATAGTATGGCGTCCCTGAACTTATTTCAATTTACTTCATTGGAAATCACCACACTTAAAATTTACTGTGTCTATCACTGGACAACTATTGAGGAATGGCAAAAAAGCGCGTCTGAGCGCTGATAATATGATTGTCTGTGGCCAATCAATGCCTTGTGTTTTTTTCAAATTCAAATTTCCTACACTAAAGTCATTTCAGTCATACCTCAGTCAAGTATGCATATTTGTCTGTTAGTCCGTCCGTCTCTACTTGCGTTTTCCCAAAAACGTACTTGGTTTTTGAACCAACCTATCCGTCCCCTCTACAAATTTTGCCTGAAAAGTTATTTTTAGCCACAGCTCCCACCAATGTCCCTCTCTTTCATTCTAACTAGATTTGGACACTTGAGTCTCAAGGTCGTGGTTTTTGTGCAAATTAGTGACATGTTTGATTCAATGCAGTCTTTCGCTGATGTGAACAACACAGTCTTTTGTCAATGTCTTCATTATTATCTATCCGTCTGTATAAATAAAAGCATATTATTTCACTGCTCAAAATGGGCCATCCGGCCAGCTAGGTTTTATATTCCTAACATCATTATTAAGAAAAAGTTACTTTTTAATTTTGTAATATTTCAAGCATCTGCGTTGTAATGCTTTTGCCGCTGAATTCAAATAAAAGGCTTGGTATCGCATAAGCGTTCCTTTCCGTACGTCGTGTCAATTTGGGGACGTGACTTTTCCTCCGTTCCCCTCCCAATTGCATCTTCTACGCCTTGCTAGTCTCACGCAATTTTTCAGTCGAATTTGTTTTTTCCTTTTGATCCGCCGTTCTCATCCCGTTCAAATGGTAACCGTTTCAGCAATTTAATTTCCATGGCGGGTGATGACCCGCGGCGTGGGCGATCATGCCTTCTAGTAACTTACGCATTCTTTTTATCCCTACATTTTATCCTTTGGAGATATTTTTACGTTGTATCACTTGTTAATTTTATGACAGACGGCTGCCAAAGAAGTCTAAGTAACTGTTTGTATATCTTCTTTCATTCACAGATAAAGCATTCTACAGCCTGGTGTTAGATTTGATACTCCCAAATATTCCATTATCTTTATACATACATAAGTAAAGTTTACTACATAACAACGAAATGGAACATACTTTTTTGCATCATATGAATTGTGCCAGTGCACTGTGCAGAGCCTGTGGCAAGAGAGCATTAACTTCCAAAACAAAAAGTTCAAATCATAAAGCCCTAAACTGTTCTAATTACGTTAATGATCTGTTCTTTGTGTTTGGAATTAACGTATCATATGATAAACCCACAGAGCATTCGACTATATTTTGTAAGAAGTGTTACTTACGAATACAAAACTCAAAAAGGAGGCATAATGAGAAGTGTCTTGAAACAGCCAAGTTACTATCGGAAAACAGTCAGCACATCTGGAAAGACTATGACCATAATTTAACTATAAGTGAATGTCAACTGTGCAATTATTTTGCAAAGACATCTTTTGGTGTTTTAAAAACCAAAAGCTGCTCTATCCCCTGTGATGTTCTTTCTGACCCCTCCATGTCTAGTCAGTCAGTTAGCTGTAGTCAGTCAGTTAGTTGTATTCAGTCAGTTAGTTGTAGTCAGTCAGCTGTAGTCAGTCAGTTAGCTGTAGTAAGGATAGCTCTGTACAGCAGGAGGTTGATGTGCCTGCTCACACTAGTGATGATATTGTTCAGCTGGAGGTTGATGAGTCATCTCACATTAAAGGCGTTATCATTTGGAGGTGGATAACACTACTCACCCTAGCATGCCAGTTTGTGTTGCCACATCTACACCTACCAAGTCAGTTATACATACGACAAGTAAATCCACCTCGCCTGTCGTCAAAAACGACATCACAGTACAACAGTTACTTGCTAAGCCACCTTCACAACCACTAACACAAGAGGAAGAAACCCTATTCACATCCATTGTTAGAAAAAAACTAGAAACAGCAAAAACTAATATCATAAAATGCAAAACCAGAGGACAGCCTATTGTACTACAAAAACTAATTAAACATAGAAGAGAAACATCAGTCACCAGAACGCCAACAAAACGTAAGCGATCTCAATTTCTCCACACTGTTAGGAAATATATTGCTGGAACATCAACTGACTCACTAGACCTGCAGCAGGCACATGAACTACAACGCTGTTCTGAAACGTCACGTCAGGAAATTTGCAGGAAAGCAGGCATTGAAAGTAGAGTTAGAATATCCAAAGAATTAGCAATAGCCATGAAGGAAACAGTAGGTCTTACGTGGACACAGGAGAGAAGACAGAGAAGATTATTGAAACATGTTGGTGTTGCCATGGAGCATGAAGGGGCAGAAAGAAAATGGACAAGAGAGATTACGCGTGAATGGGTGGATGTGGAAATGAAAGAGTTTGTGGGGGATAATGGACAAAGGCTAGAGACACCATTTGCATGTATCAAAGATTTATGTGGCTTTCTTCGTGGGCTTCTTAAAGATTACAAGAGGGCGGGCTTATTAACGTAGCATAAGGGTTCCATTCCAGAAAATGAAGTATGGCTGAAGATTGGGGGTGATCATGGAAAGGGAAGCATCAAAGTTACAATGCAGGTAATAAATTTAGAGAAACCAAATTCGAAATCTAATACCATCCATTTTTCAATGGCTAGAGTCAGAGATACATATGATAATTTAGAAATATTTATGAATGGCATGAAAGCTCAGATAGAGTCACTAAAAGATTTAGAGTGGGATGGTAAAAACGTTGTTGTTTTCTTATTCAGGGATTATGACTTTTTGATGAAAATGTTTGGTTTGTCTGGAGCTCAAGGAACATACCCATGTCTGTGGTGTCTCCAGCAAAACAAGGAAATAAAGACATACAGAGAGCATACATCTTGCAAACCAAGAAGTTTGGGGCCATGTTGATAAGAGATTACAATAGATATATGAAATATGGGAAAGGGAATAAAAGGCAAGTGGCACGTTAAAATAATTGTTTACACAAACCAATGTTAGAGATTGAAATTGAAAATGTAGCACCTCCTTACCTTCGTATTTTATTAGGCATTGTTTTGAAACACCACAGACTTCTAGAACAGGTAGCCGATACAATAGATGCAAAGATATTTGAGAATCCGCAAGAGATACGTGCAAACATTAATACTATTAAGAACTTGAAGAGATTTGGCAGGAACTGGAAACAGGCAGAAGAATTAGAAGCTAAAATTGAATTTTTTCAGGCAGGTATTGAGCTTTGTGAGGATAAGGAGGAGACAGATAGTTTTAAAGATAAACTTGAAAATGCACAAGATGCGCTGGCCAAACTTCAGTTTAAAGATCTGTGTGCTAGGTCTCGCCCAGTTTGCTCACACTTGGACAAGGTACTAGCCAAACACAAAATCATACCACAGGCTTATCTTAGCAGAGCATTAATAGGGAATTACTGCCACATATATCTCACACAAAAAGTTTATAAAGATCTTACAAGAGCAATCATTATACAAACACTGAAAATTACAGACAAACAAGATATAACTGACATATCTTTTATTGCCCAAGAACAATTCAACTCACTGAACGAAGCATTTGAGAAAGTACACAACAAAATATCACACAGTAAACCAATTAGTAAAGAGTCAATCTCATCAATAACAGCATCAATAGAGACATTTATGTCTTTGTTCAGAAAGCTATTCCCCAGTAAGACCATTCCTAAACAGCACATATTAGAAAAACATTGCGCAGACCGGATCAGAACTCATGGCTTTGGAATGGGCATGCATGGAGAGCAAGGAGGAGAATTTGTACATTCCCCTATTTCCAAAATTGAAAGACGCGCCAGCGGTATTAAAAATATAACTTCACAATTAAAATGTATAATGGAAACTCATTTGTTACAAATTTCTCCATCTGTGAATGTACAGATTCCTTCTTTAAAAAAAAAAGGAAGTGTGAATGATAATTGAGCGAAATTTTGGTGCTAGAGCAAATTATGGCAGTTGTTGCGTGAGAGTGACAGAATTAACAGAGTGTGGAAATCATTTAACAGGTGTATGTTTTATTTATTCAATTGAACATTTCGTTTTACTCATGACTATACTCATTTTTACATGACCATCGTGATGTATGATTGAGATAATTGTTAGCTCTCATGTTTTGGGGACAATTGGGTGTGTTATTTTAAGGTAATAAATGTGGACTTGCAATTTAATGTTTCAATAATTAATGTTTGACGCATGAAACCAAAACAAAACTATGATATCCATTTTCTGCAGGTTTTCTACTTTTGATTTCTGTAAGTTGTTATGCATGTTGATTGTGATCGTTTTAGTGTAAATTGCATTAGAAACAAACCATAACAAAATATTAAAAAAACGTAAATTTTACACTATTTCAGACTATTATATCTTCTGTTCTAACTGTGACAAAATGTTTGTTCTTGTTCTAAAATTTACTCTAACATGTCTAGTCTAGCTTTACGCAAAATTAAAGCCGGTATTTAAAATAATAAAGTAGCCTAAAAGCATTAATTAAGCCCTATCAAAAGTAAACACCACCACATTTTTTTCCCGTTAGGAAGTTGACCACGTGACCTCTGTCACGATAGCTATAAATAGCGCGGTCAGGGGGGAAAAAACTAAAGTATCGCTCGCAAACAGCCGTAGACCATGAAATACTATAATACTCAGGAGCTCGTAAAACACACGTCCATCTGCCACAATGAAACACATAGAATGCCCTTTAGACAGATCGCTTACATTCGCAGAGGCGACTCTAGGCGTCTGCTTCTCGACCCAAAAGCAATGACGTGCTTCCGGTAACCAAGGGTCACCGATCATCAACAAATATGACTACATATCGAACCGTTTTGATATCGACAAACATGTTATGAATTTACTCATAACAGGTTCCATCGACTATTATCATGAAATGAGAGAGAAACAAATATTCCCCCTGAGCATTGGGTCTTGTGACAAAACGTCTCAACATGCTCTTTTGTGTGATCTCTCACACCTTCAGCCCTCCGGCAGTATCCTTTCTTTTTTCTTCAGTTTTCTCACTCATCTTTTTTATTTGGCATAAATTATGCCTTTTCATTTGTATTTTCACTATTTTGCTCTATGCTGGAATAGCATAGTGAAGTCTCTAACACGACACTCCCCTATGGCAGTATTTGCTACGGGAGTAATTCTTATCTTATTGTGTCGCATTCACGCTTCACGAAGACGTGTTAAGTTACGCCAGGTTATTAGGCGGTCAGCGACAGTATTTTATCACAATATCGGTCTGACCATTTTTCAAGCGACAAGGAGTGTTGAATAGAACCAGATTTGTTTGTCTGGCAAAACACATGATAACCCGTGCACAAGGTGGAACTTATGACATAAGCGCTTCCGGGTCATCCTTGCTACACCAACATTACCGTCTGTGTGAATCCTGTGGGCAGACAAGAGTGATATAATCGCTTCCGGTCACTTGGTAAAAAATAATCATGGATTTATTACATTTTAGACAATATGAGTCTACAAATGTGTTGGTGAGAGTGTATGCAAGACATCATATTACCATATATGGGAGACGTGTCCTTTTGCAAAATGTTTTCGTGTAGGAAATATTTGGAAAGTGCCACATCCGACCTGTTTGAAATGACTGGATCTTTCTGATTAGATTCATGACATCATTGGAGGGAATATAGGCTGACAATTTCACAGTTTTATTTCTCTGTGATTTGCACGCTCGCCAAGACAACATGAGACCTTCGCCAGAGTGAAGAACTAGATTCATATTTTCTGTTTGTTATCCGGACCTTTTGTTGGAGAACCAGATAAGACTTATAAAGCACAAGAAATGTCTTTCAAATGTTAATAAGGAAAACCGTGACTAGGAAATTGAAGAAACACGGAGTCAGAAGGGGCAATGTAAAAGAAACGTAAAATTAAAAGAAATCCCAGACACGTGTTGTAAGAGAACGATTCGTCTCTTCTATTCATCTGTGTGACAAGTCTGTAGCCAGGATTGGCGTAAGTTGTGATTTACATTTCATATTTTATTACTAACATATGAACTAACATATAAATGTATATATTACCATGTGAAGTTTAATGTGTGAAACTTGCTATTGGATGTCAAAGTCATTTGAGGGTGGCAACCTCAGCGTATAGAATGATGATTCATGAACCACAACTGCACGGGCTGGTGATTGCTTCATTGATAGTTTCAATAAACTAAAAGCATAAAGTAGTTCCAGGCTCCCTATGGAGCAGGGAGGGAAAGATGAAATAAATGATGTACATTCTAAGTATAATACTTACATTTTCAAAGAAGTATAAATGTCCCTATAAACATAGTCACTTTAAAATTAACGTAAGGTTTCACGCTTGAAACCAGCGTAAATGTGTATGTGAAAATATTCATTTTAAATTAATAGAAGTTTCAAACTTTTCCACAAGTGTAAATGTAAATGAAACATGAATGAATTTATATTGTGAACACTTTTCAAGCAGTGGAGATGTAAATGTAAAACATATTATTTCTGTACGTTTAGCCTTTTCATTTAAATGTAATGTAAAGCCAAAGCTATTCAGTTTAAATGTAAAGGAAGTTTTATCCCGAGGGATTAAATTTAATTCTCATCGAGGGAAAATTCTGACATGGGATGGTAGAATAGAAGAGAGGGGGCACATAACTGTGTCGGGAGAACGCCATACTCAGAAAAGCGTTTTGTTTCTATTTCTATTACCAGTTATTGGTGGCACCGGCAGAAAGGACCATTTCTGGCACAAGCAGGGACAAGCGGCTTACACATTAATACGGCAGACCAGCTTTGAAGACTCTCCTAGACTTTCCTGGGAAACGAGCTTCACCCTACTGTTGCGAACTTCCTCCTGTTGCCCATCAAACTGTTCAGAGTATTATGTCTTTAGTAGACACGGCCAATCTAGCATCTAGGGTTACTTGCTAACAACAAGGAACGTTCCAACTTCTCAAATAACTCCGCCACTCCAGGTTACGTTTGAGACAGAGACTTTATTCATGACGAAACATACAGCTCCATAAATGATCATACTCCTGTCAAGTACAATTCTTAGTCACAAATTCCTATTTGACACATCTGTCTATACTTCTTATATCACTTAGACAGTCCGTCATTGTTGAAGGACGATGTCGACTTCATTGTCCACATTTTAATATATATTCACGCTCGACACTGAGAAGCTATACCCCCTATAAATGTAGATAACTAGATACACCTCACAGAAGATTTTGATGTATTAGTGATGGAATAACATAGGGATATATACTTACTCGTCAAAAGTCAAGGGCCACCCTATTATTTTCATTACACTTTTATATAAGCGCATAGAATGATTAAATGAAGGAAGTTTTTAGTAAAAATGGGTGCAATATCTTCCTCTGACAGTCCTCTATGCACGTTAAGCATAAAAACAACTCACCGACAACCATGGTGATCACGTGCAATTTGGTTTGCTGACCATAAATTCACATTTTTAATGTTTTTTCAAACTTCCGTACAACCAAACATGTGAAGTAATCGTGCTGATTGAAATTCCATGTGCAATGGCGACTTTTCGTGAACAGAGTTCACTCTTAATTTGTTTTACAATCAGCAGACTTAGGGTAGTTTCATCACTTGCAAAAACCATGCCACCAAGAAGAAGTCTTGACACCTTACAAAGAATGAGGGCTATAGCGTGGGTTGAACGTGGTTTATCTGTCCGTGAGGTTGCTAGATGGCTTGCAGTGTCACACTCTACTATCCAAAGAATTTTGGAGAGATTCCAGGCCACAGGAAGTGTGGAGGATCGCCACCGGCTAGGTCGCCCTAGATGCACCAATTGACATGATGACCGGTACCTCTTGTTGTCAGCCCTGCGCCATCGAACAGTGACTTGTTCCACTCTAAGATGTCAGCTGAGACAAACTGTAAGCGTTAATGTCAGTCAAAGCACCATTCGCAGACGTTTATATGAATTTGGACTGGCTGCTCGACGTCCTCCAGTCAGAATCCCTCTTCCTCCTGCTCATCGCAGAGCCCGTGTTGCTTGGTGTCGCGAGCACATCCGATGGACAAGGCAACAATGGAGTCAAGTTCTCTTCACTGATGAATCTCGCTTCACTGTGTCATTCAATGATGGCAGGATTCGAGTTTGGAGACGACCAGGAGAGCGATTTACTGATGACACAATTCGATAGGTGGATCGTTATGGTAAGGGTTCTGTCATGGCCTGGGGAGGCTTCTACAGACACGGCAGGACCCCACTCTACATCATCCAAGGCAACTTGACCGGCCCAAGATACCAGAACGAAATATTGAGACCAATTGTTCAGCCTGCTCTGGAGGCCGTAGGTGGTAATTCCATCCCCCAAGATGATAACGCTCGACCCCATCGAGCTCGTGTGGTGAATGAGTTTATTCAGCACCATGGGATCATCAGGATGGCGTGGCCAGCTCGTTCACCTGACCTTTCTCCGATTGAGCACCTCTGGGATGTCCTTGGTCAAAGATTGTCAACAAATCACTCCCTGCCAATGGATGTTGCACAGCTGACTGCATTTCTGCTTCAGGAAAGGCAAGCTGTCCATCAGGATACTCTTCGGACTCTTGTAGACTCGATGCGTCTACGCTGTCTTGAATGCCTTGCTGCAAACGGAGGTCATACCCGATTTTGAAATGTCTATTTGTCCAATATCTATTGTGTGACTGTTGAAAAGGTGGGTGACACACTTCATAGCTTCATTGCGTTTGAATGTGTGTTTCCATGTCTTTACGTGACATGTCAATAAATGCCGTTTTGACTGATACCAATTACGTTTATATCAGATTTGTTTTATGGTTTCAACCAAGGTTTTTCTAAGTGGCCCTTGACTTTTGACGAGTAGTATACAATATATACTGAAGCACATTAAAAACGCACCACCTGTATAATCCAGGAACAGAGTGTGAAATGTAAATATAAGTGTTTACAAGTTTACATATTTGGAATCTTTATTCATTTTCCTATGAATCCATGCTGGTCATTAATTTGTACATTTGATTGTTATGAAATTCATTGCATTCTGCGCAAGCAAGGGAGAAAACCAAAAATGCAACTAATAAAAAAATTCATTCACACTATCCTCAGTATCTGGTATGTCCACCGTGTGCTTCCAAACAAGCTTGGCAGCGGCTCCGCATGGAACGCACAAGTCTCTGAAGGAAATTCCGGGGAATCAAGTCACATTCACGTGTAAGAGCAGATTCGAGCTGTTGCAGATTAGCTGGAGAACCTTGCCTGTAGACTCTGCGTCCAAGCTCGCCCCACAGATGTTCTGTAGGGGACATGTCTGGTGATAGGGCACAATGTTCTGCTGCTGTAGATATTGCTGCGTAATGCATGCGGTGTGCGTACGTGCGTTATCCTGCTGGAGAAGCTGCAAGTCTGGATAATTTGTGAACGCAGGAGCAACCAATGCATCCAGAACCTCATCTCGATATGTCACAGCATTAACATTTCCACGGAAGACATGAAGAGGCAAGCGATGGTGAAAACTGAATCCTCCCCAAATGTGAATACTGCCACCTCCAAATCGGTTGTGCTGACGAACACAGCAATCTGTAAAGTGCTCTCCACACCGTCGCCAAATCCGCATACGTCCATCAGCAAAGGATATGTTGAATCTGCTCTCGTCTGTGAATAGGACAGCATTCCACTGTAGTCTAGTCCATCTGACATGTTGCTCTGCCCATTGCAGGCGCTGCTGACGATGTATGTGAGTCAAGTTTGGCCCAACATAAGGTCGTCTTGCAGTAAGGCCTGTATCTCTGAGTCGTCGTATGACTGTCATTCGAGAGACTTGCCCACGTCTACCCACTATTGCTCTTGCTGTTTGACTTGCCGGGAGAGAACGATTCCTTAGGTGACTCAGCACAATATGACGATCTTGCGCAGGGGTAGTAACTCGTGGTTGGCCACTCCGAAGTCTATCCCGGGCACTGCCAGTGGTTCCGTATTGTTCATTGAGACGTACAATAGTGCTGTGGTGGCAATTCATCCTTCTGGCAAAGGCCCGCGAGCTCATTCCGGTCTCCATCATACCAATGGCTCGTTGGCGGTCGTTTTCAGATAGTCGTGGCATTTCAAGCACATGTACTGGGTGTTTTGTCTCAACAGCCTTTTTATACCGAGTATACTGCCACAACGCGTACACATTTTCAGGGTCATAGCTGTTGAGAATCGTGTTGCACGTGTAACTTTAATTGTTTTCATGTAGTCTGTACACAAACCCATGGGTTGAATCATGCACTTTCCATTCTAGCAGCCATTCGCTCTCTATCTCATGACAAACACTGGGAAAATCCATTGCCACACTTTTTTTTCCAGCTTCTCGGCATCAGTATATATAATAGTGGTGCGTTTTTAATGTGCTTCAGTATATATTCAGGAGCTCAAACACATGCGTCCACTCGTCATGACACACAATGGTAGAAGACCCAGCAGACTATATCCTCACTTTTGCATTTTTAGTTTCACGTCTGCCAAACAACCATATCGGCATGACGTCACTTCCTGTATTAAATAAATGACTCCGTATAAAATAAACAAACAAGGAGCCCTGTCGAGCCAACTATTATACCGTCACAGTCGTTATGAATTTTAATCATAACACCTACAAACCTTGACCAGAGACGAGTGACAGCAGTGTACAGAAAACCTACCCATCAGGAGGAGGTTTAGAATCATCATTGGCAGCTAAGTTAACCTATATGCTGCCACTTGAACTTTTTATAACCCCACACTACCTTCACCGACATGATGAGTAACTTTTCTTGATTCATAACTATTCAAATTCTCTTTACTGTTTTTGGAAAATAAGTGAGGTGAGAATCAAATGACGATGATGGATTTGTACAACATTAAGGTTATGAATCGCAACTTTACAGTTAACAATGGAGTTATATGACTCCTTCCTCTTGGATATGACTATTTGGAAATAAACAGTGTTTATAATCAAAGTGTCACTTATTTAACTTTCACTTGATTTCTAAGTTACAATCAATGTTACTAATTGTTATTACTGTCACTGTACTTGTGAATTTGTATATCACATGAATCAATCTCACTATCTCATCCTTGTCTGTAAATAAATAAATATATGTGGTCGGCAATACATAGTGTTCTCTGTCCTCTCTTATCAACTTAACGTGTGGACTTTGCCGTATGTCTTTATGTTTCAAGCAGTGTTCTGGAAAAGCCCAAAGCTAAGGGTTCCCTGAGCTGATCTGTGGTGTACTCTAGTTTCCTGAACGTTTCTTAAACTTGCGCAGGTAACACTAAGTCTTCTGTGTTGCTGACAATTACGTTAGTCAAGGTATGACCTGAAACCCAAAATGTTCTTGGCTAGTAACATGCCAATAGAACTATTCTTATACACAGGTGTGAGATCGGACAGACAGTCAGTGTCGCATAGAGATTTATGATCAATAAATTTTCTATATTCTTTTCTTTTCTACCCGTGTCCTCTACTTTATTATCGCTCTTTTATCCTTTTCCTGAATTTTTCGCATTCGTTCGTTTGCGAAAAATATATTTCTTTCCCATTCTGACTTTACCGTTTTTCTCATTAACTGGTAACACATTTTATTACATCAGATGTCAGTCGTTGCAGGTAGACGACAAACTGTGAATATCCGTCTAGTCAGACAAGAGAGCAGACATTTGTCTGGCAAATTTCCATCGGACACGTAGCTTCTGCGGCTAAAGTTCTCGGCGAGGTGTGGAAACTGCCATCTGCCTCGACCAGAAATAAGACATTCGTCTAGCATTTCCATCTGACACGGCACTCTACGGCCAGTTTCTTAGACGGAGGTGTCAAAGACGCGAAGTGGCAGTTTATGGCAATCTCTTGGTTTACGTAAGTGTTAAGAGGAGAGGGGAAGACGGGAAGGGGGGGGGGTTCGAAATAATGTGGGATCCTTTGTCTATTTCATATATCTTAACTGGAGTTTTAGATTTCATTCACTCAGTAACTATCGCAGTCAAGACTAGAACAACCTACGTTCGATTCCTAAGAATCTCTGTTGATAGAAGATGGCATTTAGTTGGTCGAAGTGGATTTAGTTCTTAGTAGTTCTGTGTTGAGGTAAATATAATCTAGTATTTTGCTAGTGATTAAGTGTTAAATCGCTTATTACATTTTACTCTAATGTGCAGAAGAAAGTAATATTAAGTCTGTTATATTCTCTAGTTGACGTGTTTCAGTGGAAAGCAGAATAAATTAAAATTTCTAGCTTAACTCATGCAGCGATAATAAATTTAATTTAACTGCTAATAACCAGTCGAGAATATTTAAACAAACTGATAACTGCACTGATTCATCATTGAGTATTGACGAAATACACATGTATTTCTAATTCATGATGATTGATTTTATAGATATAACTTATTTCACGGGAAGTTTTAAACGATAAGTCAAGCTCTCCGCTTGCAGTTTATAATGTAAGTTATAACCGAGTACATAGTATGTATAAGTATTTTATATGTTGTTTTTCTTTATTCAGTGAAAACTGGGGTGACCCAACTCTACCAGCTTTGAGTACTGATTAGTATCTGTGAAGAACATAAACATTTTATTCTTAAAGACGTGGGTGCATCATATAAAACCTGTCTGGCATTGCATTGGCATCCAGAACGACAGAGTACCCATTCCATAAACTTTAAGATTTAAATAAAGTAACGGGCCTATTGCGCCAGATTTAATTCTTCCAGAGAAAAACCTCAAGTACATTTCAACCCTTGTGGCAAGCAAAGTATTAATATCAGTAACATTCCGACGAAGTTTTGACTGGCGGTGGTGCGACCAAATAAAGTCCTATACTGAGAGAAAGGCAGTTACCTGACATTCCTAATTACTAGAAACCTAAGCCATTGACACTGTGCTCGCTGTTAACGTTCGTGCCTGGACAATTTTAATGTGACAGAACCAGATATCCTAAAATAAGTATAACCAAGAAAACGTTCCCTGAAGCATTGAATTCTAGAGGGAATGCAGGACTGAGTGATTCCTTTATTGTTGTATTTTGGCACCCATTTTGCTGTCTTAACTTTCTTTATGCAAGTTTGTTTTGTTGCTAACAATATTCTTCCTTAGGATAGATCAGAGTATCCAAGTCTGTTCAATAGATCAGAGTATCCAAGTCTGTTCATACCTTTAAAGGGAAATCTTAGACTAAATCATATGTATCCGTGACTCTTTGTGGCTATCACTTTTCTTCTAACAGGACTGTGGGCTATACATCGGGGGAAAAGATCATACCAATGGGTCTATCTTTCTTGTAGCAATTCATTGACTTTATGACTATTTGTATATGCTTAAAATGTAATTTTATATGTTGTGATGGAAGTTTTTTTAAATAATTAAACTTCACAATTAAACTTAATCAGTGTGGCGGTCAGTTCGTTCCCAAATATCTTTATATCTTCATTGTCATAGTTCATGTTTGTGCGTCTATTGTCATCACTTATGTGTGTGGGTATGTGAGGAAAATATATATATATATATATATATATATATATATATATATATATATATATATATATATATATATATATATATAATATTAGATTTGTCTGACTAATCTGACTCTGTTGTAGATGATAGGCTGACTGAGAGACGCTTCTCGAGTGTCAGAGACAGAATCTACTATATTTCCTCCACCTCACTCGTGAAATCTATTTCTATTTTATCATCTCACTGAGCTATCACTTATTTCTATGTCTATTCAGAAGGGACCAAACTAAGTCTTAATCACCTATCACAAATCTACGACAGTCAGAAAGTATCAGTGAGACAGATTATACAGATCAAGACTGTGACAAAGTTTATGTAGATTTATTACAACAATAGTATCACTATTACTAAAACGCAATTCCACCTAACTGTCCACGAACTGCTCCTGTAAGATAATATAGGTCTAGTGTAATGTACAAGTTTATATTCCTGTAATTCCCCACAACAATTCCTTCTATCCTTCCTTGGTCCTTCAAGTGGTGTTCCATCCCTTTATTCGAAAAGGCTTCCTATGTCTCATGAACAAACTGCAGTTCAAAACAATCCTGTTGTTAATTTAAAACTGATTTACTGCACACACTAGCGTTTTCCCTAGAAGAAAAATCGTAGTAAGATTCTACACACACTCAATGTACATAGGCAAAATAATATCATTTATACATTTCTAATTAAGTCACTTTTACCCTCAATCTCAGTAAACACAGTGCCTCAAAGATCTGACAGGCTGCACCCACGTGTGGATGGCAAAGGAGCATGGTGGCATCTCTGTTCTTTATGTGTCTTTTGAATTCAATTTTTGCGGCGAGTGATTTGCCTATGCCTTCCCTCCCCTTCGGTTCCTTGCATCTTTCGCCATGACAGTCAAAATAGTGCAAACTTCAAAATTATACAAGTTTTACTGTTTTCTATTACACCTATCTAATGATGTACTGCATCTACCGTGACTATACAGGCATCAGAACAAAGCCTATGTACTGTAATATATCTCTCTAATATCCATATTCGTTGTAATTCCTTGGGATTTTCACAAGGTATCCGGGAATGTTCTCACCATTGTACGATTCTAGATCTTCATTTTGTTAACGCCTGCGCCTAAAGGTCATGCATTAAAGCTTTGCTTTCATTGGTTTACCTCTTCGTAACACTTATTTAACCGGTGTAAGGTGGTATGGATTGCCCTAGATGTTGGTTCCTAATAGCTTTTGCGACAACATCCACCAGCAATTTTCACTTGTTAATATTGCAAAATATAGAATGATAAAATGTACAACTTACCCTAAATAACTTTGGCCAATACAGACTTCTGGCTCGGGTTATAGTTTCGGCAACTTGGTTAAGATACCTCTTACACGTGGTCTAGGGTATTACTTTATAATAGAATCCCACTATGTCTTCAAAGTTGGAATATATCGTCATACCAGGAAGGTCTTGAAGGAAAGAGAAATAGGGGATGACACAGAGAGAGGATACTCGAATTTGACATCATGGCATGGAAAGAAGTCAACAATAGAATTGATAAACAGTACTGAAGACCGGAAGCTGTGAAAAGACATGATCACCCATGCCACCAGACATGGTACTTAAAGGATGAGAAGAAGAGCAGGCAGGACAAGAAGAAGACGAAGAATAAGATGAAATGATACGTGTTTTAATATCAATCATAGATCTTTGTACGCAATGTTCTGTATGACATTGGATTTTGATGAAAGAAAAAAAGTGTTACATGTTGATAGCTGGAAAACGTAAAAAGAAATTATGAACTTTTGTTCAAAAGGTTCTTAACTTTATTTAAAGGTACATTGTTAACTTTGTTTAAAGGTATATTCTCATCTACGTTGAACGGTATATACATAATTACTTGTTTCAGACTTCATTTAAAGTATCCATTTTTGCAGCCTCAATTTTCTTCGAATGGAAAAACCAATATCTGAATGATTACCTCCTCCTTATATCATTCGTTCATCTTTTTTCGGTTCTTACGGAGCATGGAGTCACCACTGCACCTGGCTTTCTTGCAAGAAGCCTGCATCAAAGTACATTCTCCTGCAGCAGTGGTCTCTGTATCAATATTGTTACATGATAAGGTTGCCAGTCTCATGTATACTCTCACTTTAATCACTTTTCACGACATGCCCGAGTGAGTAGAATTCCCTCTTACCTTTTATCCTCATAGACACCTACGAACTACAGGGAGGGGGAAGAGAGGAGGGGCTTCGTCGTATCGTCAACACCGTCATCATCACATAATCATCGTCATGATCAATATTATGGTCGTCATCGTTATAAACACCGTCATCATCACATAATTATCGTCATCATCAATATTATAGTCATCTTCATCATTATAATTATTTTTTTCATTTGGCCCCCTATGGAGCAGGAACCATCACAGTAGCTAGTCCCCTTGCAGGAAGCCTACAACAAGTATTCACATGCTCTTGCTGGGGTGGTTTCTGAAGCAATTAGTTCCACGTGATGATGTCGCCGGTCTCGTACATAACATTAATCGCCATGTACGACACGCCTGTGTAAGCAGCAATCATATTCTGAGTCTTTGTCTTCCAAGAGCCCCCCCCCCCCCCCCGGAACTTCACACCGCCCCCCCTCCCCCCCCCCCCTTTCCTGTACAACGCTTCGTTTACTCAGTATATTATGCGAATTCTGGATCTCGTTACACTTCCTTAATCTAGATCACGTTTGAGTTCTGCCATTACCAGATCTTATTTAGACGAGAGTGCGTCGTGGCCAAATCAGAAGTTGTACAACTGATAATGGAGCTGGAGAAAATATCCAGAGGTTGGATCGTGCAAGTAAACAACTGTAAATGAAGCTCTTTAACGTAGAATGTGCCTGGCTTCCTATTGCATACAGAGTGATGGTTCGCTAATTGACAACCGGGAGTTTTTTTCCCCCCGATGTTTTTCTGATTTGCAAAATGTTAAAATGACCTGAATGATTGAGGATAGCACGTGACTTGAAGTATTATGACCTGGCTAGATGTTTCATGTTCATTTCTGTCCTGTCTCCCATATGTCCCCCGGGGCAACTTTTTTCATTACAAATTTCAATCACATGCGAGTTTCATTGTCGCAGAATTATGGTTCAGAACTTGATGTGTATGGATTGAAGATTTCGCTAGGGATGTGTATGAGTAAACATGGCTTGTTATCTTAGAGTCCCAGTCCATGCGAGGCCAATAACTGGTCGACGCAAATACTTGTACTGGCATCAAAACATGCCAACAGTACAGACAATAAAGTCATCTTGCCAAAACACACAAGACATTTTAATTCCAATTATAATGATGCATAGTGATTTCATCAATGGTATGTCACATCTTATTTCCAAAGACATCTGGGTAATAAATACAGATATAATTGCCTTAAAAGGCACTTAAAACACTTCCATGAATGTTCCCACTAGGAACATATTTCAAACGCAGTTGGTATGTAAACAATGCTCTAGTCGCTAGGTCAAACAAATCGAGGTCATATGCGGACTACGCATAGCGACTATAAAAAGGGTGGCACACTTGTGAGCACTACAATCATTTCCATTACCACTCACATGTGGTGTGCAAAAGGCATACGCCACAGGATGTTACAATATAATATCCTATCTTCCTTTACATTTTCTTCTTCATTACCTTCCATATACCAGTGGAGCAGAGATCCTCAACAAATAAACACCAAAATCTCCTTGGCGTGTATTACTCGTTGAGTCTTCTTTTGTCTTCTTGAGCCCATTCATGTCTATGCCAGATTTCCCTTCTCCATGCGTTTTGTATTTTAATTTTCTTACACTGGGGTTTTCAGAGGACGTTTTGCCTTGTACCGCTATCAGTTGGTTTTCTCAATTTGCGTCCTATTCAAATTCGGCGTCTTTAGCTCACATCTAGTTCCGCCAGTGTCTGCTTTGTCCTTGTCATCAGTTCTTCTTCTTCTTCGTACACTCTCAGACGTCCACTTGAATGTTTTCAAAGAAAGCAGTAGTCAGTTTGAGGCTATTTGAACCTCCGTTGAGCTTTTCCACGAACGTTACTGGTGTTGGCCATATGCGCTTTCTGTGTTCCGCATATGTTGGGCAACTTTGAAGCAGATGTTCAGCAGTCATTTTATCAGTTACACTGATCGGTAGTTCCTATCGTTATCTTGTTGAATAGATGGTATCTCAAATATGTTGTGGCCAGTGCGGTGTCTGAAGATTACCACTTGTTCTCTTCTGTTGAGCTGGTTGTATGCATCATTTTATGTGTCACCAGGATGCTCTACATCCCATTTGTTTCTGTATCTCATTCTGATAAAACTCTTTGACTCTTCGAAAGTTATGCTTGTATCAGGCTGAGGTAGATTTTCACCTTCCTTTGCCAATCTGTCAGCCTCTTCATTGCCGGTGATGTTACAATGAGATGGGATCCATTGGATCACAACACTTTTGAATCGTTGACATAGTTTGTGGAGCACTATTCTGAGGTCACCCAGGTCTATCTTATTTTAGCTTGTCAACGTTGCAATTACTGACTATGCATCGGTAAAGAAAGCAACTTATCTCTCTGTGCTTTCCTCTGTCATTATAACTTCTGCTGCAGTTTTCAAGGCCTCTGCCTCTGCTCTGAAGTTCTTTAGCATTGTCCTGTTGCCACTGACAGCTTTTTTTTCGTGCATCAGTGCTTAAGGTCAGAAAGGGACATCCACCTCAATTTTCTGTTGCATTTGTTGCTGATCCATCTATGTATGCATGGGTCCAGGTGTTGTGTGGGTAATGTTTCTCTATATATTTTGTTGCTATGGATTTTCTCTCTGTTGCTGTCTGGCTCTTCTTTCTTTCAATTCCAGGGAATGTTTTCTATCATTTCAGGGAAACGATGTTGTTTCCAAACTAGAAGCTTTGTGCAGTGTAGATGGGTTTAATAGTTGACATTTCATTTTATGGAAACTGCTCTCATCTGTAGTTTGGTTGATTCTACAAAGTTACTTCGTTTAAGTCTTTGCCTTCTAAGAGTGTGTGAGGAAGTATGAATCCTATCTCAGCCTCATTCAAAATATTACACCGTACATAAATTCCGAGAAGCCAAACAACCAATCAAAACGGCAGCTCGGGTCACGCAATGCTAATAATTTTTAAGGCCTTTTAGTAGGAAGACGAGAAAGTGTAGATGTTGACAATTTTTCGGAAGGCACTGTGCAGTTAATAACGGTATACGTTGGTAATGAAGGACTCAATTCGATAGTAGGGATCATTAGCTATTGGCAGATATCTAGATTTTCACTGGAAGTGGTGTAGAACTGGAGAAAATGTATATTTAAGGCATCGATGCATGAACCATGTTGTGCTTTGCCATGTTTAGGCTGCTCCAGTGAAAAGTCGGATTTATCTAGACATAAGAGAGATACTGCAATAGACAGAGCTTAGCCTAATAATATAAGCTTTAGATGAAGGAAAACCGTTCAGAGATAAAGAAACTAGAACGATTTCGATTTCTTCATATTAGCACAGAACGCCTAAGTTTTTCACTTTTCCTGGTCTGGAAAATACTATGGTCTAGATGCTTTCTCGTACGTGAAACCTTGACCTATATAAGGCGGGAGGTACAAATCGTTAGACACTTGCCACAAAATTCAAACTTCAGACACGAGCGAAATCGTCTACTTCCAGACTCCATTGCCATCTGCAGGGTAACACAGTCTGTAGAGCCATTAAAAGCCGGTCTGCATGTATCTGAGGGTAAGAAATAAAGTAATTACATATGTACAAGGTATATATAATTATATTATTAATATGTGCCTTATAGAAGTGGATAAGTGTGTGTGAAATCATTGTGTAATTCTTGGAGGGAATTCAAACCTGTGTTAGCTCAATTTAATTGTGAAATGGAAACAGATGGACGTGTAGATTGTGATGTCAGTTTTAGGAAAGTATTTTGAAGATGTTAAGCTTGCTGGAATGGACCACTTATTGGAAAGATGGAAAGAATGAAAGAAATTATTTTACGGTACAAATAGAGTTATAACATAATTCTTTCTACAAGGCCATCTGATTGTACTTACTTAGTCGTTCCCCTTCTACCGTGAGGTGTAGAGGTCCATCTGATTGTAAGGAAGAAAATCATGGACAAACTGTAACCAGAGAGTTACAGGAATAGTGTGCTATTAATTAAATTAATTATGTTATTTTCGACTTGCTTTAATTCTCATGAGTAACCACATCTTGTCTAATCTGTCTCATCTTACCTCCTGACTGGATAGAGAGTCAGTGAGCGATACTACGTAGGTTATATATATATTATATTTCAGGTTATATACTGCCTGGAAGAGTGTATTAAATTCTACGTGCCTAAGTCAGCTGGGGGAAGCTCTTGTTGTGCTGAGCCCTTGTGAAATGTCAGAGGGTCTTCAACAATGCCACCTTTAAGATTGGAAGAACCGCAGTTGTGGGATTCTTTCCAGTTCCATTGCTGAGCCAGGCCTAAGACATTTCGAAGATATGTAGCATTGCTTGTGGCGACGTGACTTTACATTAAGAAATTAAAGACTTAAGATTATAAAAATCTAAAGACTATGGAGCATATAACCTACGAGTTTATTCTATTCAAATAAACATTGAAATTATGAAAAATAAGATTGTGGTGTAAGAACATAGTAACAGTCTTTATACTTTGTGAAATACTAATATTAACATTGTTCAAGTTTAGCACAGTAGAAAGACAGTTTTCATCAAAGATCTAGAAAACAGATGAAGATGAACTTTAATTAACTTTAGATGTAATATAAATACTTGACACTGAAACCATATATATATTTTGAATCAATTTGAATTTATTTTAAAATTATCCAACAGAACAAAGAAAGATCCTGTACATAAATAAATTATAAATTGTACCAACAGTCTGTAATGAATTATTTAAGTCTGGTTCTTAATTCTTGTTGGTCAGTTAATTACCCTCAGCAGAGTCATTGTCTAAGGCTAGTCTGGGGAGGGACGCCATAGGAATCCAAGATAGTACAATACCATCTCATATAGGAACCTATATAGCCTGACTATATGTGGTGAACTTCCAAATACAATATCTAAATTAGAATATAACAGTCTAATGCATAAAGTCAAAGATAGGATAGTACTACAAATTTTGGCGAGAATGGTAGTCGTCGCCTACGCCTTCAGCGTATTATTTGATAATGCTTTGGCCGAACTAAAAAGGGTACCCTATTTTTCAAATTCGTCCTTGAGACAAACGTACCACTTTTCCAAGTTCAATGAAGTATTTGCCTAAAATACATTGTAGAGGGGAGGGGCACGGATAGATAACCCAACGCGAATCACGTCTCACATTGTTTCTAAAAATAAAACAAACTTGCTAGCCTTGCCTTAGGCGGTTTTCAAATTACGATGTAAACGTTGGAAAATGTGGACACTACGGTCAGGAAAACACACTTAGCTCTTGTTGCGAATGACGTAATTCTCGTGTATTACGAGAGACTCTCGTATTTAGCTTGAAAGTACATGGAAAAAGAATTGAACAGGAGGTAGTTTAAAAATAAACAACTAACATAGAAAAAAAGATAGAATTTTGAACCAAGCCACTTAACCCCATAAAAATCATATATTCGTATACCTGAAGACTTGCTGACCAAGAATATGTTGTTAGTTGTCTAAATAGTCCATTAGATAATCAACTATTGGTAATAATACATAGAGAATCGGAGATACTGTCAGGTCAAGTCATGTCTGCTTAGATTGGATAGCATATTTTTGGGGGGAAAAAATTAGGTGAAAGAAAGGCTAAGATAGTACGATGAAGTGGATTGGATAAAATTTGAAGGAAGCCGAAATATTATTGGCTAACCTAAATATACAAATCTAGTTGGTAATAGTAACACATAGAGGTTTGAGATATTTTTTTTTAAAAAAAAGATTCATTCAAATGAAAGAGATGCTTGATCTCATTGGCCAAAGCCTTTTACTTTAACGAAATAGTAGGCTGCTCGCTGCCATTTTTTCAAAATATTCTGAGGAACAAGCAGCGATGAGCAGACTTGTGCTTTGTTTTAAACTAAATAACAACAGAAAGCAGTCTGAACAGAAGCAGTGATGAAAGTGTGCCATATTCTATTGCCTAATTCATCTTTACTTGTTTATATTTCCTTGATATGTGGTAAGATTGATTTTATTGACTTTTTAATTAAAAAAGGTTGTGTGAAAAAAGAAAAGGCCATGTAAAAGATTGTAATTAAATGGTTCCATGGCAGACTTAGGCATAGCCTAGATGTTGATCCATCATATAAGGGACTATCTAAGAAGTTTAAAACTACAGGACTATATATATGATGGTCATACAGGAACATTACACCTATCTTATTGCATGGAAAAGATTACTGCAGGAATGACAGAGGCGTAGCCTCCATTAGGGAAGAGAAAAGAAAACTGGTACCATTTGTTCCATCAAACTAAAGTGGAGAAGCAGAGTTGTCAAAGAGAGCTGACCATGTTCTTTTGTATTGAATGTATGTTTACATGTAGATTAGGAGGAATTAGTTTGATATTAAGACAGAACCATAACTTGCATCGACAGGGGTTCCTGCTGGCACTTGTCTGGTGCTGGTACTCGATGATAGAGAAATTCAGCACTATTTCTAAGAGTCTCTGGTACCTGCTGGTATTAAAGAAGTTCAAGACCAGAGGACACTGAAGTGTTTGGCCAAACCAACTACAGCTGCTGTGATTCCAGGATCCAGATAAGTTCAATATCTGGCCTGGGACAACTTATCACGATTAAAGAAAAATCTCCTGTATAGACAAAAACGTTCCTCCAAAAGACTAACATAAACAATCCTAGAGAAACAAAAGAACATTGGGATGATGATAATCCCCAACCTGCCTTCTATTACCAGTAGTAAATAGAGTAATTAACATCAAACTTGAAAATTTGTAACAATGTACTATGGACATATTGGCTGTTGTATGTAAATATCTTTATATATATTTGTAAATATATCTATCCATCTAAATTGATTCTCATTGAACTGTAGTCCTGACCAAAACAACCTTAGGCTCAGGACCAATAAAGTTTAACAAAAGAATTTTTAGATATAAAATTTAACAGCTGGAGTTGGTTGATTTTATCATAGTAATTAGTATATGTTTATATATGTTTTTTTATTGGGATTCTTTAACAACACTCTTACAATACCCTAGACACTTTATGTAGCTTTCAGTCACGCTAGTCAATAAAGAATATAACTTAGAGTAGGGTGGTAACAAGAAAGGTACTCTGTAACACAGTTGTCCATTGTTTACCTCAGAGACCTTCACAGTTGATCTCACTCAAGTACAACTATATGCACACCATTCTTCTTAACATCAAAACCCACCACATATATTGGGGTCTCTAAGTCCGAGATTTGAATTTGGCATATATAGATGAATGTTTGAAATAGGAATCTCATACAGCATATATTAACTAACTCCAGGAATAAAAATTAGCAGTAGTATATAAATTCAAGATTGTATTACTAGTGTTAGTAGAGGTTAGGAACACCCCCTAAGAAGATAAAAATAATTAAGAGGAGATTTACAGTGATAGGTTGTCACAGCCAGTGGTAATTAGTTAATTATAGTTGGTATTTATTTTAGTTAAGTTTAAGATTGTCTTAGAACCTTATTAGACCTGCTTGAGTTAGAATGGCTGATTTAGCCAAGTTCAGATCTGCCGCTGTGCAGACTGCCAAAGAGATGGGCATGGATGGACCAGAGCTGGTCCAGTATGTAATTTCAGAGGTGGACACATTTATTGCCCGAGAAGATAAAAGATTAGAGAAAGAAGCAGAAAGAAAGTTAGAGGCTGAAAAAGAAATCAAGAGGCTGCAGATTAAGGCTGACAAGGAGGCTAGGGCATTGGAGGCAGATAGGGAGGCAGAGATTAAAAGGCTCCAATTAGAAGAGAAAAAGGCTGAAAGAGAATCAGAAGAAAAGAGATTAGCTGCAGAAAGAGAAGAAAAGAGACAGGCTGCTGAAAGGGAAGCAGAGGAAAAGAGATTAGCTGTAGAAAGAGAAGAAAAGAGACAGGCTGCTGAAAGGGAAGCAGAAGAAAAGAGATTAGCTGCAGAAAGAGAAGAGAAGAGACAAGCTGCAGAGAGGGAAGCAGAAAAGGAGGAGAAGACGTTACAAAGGGAGCACGAGCTACGACTAAGAAAGTTGGAATTTCAAGGCCATGCTCCTGAAAATGGTGCCAGTCCTTTTGCCTCAGATGCCACTGCTAGTCAGGGAGCCTCAACCTCAGCTATGGGTTTTCATGTAGACCATTTTGTTGAGAAAGATGATGACATAAAAGGGTATTTAAGTAGGTTTGAGCTTTTGGCTACTACATATGGGTTAGAGAGAGAGGTGGAGTCTCAAGTTATCCCAGGGGCTTAGGGGAACGGCTTATGAAGTTTTTGCCAAGATGATCAGAGATGACCAAGACAATTATGACATGTTAAAGCAGGCTCTTTTGTTAAGATATGAAAAAAACGGAGAATTTTATAGAAAAAAATTTAGGAATGCCAAACTACTGTCGGGTGAGACCTATCACCAGTTCTCTGCACGGTTAGAGACCTACTTGGAGAAATGGACTGCTCTGGGGAAAACCCAAGATCTTAAAGAAATGATCCTTATTGAGCAGCTAAGAGAGTCCATGGCTCCAGACCTGAGAAAGTTTCTCATGGAACAAGGTGCAGAGAGGCTGGGTGAGTTACTCAATGTCGATGAGAGGTATCAGGCAGCCCAAGCAGAGGTAGTTGGTAATAAAAAGAAACAGGTAGACACTTTTAAGGCACCCCAAAACTTTAATAGGTTTGACCATAGAGAACAGAACAAAGGTAAGCACCTGTTTGATAGGCCACGCAATGACTATAAAAATAAGAACCCACAATTCAATGAAAGGAAATATGATGAAAGAAAACCTTTTAACCAAGGAAAGAGGTGGTGTAAAAATTGTCGGATGGAAAACCATAACACCGAATATTGTAGAAGGAAAACTCCTAATTTCGCTGCAATGAAAATGGGGAGAAAGGGAGTAAAGGTCAACCCTACTGAACAACAGGAACCTTACCACTCCCCAGTGTGTGAAGATGTAACATGCAATGGAGTCACCATAAGGTGTTTGTGTGATACTGGATTAGATTATGATTCAGTTGTGAGTTCTCACCTGGTGCAGGCAGATCAATACACCACATAAACAGTGGAGATTCAAGCTGCAACCAAGGACGTAGCGACCTGACACTTCCCATCGCCAGGATAAATGTGAAAACGCGATATGTGGAAGGAATCATCAAAGCAGCAGTGATAAATGAACCAATCTACCCTCTGATATTGGGTGTAGATATGTCTTCTTGGGGAATCCCAAGAGACCTGTGATCATGGCAACAGTGCAGACCAGATCACAGTCTAAAAAGGAGGAGGATAATCCCATAAATACCCATCCAGATGAGATGAGGAAGGCACAGGCGGAGGATAAGACCCTCAAGCCTTGTTTTAAGAAATTGCCCAAATGTCATACACCTCCAGGCAAGGGAGACCTCTATATGAAGAACAAATTGATTTATAGGAAGGCTGGAACTGGATTCAATGGTCATGGACAGCTGGTCCTTCCCATTTCATATAGGACAAAAGTGTTGGAACTAGGGCATGTGATTCCCTTCAGTGGTCATATGGGGATCAGAGCAACAGGACAGCGTATAGCTTGTCATTATTTCTGGCCAGGGATAACTAAAGACATAAAGAGATATGTAAAATCCTGTCCAGAATGCCAACGGGTAGCTCCAAAACATTGGACTGCTCCAGCAACTTTAGGGGAAATGCCCATAGTGGGAACACCCTTTGAAAGAGTTGCTGTGGACATTGTGGGACCTCTCACTCGGACCAAGAGGAGGAACAGTTACATTCTGACTCTGGTGGACACTTGTTCTATGTGGGGAGAGGCGGTAGCCCTGTCATCAATCGATTCGAAACATGTGGCAGAGGCATTACTCACAATCTTCACCAGGTTAGGCTTTCCCAACCAAATCTTGACTGATAATGGCTCTCAGTTCAAGGATAAACTAACGGAAGAAGTATTCAGGATCTTTCAAGCCAAACACTTTCATTGTAGCCCGTACCATCCCCAAGGAAATAACCAAGTGGAAAGATTTAACGGGACACTTTTGTCGATCCTGAGAAAGTTGGCACATGAAAAACCAGATACATGGGACCAATACCTTCCCGCAGCCGTGTTTGCCTATCGGGTGGTACCCCATAGTTCAACCGGTATGGCCCCGGCAACCTTGTTATTTGGAAGGCCAATAAAAGGTCCATTGGAAGCCTTGTTAAGGACATGGACCGATGAAAAGGCAGAAGACAATATTGCCTCATCATATCAATATGTGAACGAGCTGACCACTCGTCTTAAAACTGGCTGGAAACTTGCCAATGAAAATTTGAGACAAGCCAGGAAAGAGCATGCTGCCTATTACAATAAGAAAGCAAAGGACAGAGAATTGGCTGTGGGAGGGAAGGTGCTTCTTCTATTGCCCGGCAGCCGGAATAAATTGCAAATTGGATGGCAAGGTCCATATACAGTTCTAGAGAAGGTGTCTAGAACTAATTATAAGATAGATAAGAAGGGGAAAGAGAAAATATATCATGTGAATCTCCTGAAAAAATATATGGATAGAGAAAACCAGGAGGAGACACACCTACTGACCTTGTCTGTTGCAATGGAAATGAAAAAGGAACCACTCACCTCTCATGAATATCCTTTACATCCCTGTGAGACCGCTGCACAGGTAAAAATCAGTACGCACTTAACGAAAAATCAGAGGGAGAGGGTTCAACAGGTTCTGAATGATCATACAGATGTGTTACCGGACCGACCGGGGCATACATATTTATTAGAGTATGATATGAAACTCATAGACCCAACACCAATCTGTATGAGAGCCTATTCGATTCCGTTCGCTAAGGAAAAAGCTTTGAAGGAGGAGATAGATTATCTGTTGAGAGAAATAATTATCTCGCACAGTGAATCTCCTTACAGCTCCAGTGGGGTTCTGTTAAGAAAACCCTCTGGAGAACACAGACTGTGTATAGATTACAGGAAACTGAATGCTGTCACAGAAGGTCAGGTGGATCCATTACCTGATACAAATCCGCTGTTTGCCAGATTGAATAAAGCTAAATATTTCTCTAAAGTGGATCTGAGCAAAGGCTACTATCAGATTCCAGTAAAGCCGGAGGTTAGACCTTATTTAGCCTTTAGCACCTCGGAAGGACATTATGAATTTAACATGTTGCCATTCGGGCTGAAAAATGCACAGAGTGTGTTTTCGAGGATGATGAGAAAATTACTGGATCACATGAATAATCCATGCATCACCAACTTCATGGATGATATTCTCAGACGACTGAAACATTTGAGGAACACATTAACTCTCTGGATATGTTGTTTAATCGACTTAGAGAGACAAATTTGACAGCTAGACCGACGAAATGCTGTGTTGGATGTAAAGAGCTGGAATTCTTGGGACACACAGTACATCAGGGAAACATGACCCCTGACCCCAAGAACCTGGAGAAGTTGAAAAGAACACCAAGACCACAGACAAAGAAAGATGTGCAATCTTTTGTCTCATTATGTGGTTTCTACCAAAAGTATATTAAAAACTTTAACTCCATATGTGCTCCATTGACTGATTTAACGCGCAAAGGAAATCCTGATAGAATTACTTGGTCAGCGCAGTGTGAATTGGCCTACCAAGAGTTGAAGGAAAAGCTCACAAGCAGGCCTATTTTGAAGTTAATAACACATAAGGAAGGGAAACCCGAGGCCTGTAAACAGTAAATTAATATTAGACAAACATAAAGGTATGTTTTCAGGCACTCGTAAGAAATAAAGAAGTAGAACACTTGGACAACAGAAAAACAACAGACGTGAGTGGCTTAACCAGGGTTCGAACCCCGTACCTTCCGTACGACAACTCCGCCTAGCTATCAAGCGAATCACACTGCCCCACGGCCAGCTAGGCATCCCCAAAAAAGGATGCTTTGCTGACTATTTATCAGTACGAAACACACAAGATAACACCGGAAGTATACAGTGGGCAACTCAGCCCTTTAATGGCACAATCACTTCTGTTTGCCCCTATTAACAGTATGTGTCAGTCCAAACAAGACAAAGACCTTGATACTGGGTCCAGTAAATAGTAGTATAGAATAGAGGGTAGGTTTCTGGTATTGTATAAACATAAATAACACATAAGGAAGGGAAACCCGAGGCCTGTAAACAGTAAATTAATATTAGACAAACATAAAGGTATGTTTTCAGGCACTCGTAAGAAATAAAGAAGTAGAACTTTATTTCTTACGAGTGCCTGAAAACATACCTTTATGTTTGTCTAATATTAATTTACTATTTTGAAGTTACCTGACTTGAGTCAAGAATTCATTGTGAGAACGGATGCTAGTAATATAGGTTTGGGTGCAGCTCTATTACAAAGGTCAACTTCACTGGACGGGGAATTAACCCCAGTAGCTTATGCTAGCCGTAAGTTGAACTCAGCAGAACAAAATATTCAACAAGTGAAAAAGAATGTTTAGCTGTCATATGGGCTATAAAAAAGTTCCAGATTTATCTCTATGGTAAAGCATTTAAGATCCAAACAGATCATAAACCCCTCGTGTGTCTGTCACAAGCAAGGCATGAAAATGCTAGATTATTACGTTGGTCGTTGCTCCTACAGCCATACCAGTTTACCATAGAATATATTCCAGGCAAAACCAATGTAGGTGCCGATATTTTAAGCAGACATCCGTACGACGAACATCAGAGTAGTCACCAGGCATAGGTAGTAAATTTATCTATGTGTATTTAGAAGTAGGAACTGACATATGATAGTCTGTTCTAAGTGGGGAGATATGTGGTGAACTTCCAAATACAATATCTAAATTAGAATATAACAGTCTAATGCATAAAGTCAAAGATAGGATAGTACTACAAATTTTGGCGTGAATGGTAGTCGTCGCCTACGCCTTCAGCGTATTATTTGATAACGCTTTGGCCGAACCAAAAAGGGTACCCTATTTTTCAAATTCGTCCTTGAGACAAACGTACCACTTTTCCAAGTTCAATGAAGTATTTGCCTAAAATACATTGTAGAGGGGAGGGGCACGGATAGATAACCCAACGCGAATCACGTCTCACATTGTTTCTAAAAATAAAACAAACTTGCTAGCTTTGCCTTAGGCGGTTTTCAAATTACGATGTAAACGTTGGAAAATGTGGACACTACGGTCAGGAAAACACGCTTAGCTCTTGTTGCGAATGACGTAATTCTCGTGTATTACGAGAGACTCTCGTATTTAGCTTGAAAGTACATGGAAAAAGAATTGAACAGGAGGTAGTTTAAAAATAAACAACTAACATAGAAAAAAAGATAGAATTTTGAACCAAGCCACTTAGCCCCATAAAAGTCATATATTCGTGTACCTGAAGACTTGCTTACCAAGAATATGTTGTTAGTTGTCTAAATAGTCCATTAGATAATCAACTATTGGTAATAATACATAGAGAATCGGAGATACTGTCAGGTCAAGTCATGTCTGCTTAGATTTGATAGCATATTTTTGGGGGGAAAATATTAGGTGATAGAAAGGCTAAGATAGTACGATGAAGTGGATTGGAGGAAATTTGAAGGAAGCCGAAATATTATTGGCTAACCTAAATATACAAATCTAGTTGGTAATAGTAACACATAGAGGTTTGAGATATTCAAAAAAAAAAAAAAAATTCATTCAAATGAAAGAGATGCTTGGTCTCATTGGCCAAAGCCTTTTACTTTAACGAAATAGTAGGCTGCTTGCTGCCATTTTTTCAAAATATTCTGAGGAACAAGCAGCGATGAGCAGACTTGTGCTTTGTTTTAAACTAAATAACAACAGAAAGCAGTCTGAACAGAGGCAGTGATGAAAGTGTGCCATATTCTATTGCCTAATTCATCTTTACTTGTTTATATTTCCTTGATATGTGGTAAGATTGATTTTATTGACTTTTTAATTAAAAAAGGTTGTGTGAAAAAAGAAAAGGCCATGTAAAAGATTGTAATTAAATGGTTCCATGGCAGACTTAGGCATAGCCTAGATGTTGATCCATCATATAAGGGACTATCTAAGAAGTTTAAAACTACAGGACTATATATGATGGTCATACAGGAACATTACACCTATCTTATTGCATGGAAAAGATTACTGCAGGAATGACAGAGGCGTAGCATCCATTAGGGAAGAGAAAAGAAAACTGGTACCATTTGTTCCATCAAACTAAAGTGGAGAAGCAGAGTTGTCAGAGAGAGCTGACCATGTTCTTTTGTATTGAATGTATGTTTACATGTAGATTAGGAGGAATTAGTTTGATATTAAGACAGAACCATAACTTGCATCGACAGGGGTTCCTGCTGGCACTTGTCTGGTGCTGGTACTCGATGATAGAGAAATTCAGCACTATTTCTAAGAGTCTCTGGTACCTGCTGGTATTAAAGAAGTTCAAGACCAGAGGAGACTGAAGTGTTTGGCCAAACCAACTACAACTGCTGTGATTCCAGGATCCAGATAAGTTCAATATCTGGCCTGGGACAACTTATCACGATTAAAGAAAAATCTCCTGTATAGACAAAAACGTTCCTCCAAAAGACTAACATAAACAATCCTAGTGAAACAAAAGAACATTGGGATGATGATAATCCCCAACCTGCCTTCTATTACCAGTAGTAAATAGAGTAATCAACATCAAACTTGAAAATTTGTAACAATGTACTATGGACATATTGTCTGTTGTATGTAAATATCTTTATATATATTTGTAAATATATCTATCCATCTAAATTGATTCTCATTGAACTGTAGTCCTGACCAAAACAACTTTAGGCTCAGGACCAATAAAGTTTAACAAAAGAATTTTTAAATATAAAATTTAACAGCTGGAGTTGGTTGATTTTATCATAGTAATTAGTATATGTTTATATATGTTTTTTTATTGAGATTCTTTAACAACACTCTTACAATACCCTAGACACTTTATGTAGCTTTCAGTCACGCTAGTCAATAAAGAATATAACTTAGAGTGAGATCGTAGGGTGGTAACAAGAAAGGTACTCTGTAACACAGTTGTCCATTGTTTACCTCAGAGACCTTCACAGTTGATCTCACTCAAGTACAACTATACGCACACCATTCTTCTTAACATCAAAACCCACCACACTATGCCTTGGAAGTGATACACCATTACTCTTTTCAGAGAATGAGGTATTTCTTGTAAGACCAGTCTCTTATCTGGCACTATCCTGGTATCATCTGATACATCTATTTGTCCAGGATATTATCATCATTAAATATCTTTCCTCCCACTACAGAGTGTTAATTCCATGGCACATTGGATGGTCTGTTAGTCTCTTGAATTTTTTAGCTTGTTGCTGAGCCCTGCTGTCTCTTCTATCCTTCATTGGCTGGAGGCATGTAATCTTTTTGAGTTCTTTCATAGGTATTGTCTTCATGCCGCCCGTTATAATTCTTATTGCTTGATTTTGAAGTGTGCCGATTTTATCGAAGTTTGACTTAGCTGCTGTCGCCCATGCTGCAATGCCATACTCTAGGACTTTTCTCACCCGCCCTGTGTATAACGTCTTTAGCACTCTCTCATCTGCACCCCAAGTTGTTCCAGAAAGTGTTTTCATAATTGCCATTCTTTGCCTTGCTCTCTTTCCGTTTCTGTCAACTTGTTTTGTTCCAAGGTGGACGGCGATCAGAAGTAATGCTTAGAAAGTTTCGATTTTCATTTAAATGTAGGTTTTCTCCGTTTAGCACTAGTTTAGAGTACGTTGTTTTCCTTTCATTTATCTTCGTGAGACATGTTTTGCCCACTCTTCCAGTGATGTAAGTGCTTGCTGCATCCGAATGTTTGCAGTAGTGATATACTCTTCAGAGACATGCACGAGGCTAAGTCATTTGCAAAGGAGGCATTGTGTGTTATTGCGGAATATTTTCAGTTACGTCATTTATGTATGTAACGAACAGTGTAAATGACAGCACTCCCCCTTGTGGGTCCCCCTCCTCTAATATAAACTTTTTACTAGTCTGCCCTTGTTGCTGTACTCTGGTGGTTCTATTCTCAAGGTAGTGGCCAATCCATTTGTACATTCGTCCACAAACACCTGTCAAGGGTTGCCTCTCCATTGCTCTGCAGTGATGGTCCGACAATGGCCAAAACCTAGAGTATCTAATGTGGGTCTTCAAAGGTATCTAATTCGCACAAGATTAATCTTGGCAGAGATACAGTTAGAAGGATGATGATGCTTCTACCATGAGGGGGTGTTCACAAGATATTTCAGACGTCAAGAACAATGCTGAATGTGTCTTAGCAATGTTAACTTTTATCTTCCCGAGAAATTTTTTTAAGAGGTAGTATATAATTTAATTTAGCTCGTAAAGCCCCCAACTGAATTAACAGTAAAATTCCTATTATTATATGGTTCTATAGATTTTTTATTTTTTTTTAAACCAGCGGCACTTGGGCTTTTCAGCCCTTTGGCCCAATGACATGTCATTGCGAGGCTGGGGAGCCTGTGGACTTTCCTTCTAACACGGTCAGGAGCTTTGCTCTTTCCCATCCACAGAGGGTTTATCTCAGGAGCCGTTCAGGTAATTCAGTCAAAATCCCGGTCGATGACACTTCTTCAAATCTCCAAGCCCGGGTTTGAACCTTGAACACATGATCGCCAGTGCAATGTGGTAACCATTACACCAGCGCGGCTCCCGGTTCTGTAGATATAAATATAGATACTTTGAAGATGCTAATTCGTCCGTGTGCACTTCTCTCTCTGTAATAACTAAATCAACTATGAATTTGATAAAAAAAAAAAAAAACAAAGAACAAATCTAATGATCAATTACTTTGGAAAAAATATAAATAAATATAAACTGGTGATTCCTAAAAAAAATAGGTGTCATCATTGAAACTGATATCGGCGTTAGAAAGCTTAGTTGTGGAATATAGATCAATAAGTTCTGTGGCGTTGGCTTGCTAAAAAATGCCACTTCTTTTAGCAGGCCAAACTGCTGAAGTTTTGATACTGCTGTTTTCGTCAATTCGTCTCTGTAGCGAGGGCACGTTTCCTGGTCAAGGCAGGTATCTTCACAACCCGTTGAATGTAGGTTTCAAGTGTCGATCACAAGCTTTGAACCACAGAACAGCAGTACAGCTAGTATCGTAGAATCGTACCTCACATGGTCTCGTAAACTCGTACCACAAACTTTAGAGGGAATAAAAGAACAAATTCCGCGGCTAAGTCTTTGTTTTCCTGATATTAATCAGGCGCCTTTGCCGCTGTTCGTCAACCGAATATTTTCTCTGAATTTTTACCCTCTCTGAGCGCATACCATATAACTCAAGGGTTGTGATAAAAATTATCATTTTTTAGTTAATTTACTGGGAAAATTTAGACTGAACAGCGGCAAGTGGCTTGTGACTGCTTGGACAAGTTTAAATATTTATACACTTATTACAAATGATAGTAAATATATAAATAAATAAATAAATAAATAAATAAATATATATATATATATATATATATATATATATATATATATATATATATATATATATATATATATATATATATATATATATATATATATATATTTGTTGCGTACGTTTTTACCTATGGGGGTAGTCTTCGGTCCTGCCAATGTACGCACCAGTCTTGATATAGTTATATTATTTGTGCGTTCGATTTACTCACGCACCGACGTGCACAATGCAGAGTATGTGTTGCTCTTTGCGCACGGGTAACCTAGTTTTAGAAGGGAGTCTGACGTCATTATCTGAAAGGGGTAGACGGACCATATGTCCGTGGGATATTTCGTTTATCATGGCAAGTCTGTGGAAGCCATTTCTTTATTGGAATATTGGTCTTCAGGTCGAAGCCAATATTGGGAGTAACATGTAAGTTATCGCCCCTTCGTATTCGTGTGATTAGAATATTGAAACCTGAAGTTTCAAGGCTACTCCTTAAGAAAGTCTAGCGGGAATCCATATTGTTATGTTATTCCTAGAATGGACCAACGGAGCAGATAGCCTTTATGATCTATCGTAGAAGGAGAATTCCTACTACGTTATTGGGGAAATTCTTATTAAAAAGTTATTGGAGTTTTGAATTATTCTTATTAAAAATGCCGTTGTTTGCCAATGAACCAAAGTTGTCTTGGATCATGAGTCTTTTGTTTGGATGAGAGGATTCAGTGATTAAAACGTACTTAGTTGGACTCAGACAAGGTCAACGGACATTTATATCTTGAGACCCTGCAGAAAAGGTCCTAACAGTAATTGGTGGATACCTAAAAAGAGCTCAACAGTAATTGGTATGCCAGTGTGTCTTGAATTACTCAGGATTCAACACGGGAACTACCTCACAAGTTCCACACTAGTCGAAAATACGTGGATTTTCTAACAGTACATACTCCGGATAGCGGCTACCAGAAGGTCAAGGTCGACAGTGAACCTCCACATCAAGTTCTACATTGTATGACTACGTTGGACTTCATCTTTTAGTCCTCATTTACGTGCGAGCAGTACTCAAATACTCAAGGCGAAGTATTTCGAAGTTTCAAACGTACATCTACGGAGACGAGGCACATTTTTTTTCTTGCACGCGAGATAAGTATTAACGTAGTATCGTTGTACGCTTTATTACGTTTAGCTGTGCCTCATGTGATTATGTCCACCTATATACTTTTCATGTTGCATGTTCTATGTTGTATGTTCGTCGTGGGCGGTAGGGAGGTCGATCTGACAAACGAGGTTCATCTCGAAGCTGATTCGGGCTCTTGTCAGATGTTCTATAGGATTTAGTTTGTAAGTTTCAATTGAGCGATAATTCCGGTTCAAGGCTAGAAACCTTGCTGTAGTTCCGATCGCTACTTGTTTCTTATGATAATATCTGTTTAGCTGTTCCGTCAAGTTTTAATTGTTGTTTTTATAGTTATTTTTATTTGTACTTTAGTTTCATGATGTATCTTGTACGTGATTATTGTCCTCCTCACCTGACTTTCGTTGAGTTTTTTACAAAACATATGTTTATACACTGTGTTGTTCATTGTCTTGTTTATTATCTTATCGCAGTTATCATCGTAACTCTTTACGACATTCTATTTTAGTTTCACATTTTTATTTTTATTGGATTTCTGCGACTGTTTTCAATTGTCTTTGATTATTTTGTCTCGTCAGTATTGTTCCTATTGTCTATCACGTTGTTGCTTTCTTAACATTTCATTACATAAATTACTTTATTGATTATTAATATATTTGACAATTATATGATAACAATATTTACCGTTCTAGGACAGGAACGAAGACCACTTGGTATAGTAACACTTTTAAGTAGAATTATTTCAGAATAATATTGAATAATAATTAGGTGCCGTTCTTGGTCAAGAACGTGTTGCACATATTGGAAGGAAATCACTTAGATAATTTTCTTTCTAGTTGATTCACTGAGTGAGTCACTTTAATACATATATATTTATCATGCTTAAGATAGAGGACTATTTGGATATTGCACGAATATTTAGAATGAAAGGTGATAAGTTAAAATCATATGTCTTGGACCATTTGGCTAAAGAAAATTTATGGAAAAGTGGGAAGTGGTTCCTGAATAAGGAAGAAATTGAAACTGAAGCAAGACGTATTGGAGAATTAGAAGAAATTAAAAGGATATTGGAATTGGAGGAGCAGAAAACTTAACCTGATTTAGTGGATGTACAGAATAAGTTACGAGATTCTGATAATCCAAAACAGATTAATGATTTAGATAATATTTCGAAAGAACATGTGCCTGTTCAGAACAAGGTACCCGTTGAAAACAAGGTTATCGATGTGAAAAAAGTAGAAAAAAAGCCTAGATCGGGCATAATGTCTACTCTGAGGGATATTCTTCGGGAGGCTAAAAATGATGGTTTTCAAGGCCCAGACCTTGATGATTTTATACTAGACAATTTTTTATGTCGTACAGCGTCAGATTTGACGAAGTTTGCTGACCTTAATTTTCAGTCTATACCACATATAATTATGGCAAGGGACATAGCAGAATTATTAGGTGGAGTATTTCGTACATTTGTGGAACGTTACGTACACGTCCATCGTGGTTCTATAATGAATAGCATTCGTAACGCTATTCTCTGTGATAACGATTATGAGAAACAAATGAAGTACGAACAAGGAAATGACACGGGAAGGACCAATTTTTTGGATGATATTGCTGAAGAGAGCAAAATAGAGGAATTGTCGGAACTCCTGGAAGATAAGGAGCTAGTGATTAATAATTTAAACGAGAGAGTAAGGACTCTTACATTACAGGCCGAGGTTACCAATACAAACTTCACGTCCTTACAATTGGAGCTAGAAAATTCTAAGAAATTGTTGGTAGATGCATTGAAGCAGAAGAATACAGATTTTAATGGCCAAATTCATGAGGAAGATTCTGTTTTTACTAAGAAGATTGATGAACTTATGACTAGTCATCATAGTGCTATCGAAGCACTCAAACTTGAACTTAGGCAGGAGAGAGCTAAGGCTTTAGATACTATCAAAACTCTCAAACAAGAAATTAGTAACCTTAAATTAGAAACAACTTCTCAGATAAAAAAATTGAGGTTGGATCTTAAAGATAAAAAAATTAGAAAGGGAAATAATAAGAATGACAATATTTATGAGGGGAAACAATTCAAACAAACTGCTTCACTTATTGTTTCTTCGGGCCAATCTTCCAGATCAAAAGATTTTGATAATAATAATCTTAAATATAATGAAGGAAACAGCAATAAACAAAATTTGCAATCAAAATCACAGTGTGCTCAAAATAAACAAGATTCTTGGAATAAATCATTTAACCAACATCATAACTTTAATTATACTAATTATCGTACTCATCCAAATTTTAACTCAAGCAGAAATGACAATTGTGGCAATTTTAATGCCAATAATCAGAATCGATCGCGTCGAAGACATAGATCGTCGAGTAATACACGTAGACATTCTAATGTCGCTTTAAGTGATACGCAGGCTAACATTGAACAGGTTAAAGGTGCTGATACTCATAATGCTATGTCTTGTATTGATCTTAATCAGGTAAAAGCATGCTCAGAATGCTCGACTCTTTTCCAGCCCAGGGCGATCACGACGCTACGGTACGGACATGTTTTGCCTAGTCTACCAACGGCTTGTACGGCCACGTCAGCTACTGACTATGGAACAGGAAGCCTTAAATTAAATAGGGGTTTTTTAAATTCCATTCCATGCTCTCTTTTATTTGACTCAGGTTGTAGCACAATCGGTGTACGGACTTTGCTGGTCGACCCATCATGTGCTACTGGCAAGACCGTGCAGTGCATGACTTTTGGAGGGACTATGGAGATTTTTCCTACAGCTATAGTTAACCTTTATACACCATTTTTTTCAGGAAAAATTCACGCATGCCTTCTTCCTGCATCTATAAGTGATATTATACTTGGCCGCATACATGAGGTTAAAGAGTGTACCCCACAGCAGATTGCTGAATGGGAAAAGCAGCATATAATGATACCCATGCATTTACGACTATTCCTAGATTTGTTTCACATGCACATACTGCTAAACTGTTATGTAATGATAAGATCTTGGAATCTAGCATCGAAAATGACTCCATTGTTCATTACGCCACTGTTGCTAATGCATTACAACCTTTACGACATGCGTCCATTCTTAAGAAGGATATTAAGGTTTCAACGCAACCTGTGAAGACTAGTAAGTCATTCCGGGGGACATATACCTTCCCTCGACTTGATCAGCAGGCAACTGATCGTAAGAAAAAGGTTACGTTTGAGAAAAAGGGAAAGGATGTTCCTAACAAAAATAAGATTTGTAACTCAGATGGGAAAATTAATACCAATAAGGTTGTCAGTAAGGTTTTAACTTTGCCCAGCAAGCAGGTGTCTACGACATGCCGTACACCTTTGTCTGGCATAAGTAATAATAATCAAGTACAAAAGTATGGTACATTTAAGAATAATCCTAAAGGTATAAATAATAAATATTATAATACATGAACTATTCCAATGGAATTTTATGCCATTCGGATTAGTAAATGCGCCAGCTACCTTTGTACGCATGATGCGCCGCGTACTGTCTCATCGTCCCGATGTCATTACTTACATAGATGACATCTGTCTTTTCAGTAACTCTTGGGATGAACATATTCAGGGATTAAAAGCTTTACTTTCTACTTTACGGGATTATAACTTAACTGCGAAACCTTCAAAGGCATTTGTCGGTTTTCATGACATCTCCTTTTTGGGTCATCGTACAGGTCACGGTTTAATGTATACAGAAGACAGTAACGTCTCTAAGATTTTAAACATCTCAGCACCTAAGACAAAAAACAAGTTAGATCTCTTTTAGGACTAATACAGTTCTATTCTAAATTCATCCTTCATTTGTCTACTATAACTACACCTTTTTCTTCTTTACTGAGAAAAGGTACAGCTAATGTAATACAGTGGTCTAACGAACATCAAATCGCGTTAGATTATTTAAAATTTTTTTTTTCAAATGAGCCTTTTTTGAGGTTGCCTAACAAAGATCTCACTTTCATTCTTCCCAGTGACGCGTCTGCTTACGCCATTGCTGCAGTCTTGATGCAGGAATATACAGGCACCTTATTTCCAGTTATGTACGTTTCGAGAAAATTGACGACGAGCGAAATGAAATACTCCGTTCTTGATAAGGAGTTGCTTGCTTTAGTTTAGTCAGTCACAAAACTGGAGCGATACTTACTGGGCTCACACTTTGTAGTGGAAACTGACCAAAAAGCTCTCACAGCATTGAACACTAAGGACGTGAAATCTTCAAGGTCTACGAGATATGCTATAGCTCTCCAGCCATATAGCTTTGAAATTCGTGCCATTCCTGGAGTGAAAAATGTGTTTGCGGACTGTCTGTCAAGATGCCCAAACGAACTAGTCGAACCTAAATCACTTCCGGATGTTGAGACGTCCTAACAGATAATCAATCAAATATAATAAGAGGAACTGCGTACAGTATCAATTATTGAACCTCTATACATACTTTGTATGGAACCGAATCATTCGTACCAGCATAATTCCGGGATATACTTACTTCTGGATTATAACATGACTTCTTGTGTAGTAACATTTTATTAGTACGGAAACATTGTTATATTGATAAAGGAATAATCAATATTCGTATGGAACATATTACACTACATATTGTGTTAGAGTATATCTTTTCATCACGCATGGAACATTAAGAACATATTCTCGTCGATTATTAACTACTCTTAATGGAACATTAACACTGAGTAAAATTGGAATTACTTAAATAAATTAGTAATTAGTTATTTGTTTGTAATTAAGAACTATATTAAGTAGAAGAAATCAATTTAAGCTAATTAATTAATTGTAGAGTACACATTAACTAACTTGAATAGTTGTAAGTGTCTCTTTGTACGTATATTTACTTCTCATGGTGCTTGATCTGTCAACTTTTAGATAACTAGTCCACCTTACTAATGATAGAAACAGTAAGGGTGTTGCTTCTTAACGTGTTTAATTATGCTTTGTTTCACTTTGCATGTTTTATTTTCACTTTTTTTTTTAATTCTCTTGTCATTGATTATCATCATAGTTGCTGTTCATTTTCATTTGAAATCACATGTTTGTTTTGAAAATTTAGTTGTATGTTTTTATCATACTTTTTTGGTTTTCATTTGCAACTTTCTTTTACTTCGAATTTTACCACATCGTTCCAAAGTAGGTCGATTGTGGATGTGTGCTTTAATGCATACTTTCATTTAGTTATATTGATTTCCATTTTATATTCTTTTTCATAATATTGTATAACATTATGACTTTGATTTATGTTCATAGATATCGATATAGTTTTGACTCACCTCTCTTGGGTACTTAGTTCAAAAAAAAATTAATAGAATTAATTTTTTTTAAGGGCCGGTGATAAGGGAGCTGTTGCGTACGTTTTTACCTATGGGGGTAGTCTTCGGTCCTGCCAATGTACGCACCAGTCTTGATATAGTTATATTATTTGTGCGTTCGATTTACTCACGCACCGACGTGCACAATGCAGAGTATGTGTTGCTCTTTGCGCACGGGTAACCTAGTTTTAGAAGGGAGTCTGACGTCATTATCTGAAAGGGGTAGACGTACCATATGTCCGTGGGATATTTCGTTTATCATGGCAAGTCTGTGGACGCCATTTCTTTATTGGAATATTGGTCTTCAGGTCGAAGCCAATATTGGGAGTAACATGTAAGTTATCGCCCCTTCGTATTCGTGTGATTAGAATATTGAAACCTAAAGTTTCAAGGCTACTCCTTAAGAAAGTCTAGCGGGAATCCATATTGTTATGTTATTCCTAGAATGGACCAACGGAGCAGATAGCCTTTATGATCTATCGTAGAAGGAGAATTCCTACGAGGGAACAAAGTTATTGGATTGAATTATTCTTATTAAAATGCCGTTATGCCAATGCCAAAGTTGTGGCATGAGTTTGTGGAGAGGTTAGTTAAAACCCAAATACTAACCCAGATGTAGCTTCATGTTTACGCCATTTATATTATATTTTGAACCTACGTGGTAGGAATGAAGTCTTGGATCAAGACGGTCTTTTGTTTGGATGAATGCGGGATTCCGTGATATGGGAATACGTACTTAGTTGGATGTCCTCAGACAAGGTCAACGGACATTTATATCTTACTGTTTCAAACTTAGCATGAACATTTTGGGACTCTCATTACGTGAATGTAAGGAAGGTGTTTGAAAGGGATCTACCGCAATACCTAACCACCATCATAGATGTACATAATTTTCGTCAGAGTATCATTACTATGCATCCATGTTGATTGTCTCCGTCAAGAACATTGTCTCGTATTGTTGAACTTCTACCGTCAATAAATAATGTTAAACTGTACCACCCGCCTTACAGTTTGCTTCAGTTCACAGCAGGCCTTGGCTGACATGCCTGAAGTTTGCATCGTTATCTGTTGAACTAATTTTGACAGTTTATTTGGATTCGCGTCTTATCAGCACGATCTTACAGTCATCTGTAGAGACCCTGCAGAAAAGGTCCTAACAGTAATTGGTGGATACCTAAAAAGAGCTCAACAATATTATATATATATATATATATGCATCATATGATGGCATCATCTCCCTTCTCTACTTCGAATCGGGGGTTACGTCTGCTTTTGGTTCCCTGAGAGAACTAGCACGAATCGCCAGTGCTTTGCTGTGGTGGTTCATGAATATATTATTTTCACATTCTGAGGTTGTCAGCCTCGTAAGGACCTGTATAACCATCAGCAAGTTCAAACATGTCAAATTCAAAGTATAAAATAAATGTTACAGCTTACCCCAAACTATTTGGGAACTAGACGTCTTGCTCAGTAGAATAGTATTGGCGGCTTGATAAAGATGCCTCGAACACGCATCAGGGGTATTATTTCTAGTTATAGTCCCTCTGTGGCTTTGTGAGTAGGTCATGTAGGAGTCCGGTTTCCGTATTAAAAGGTGGAGTTTCCTTACTGTATTATTCAAAAGGCGCTCGGGAGCCGCGCTAGCGTAGTGGTTACAACACCGCCCTGGCGACCGGGTGATACAGGATCAAACCCGGGCGACGGCATTTGAGGATTTTTCGTCGACCGGGATTTGGACTGGATTAACTCGAGACCTGGCGAGGACATTTGAAGGAGTGTCGTCGACCAGGGACTGGCGGCTCCTGAGCCGCCCCAGCTGCAATGGGTACCTCCGAAATCGGCGAGTATTTGCCTGAATGGCGAGGGACACCTGTCTCTGTACAAGAAATAAAGGGATACTCACGTAAAATCAATGTCAGGTTAGACATAAAATAATAACCTGAGATTTCGCCTCGAGTATTAGCGGGCGAATGGGGGGGAAAAAAGGCGCTCCAATACTTGTTTTCCGTTCCTATGAGTTCACAGTCCTGACTTTTACTCTTTCCTGGCTTCAGTCCGAACTGTCTGCTTTGACGATTCTGGAATGCAGTGTTGTATATCTGAAATGTTCTACGTTATATTGCAGCTTTCCTGCCCATGCTCACACCTGGCGTTTCCGACAAAACTTCCAATCAACGTGAACGTATATTAGCCTCTAAACTGCTTAGCCAATATCGTTCCAAAGTGCATGTTATGATAACTTTCCTCATAGACTTTTCTGCATGACTCATGCGTTTATAAAATTTAAATGTCACTCTCCGTATACGGAATTGGTATTTCCGTCAATTCTCGGTAATGATAACCACTACATCTTCTTACATTTATCTTGGTCATAAAAAGCTTGTCCTGGAGTTTATTCAGGTGTGTCCGTAATTTGCCATCAGATAGATAATTGACCGACACTCGCTATGCAAACAACCACTCGGCGTCATTACTCGAAAATGACTTATCACCAATCTGGGTTTACCTGTAAGTCATGTCCGCGAGGATAGGCAGGCAAAAATGACACGTATGAATGGAAGAAGTGTAAACATTGACATGAAAATACCAAATACTGTCAGAGGTAGGAAAATAGAATGTGCAAACAATCGAATTGCGTACAAAATTAGTTCCCAAAATAAAAGTAGATCAATACTGCCGGAGAGGAAAAGAGAGCGAACAAAATTATGTGACAACACCACTTCTGGGCAGTTTGACTTTTAATCCCTCTTTTCATACTTTATTATATGCTTTTTCCAAATATATCCAAACCACTAACGTGTATATTTTGTCTTGGAAGGCATCCTTGATTTCCTGAGCTATACATGTGATCTGATCTTTAGTGGATCTGTGTTGTCTCAATCCTGCTTGTTGAAGGGTTCATAGGTGTTTTTTTTTTCATGTGCTACATCGGCCATAACCAAATGGCGAAAGACCAATTAGCCTACTAAGCTTTGTAGGTAAACTGATGGAGCATGTGATTAATGTTATTCTATTTGTTATGTTCAAATGTATTGTTCTATTCTATCTGCTATTTTCACTAAATCTCTATATATAGTTTTATTAAGTAACCAACAATGAAACAATCCCATCAGTTTTTCACGAAAATAGTGAAACGGTGAGGAGTGCGACGTGAAAGCTAATTGAACACTCATTAAAAGAACAAACATGCCTTTACATATTTTTTCATTGTTCACTGATGATTGACTACTATCGATAAGTCGTGATAAGTTTGACTACAAAGAGCATTTAAAGCTGAAGTGGAATAAAATGAGCACATGATATTTAGCGCCGTTGATAGGACATGCAACAGAAAGATCACTTCATAATTTATTCCTGTCATTTTAGGCGGGTTGCGTGCTGGTGTGATTCTATTTGTTATGTTCAGACTGAACAAATGTTTACTGGTGCTCGTTCTATGAACCTTGTGTGTATGTGAGGTATCAAATGGTTTCGTGTTACTTACGTTAGTTCGTGCATCACTAACTCACTCACAAACACACAAACACACGCATGGCAACAACAACATCATCATCAGCTCAACAACAACTTGTTAAACTGGTCGTTCTCACGTCCGACTTTCTGATGTATGACTCTCACACTTCGTTCGCGTGATGGAAATTTTTGAGGTTTCTTTCTGATCTTATGTCATAACCTAATTAATGTATTGTTGTTGTTCTAAATACTGGAAGCACGAATTAGTTAAATGAAACGTTTGCTTCTGTTATGTTGTTTTTGTTGTTGTGTTATGTTTTTGAGAGTGTTGTAATGTGGAACCAATAGGGGGAACAAGGAAAAAATTAATACTGTGCCCTTAATAGCATATTGAAGAAGGCGACTAAGGTGGGTTGGGTATGTGACAGGATGCTACATGATGTAGAGACTTTAAGCAAAACAAAAGTTAAGAAAAAATGAAAATCCGTTGATAGCATTAAAAGGCAGTTCTTGCTCTGGGATTATCAGGGTAGAAGAGGCCGCGGGAGATTTAAAAAAAAGCACATGGAGAAACGAATTGTGGACAGACATGAACGGGACAAAGAAGATGTGATAAGACCTTGAACGGACGACACAGGACAAGAAGGCCGAGCACGCATTTGTTGAAGGCCTATGCTCCTTAGGAAGCTGTAGGGTTATAACGATGGTTATGTTCTTTATGTTGTACGAGCAAGTAACCCGCCAAATCATGAAGCGAAATAATTATGTTGTCATTGTTGTGCAGCCTGTCATGATGACGACACTAAATCTCTTTTCTTTTCATTCTATGTCAACTTTATTGGATCTTTGTAAACTTATTATGACTTATGATCAATGCTAAAAACATCATGACAATTGAAAGACTTGCGTGCTGCTTTAATGGTGTTAAATTTAGCTTTCGCGGAGCAATGCGCGTTTTTTCCGTTTTTTCCAGATACGATGGCGGGACGTTTTCATTGCTGTTTCAGACATTTCAGTAAGACACTTTCTCTTCTTTTATAATTGGTCAAATTTCTCAAGCAGCTCATTTCACATGTATTGCTGTCCAATGTTATGTCTTGGTTTTAACTGTCATTGTTTGACTCTCATACCACAGTGTAAGTCAGTATTTCATGAAGTGGACTATTGCCTCCTGGGCGGCCATAGGATTAACAAAGGTAAGGCTTAAAAGGCAAGGAATTGACAGGTGAGGAGCAGATTAATTAGAATTATTCCCCCGATCGTGTTGTTCGCCTATTTACTATTGGATTTTTACGATCCATGAGGGAGACACCTTTATCGCTTTGTCTTTAGAGTTTTGAGGATGCCTGTGTGATAGGGAGAGCCAGTATGAGATAGAAAGAAGGAATTAGGAAACGAATGAAAGACAGGAAGTAGAATATATTAAATTTTGTTTTAATTATATTGTTGTTATCTTTCTTAGTAAATCGTGCAGGTCTTATGCTTGAACATGCGCACTAATATAACCGACAGAAAACATATTTACGGATTGAAAGAGCTCGCCACGCCAAATTGAGGCAACGTTTCCAGTTTATAGCAAAAAAACAAAAAAAACAAACACACATTCTGAAAAATGCTACTGGAGACGTGTTTATGGAAAAAAAGGTGACGAAGGTTCAAAAAAGTTTGAGAACCACTTGTGTAGGTATAAGGATCGTGTTTATAATTTGCAAAGCTGCTGTCACTGAGGTGTTGCAATGTCTGACAAGTAATCTTACGTGGTAACTGACAACTTTCTTTTACTTTTTCGGTCAACTGTTGATGTGAAGCGTAGTGGGAAGCTGCGTTTGCGTTATTGTGTCAAGTGTGTCGTCTTGGTGCTCCCGTGTTGTTGTAGGATGTCTGGTGAAGGAGCTGTCATGCCCTTTTCAGGGCAGCTCAGCCACCTTTGGTCCAAACCTGGCATCCAGCTCTCACCTGTGGCTCCTCGTAGCTGTCAGCATGCGACAGCGGCCACCCCCGGACAACGGCTTTGACAGGCCGGCTAAACTAGGTGAGGGTAGCTGAATGGTTATAAACCTTCGGTGAGTTAGGGTCTGCCTACCCATGCATGCGAAGACTGAATTCGATAGACTGCGCGGAAGAAACCACCTGTTGGTTCAACGGGCATGACGGCGATTACCAGCAACGCGCTGTGGAGCGTAAGGAGCACGGCGAGGCACGTAGAAAGCCCTGGTCATCCACTGCACTTGACTTCATCTCCAGTCGTCTTGACTTGTCTTGCCACTGGATTGAGATGGACCCAGGCGAGAGAGTGAGGTCGACGAATTGCGCAACTCTTCCTCACTTTAATCCAAATCACCGCGCAAGTCACTCTTTCATCCATTCATCCATTCATCCATCCACTCACAACAAGTCCTGTTGCGATGGGCGAGCGGCGAAGCGGCAGGCGTGGGTACGCTGGCAGTCGTAGTCGCAGATCTACACACAGGCGGCTCAGGCCATATGGTCGTCTTCCACTGATCGGAGCAGCAGTGGGATTCGGCAGCCCCCTGAGTGTCTGAGCAGCCCTCTTTAGGAAAGCACTGCTCACCTCCATGGCATGAGGAAGGGGCTAGAAAAGGTGCCCTAAACATTGCCTGCTTTACCATTACCTAACCAGCTTACCGCGGTTGGTGGGTACCCTACTTCGGCGGTCGACATATAAGAAAAAGAAAGGACAGATTTTTCCCCCTCATTCTAGGCGCATGGAATGTGCGCACTTTACTTGACAAAGACTTTAACGCAAACAGACCTGAGAGACGAACTGCCCTGATTGGGAGAGAACTGGCCAGGTACAACATTGACATAGCAGCACTGAGTGAAACTCGACTTGCAGGCGAGGGCCAACTTTGCGAAAAGGGTGCAGGTTATACATTCTTTTGGAGCGGAAGAGGAACTGAAGAAAGACGAGAAGCAGGGGTTGGATTTGCAATCAAAACAGCAATTGTCAGCAAGTTAGCGGGGCCCCCAAAGGGAATAAATGACCGACTCATGACGGTCAAGATCCCTCTGTTCTATGGAAGAAAACATGCCACCATCATTAGCGCGTATGCACCAACTATGACAAACCAGGATGATGTCAAGGATAAGTTTTACGAAGAACTACATGCAGTCATTGCATCAGTTCCTAAAGCAGATAAGCTCATCATTCTTGGTGACTTTAATGCAAGAGTAGGCTCAGATAACATCTCCTGGAATGGCACTATTGGTAGGTACGGCGTGGGTCGCTGTAACAGTAATGGGTTTCGTCTCCTCCAGACTTGCGCAGAACATGACCTCCTTGTCACCAACACAATTTTTCGACTTCCTACCCGCAACAGGACTTCCTGGATGCACCCTCGCTCAAAGCATTGGCACCTAATTGACTATGTAATTGTTAGGAAGAAGGACAGGCAAGATGTCCGGGTGACCAAGTCCATGTGTGGTGCCGAATGCTGGACTGATCATCGCCTCATTGTATCTAAACTTAAAATTCGTATCCAACCAGCCAGGCGCCCTCAGGGGAAGAAAACTCAAAAGAGGCTGGATGTCACCAAACTAAAGAAGACAAAAATCAAACAGTCATTTACTGACACCTTAGAAGACCGTCTCAAATCTATCTCGCTAGACGGCCAAAGTGTGGAAACAAATTGGGCAGCCCTAAGTGAGCAGATCTACAACACTGCTACAGAGGTCCTGGGTCCTTCCATCAAGAAACAAAATGACTGGTTTGATGAGAACTCAGATGATATAAAGCAGATGTTGGCTGAGAAACACCATCTCCATAAAGCATATTTAAATGATCCAAAATCTACATCCAAGAAAGACGCTTTCAACAACATGCGTAGAATCGTCCAACATAAACTGCGCCAGATGCGGGATTCATGGCTGAGTAATAAAGCAGATGAGCTCCAAGGCTTTGCTGACAGCCATGACTTGAAAAACTTTTACCTTGCACTCAAAGCGGTCTATGGTCCAACATCATCAGGATCATTTCCCATCCTTAATGCAGATGGAAAAACACTAATTACAGACAAGGAAAAAATGCTCCAACGCTGGGCTGAACATTTTAATAATATCTTGAACCAGCCATCATCTATTAACGACGAAGCCATCATCCGCCTGCCCCAAATTCCTATAAATGAAGCATTAGATGATGTACCAACCCTGGAGGAAACTAAAAAAGCGATTCGTCAACTGTCTAGTGGAAAGGCCCCTGGCTCCGATTCAATTCCTGTTGAGGTTTATAAAGATGGCGGTGCAGTTCTGATAGAGAAACTTCATATGATCTTCCAGCAAATGTGGCAGAGTGAAACCATCCCACACGATCTCAAAGATGCCTCAATTATACATCTATATAAACGTAAAGGTAATCGCCAAGACTGCAACAATCATCGAGGCATCTCTCTTTTATCAATCGCTGGGAAGATATTCGCCAGAATCCTTTTGAATCGCCTTACGGCTCATCTTGACAAAGGTCTTTTACCTGAAAGTCAGTGTGGATTCCGGAAAGAACGTGGAACCACAGATATGGTGTTCGCTGCAAGACAGCTACAAGAAAAATGCCAAGAACAGCACTGTGACCTGTACACAGCTTTCATCGACTTGACAAAGGCGTTCGACACGGTCAGTAGAGAGGGTGTATGGAAGATCATGGCAAAATACGGCTGCCCAAAGAAATTTATCACAATAGTGCAGCAACTGCATGATGGAATGCAGGCTAGAGTTCAGGAAAACGGTGAGCTATCAGAGCCTTTTCCCGTCTCAAATAGAGTTAAACAAGGGTGCGTACTTGCACCGACTCTGTTCAGTATCATGTTTTCTGCTATGCTGACTGATGCTTTTAGAGACGGGGACACAGGAATCGACATTAGTTATCGTATTGATGGAAAATTGTTTAACCTTAGGAGGCTTCAAGCAAAAACCAAGGTCAAATCACAATCCATCAGAGATCTTCTGTTTGCTGATGATTGTGCCCTCAATGCTGGCTCAGAGGCTGATCTGCAGCATAGCGTGGATAGATTCTCCGAAGCCTGCGCCAACTTTGGGCTTACCATCAACACGAAGAAAACAGAAATCATGTACCAACCAGCTCCTGGCACAGTTTATACTGAGCCATTCATCAAGGTTAATGGTGAGAAACTGAATGTTGTGAACAGATTCACATACCTTGGTAGCACACTATCCCAGAACATTGTCATTGATGATGAGGTGAACACCAGGATCTCCAAAGCCAGCAGCACATTTGGCAGATTATACACCAACGTTTGGCCTCGAAGTGGCATTAGTCTACAGACAAAGCTGAAGGTGTACAGAGCTGCGGTGCTTCCAGTGCTGCTATATGCAAGTGAAACATGGACTGTATACAGGCGCCACGTAAAGAAGCTAAACCACTTCCATACAGTCTGTCTCAGGAAGATAATGAACATCAAATGGCAAGACAAGATCCCGGATACCGCCGTTCTTGACAGAGCTGGTATCCCTAGTATTGATACTATTCTGATGCAGTCACAGATTCGCTGGGCAGGTCATGTAGTCCGCATGCCAGACCATCGACTGCCAAAGATACTCTTTTATGGTGAGATGCAGAAGGGTAAACGCTCCCATGGTGGCCAAAAGAAGCGCTTCAAAGACACGTTAAAGACGTCATTGAAAACCTTTGACATAAACCCAGACACATGGGAAGCTGCTGCGCAAGACCGAACTGCTTGGCGCACATCTCTTTGTAAAGGTGCAGCGGCATGCGAATCATCCAGAAGAGCAGCAGCGGAACAGCGGAGACAAGCTAGAAAGGACCGTGAAATAAAACCTTCACATGAAGCAAACATTCCCTGCCCACACTGTCCAAGATCTTTCCAGGCCCGCATTGGGCTCTTCAGTCACCTTCGTACCCATAGACTAACCTAACATATTCTTAAATAATTGGATGAACAGAGTGGTCTTCATCACCCGTGATGGACGAACAACAGGATGTCTGTGATGTTGTAGGATGTCTGTGATGTTGTCTATCTATCTGCCTCTTGGTCTTCTCTGTGCCCTGAATCTAAATCTTCTAGCGTTGTTGGTCTATAGTGGTAATTGATCGGGCTTTATTCTAATGAGATGCTCAGAAAATTCTTGTTCTGTCTCTCTATGTATTTGATGCATGATGTAGTGCCTAAATTTATCACAATAGTGCAGCAACTGCATGATGGAATGCAGGCTAGAGTTCAGGAAAACAGTGAGCTATTCCCAGTCTCAAACGGAGTTAAACAAGGGTGCGTACTTGCACCGACTCTGTTCAGTATCATGTTTTCTGCTATGCTGACTGATGCTTTTAGAGACGGGGACAGAGTAATCGACATTAGTTATCGTATTGATGGAAAATTGTTTAACCTTAGGAGGCTTCAAGCAAAAACCAAGGTCAAATCACACACCATCAGAGATCTTCTGTTTGCTGATGATTGTGCCCTCAATGCTGGCTCAGTGGCTGATCTGCAGCATAGTGTGGATAGATTCTCCGAAGCCTGCGCCAACTTTGGGCTTACCATCAACACGAAGAAAACAGAAATCATGTACCAACCAGCTCCTGGCACAGTTTATACTGAGCCAGTCATCAAGGTTAATGGTGAGAAACTGAATGTTGTGAACAGATTCACATACCTTGGTAGCACACTATCCCAGAACATTGTCATTGATGATGAGGTGAACACCAGGATCTCCAAAGCCAGCAGCACATTTGGCAGACTATACACCAACATTTGGCATCGAAGTGGCATAAGTCTACAGACAAAGCTGAAGGTGTACAGAGCTGCGGTGCTTCCAGTGCTGCTATATGCATGTGAAACATGGACTGTATACAGGCGCCACGTAAAGAAGCTAAACCACTTCCATACTGTCTGTCTCAGGAAGATAATGAACATCAAATGGCAAGACAAGATCCCGGATACCGCCGTTCTTGACAGAGCTGGTATCCCTAGTATTGATACTATTCTGATGCAGTCACAAATTCGCTGGGCAGGTCATGTAGTCCGCATGCCAGACCATCGACTGCCAAAGATACTCTTTTATGGTGAGATGCAGAAGGGTAAACGCTCCCATGGTGGCCAAAAGAAGCGCTTCAAAGACACGTTAAAGACGTCATTGAAAACCTTTGACATAAACCCAGACACATGGGAAGCTGCTGCGCAAGACCGAACTGCTTGGCGCACATCTCTTATACATACTTACTTAGTCGTTCCCCTTCTACTGTGAGGTGTAGAGGTTTGGAAGAGAGAGCGCCAGACCATTCTATCAGCTGTCTTCTTCCTGGCCTGGTTCCATTCTAGTCCTCGGTCCTTCAAAGATTGTCTAATGTTTTCCTCCCAGCGGACTCTGGGTCGTCCTGGAGGTCTGGATCCCTGGCTCTTTGTTTCCTATGCTTGTCGTGGTAGCCGATCTTCTCCCATTCTGCAGACATGGCCAAACCATCTTAGTTGGAACTGTTCTATTTGGGTCTGCAGCGGATGGGATTTTAGGCCTTGACGGATCGTCTGGTTGCGGACCATGTCTCTTCTTGTTACTTCAACCACTTTCCTCAGATACCTCATTTCTGAGGTTTGGATCTGGCTTTTGTGGGTTGTAGTCATTGCCCACGACTCGCATCCATATGTCAAGACTGGGACATAGGTGGAGCGGCACACAGCCATCCTCGCCTTCCCACCAACCTCTCTCCTGCCGAGGAATCCACGATTTATGGCCTGAAAAAGTCTCCCAGCCGCTGGTTTTCGAGTGGCCAACTCTTCTTTGATGCCTCCCTTTCGGTCTATAATAGCTCCGAGATATTTAAAGTGGTCGACCTGCACCAGGACCTGTTCTCCCAACTTAATCTGATGTTTTCTTTCTTCTCGTGATATCACCATGGATTTTGTTTTAGAGCTGCTTATGACCATCCCTCTCTTCTCCAGCTCTTCCTTCCAGACTTGCAGGTTGGATTGGAGATGTGCCTCTGATTTAGCAATCAGGGCAACATCATCAGCAAATGCCAGCTCCGAAATATAGACCTGTCTCATCTTCCAGTACCCCACTGAATACTTTCTTGTTCTCTCCTTACATGCCTTGATGACATCGTCCATAAGGAGTATGAAGAGGTAAGGTGATAGGATATCACCTTGTCTTACACCAGTGGTGGTCCTGAACTCTTCCGACTTATGGTTTGCTGTCCTCACATAATTTCTGCAAGACTTGTAGAAGCTCTGTATAGCATGAATCAGAGGTGCTGGAATATTCTTCCTTGCCAAACAGTCCCAAAGTTTGCTCCAGGGGACCCTGTCAAACGCCTTTTCCAGATCTATGAAACAAAGATGCATCTCACTCTTATACTCAAGGGCCTTTTCACTCAGCTGTCTGAGTGTGAAGATTAGGTCTTGAGTACTTCGGTTTGCTTGGAATCCGCACTGGACCTCATCCAATTGTGGCTCAGCTAGGCGTCGGAGTCTCTGCTCTAGGATTCTAGAGTAGATTTTACCAGGGACACTGAGAAGGGATATGCCTCTATGGTTTCCACGCTGTCGATTGTCACCCTTTTTGAAAATTGGTGTTATGATGGCAATCTCCCAATCCTTTGGTATGGTCTTGTTGTACCACGCTGCCTGTAAAACCCTTAAGAGTAATAGGTCGCCTGATGCTCCCATGAACTTAATAATTTCTGGTGTTATACCATCATGCCCTGCTGCTTTGCCCATCTTGATTTTCTCCAGTGCTGCCTTCAGTTCTTCTATCTTTATGTCATCTTCACCATCATTGGTTTTCTCTTCTGTGCTAGTGTTTATCATTTCTGATGCTTCTCCATGCTCACCATCCAGGAGTTCTGAGAAATATTCTTTCCATCTTCCCATTACTTCCTTCGGGGCAGTAAGCAATTTGCCTTGCTTGTCCTTTATAAATTTGAGAGGGCATTGTTTTTCCTTTCTCATGTTCTTTACGGTCTTATAGAACAATTTCTGGTTTTCTTGTGCATCTTTTTCTAACTTTTCTCCAAATTCTTCCCAGGACTTCTGTTTTGCTGCTAGCACTTTGTTCTTTGCTTCTGTTCTGAGTGTCACATATTCTCTATATTTTTCCATTTGTCCTGTTGTGTTTTTAGCTCCTAAGTATTGTTTCCATGCCATTTTCTTCTCTCTTATTTTCTCTTTGACTTCCTATGTCCACCAAGGTGTCCTCTTTCTCTTGTTCCCAAGTCGGACTTCACCGCATGCTTCTGCAGCAGCTGTCTTTATGATATCCTTGAATTTAATCCAGAGGGTTTCCAAGTCATCAGGTCGTTCTTCTGAGTTGCTCACCGCTGCAGCAATAAGCCCCTGATATCTGGTCTTAATTTCTGGCTCTCTCAGCTTGTAGGTCCTAATGCTCATTTCTCCTGCTCGTTTACTTGGTTTCTTGCGTGATGTTGGGCAGTTCCTAGGCTGAGCAACTCTTTCAGTTGTTCTTTTGATTGTTAGCAGGTAGTGATCACTTCCAATCTCTGGCCCCCTCCAGACTCTAGCATCTCGGACATATTTGAATGAGCTTCTCCGAACAATGGCATAGTCGATCACTGACTTCTCATTCTTTGTTGGTTCACATCTAGTGTATGCATGTATGCGCTTATGGGGGAACTTTGTGTTTGTAATGATCAGATTCTGCTCACTGCAGAATCTAAGGAGTCGCTTTCCATTGTCATTGAGAATATCTTCTCCATATCTTCCGATAACTCCACCCCATTTAGCATGGTCATTTCCAACTCTGGCATTAAAATCTCCGAGCATGATAACTTCATCTAGGCAGTCATCCACTGTCCTTTGAAGCAGCTCGAAGAATTCCTCCTTGACCTCTGCTCTCTCATCCTCATTTGGCCCATTCACTATGACCAGGTTGACTATGGTTTCTCCTTCTTTTAGTTTAACAACCATAATGCGCTCCGAGACAAAGTTCCATCCTTTGATACTATCTTTTTGATTTTGGGCCACAATGCAACCCACGCCCCCTTTAGCTCTTTCAGACATGGGTACACCACTGTAGAGCAACGTGTTGCCATCGAGATCCATGACTCCTTGTCCTTTTTCTTTGTTTCCGTTATAGCCAGGATTTCTAGTTTTGCTTTCCTCATCTCTTCCACCAGCTTCTCTTCCTTCCCATTTATACTTCTTGTGTTCCAAGTTCCATAAGTCGTAGTCCGTAGTCCGTTCCAGTTCGTCGCCTTTAGAATCAGTCCAGTTTTCTCTCTTGTGTTGCTAGTAATCGTGATTTAAAGCAAACAGGTGATTGGCCTGTTGTGCCTTTGCATGGTGGAGGGGCTGCCTCTTTACGGCCTCCATGCAGGCCGCCCTCCTCCTTTTTCATCCGGGCTTGGGACCGGCATTGGCGGAGTTTCCGAGCGAAGGGCGCAGGGGGTAATCTCTCCTGTTGTCAGTGCTGAATATCTTTACAGGCCCGTCAGATGTAGCCGTGTGAAATCAGTCGTGCAATTTTTATAACTCTCATTCACTTCGGCAGTATCTCTACACTTCCTAATTTTTCGAACTCATTGTCCTATTATTTGGCATTTTTATGCTCTACATTCTTTTACTGCGACCACTCCCCAGACGTATTTACGTTCCGCCAGGTGAACTGTGGTATTATCGTAACTATACCCGGTCATTATCACCGGTCAGCGGTAATACGTTTATCTCTTTGAGTCACAGGCCACCTTTGATAGAAGACGATCCTCGTTTGACACAATATGGTCTCGTACGAGGATGAAAAAGTGGCCAGATTTGATGTCTGAGAAATCAGTCTGGGGGATTCAAACACACAGGCGATAATAAGATAATCGTTTCCGCTGGACCCGTCTCGGTATCAATATTACCGATAACATGCCTGGTTAAAAAAAGGTAAAGGATCCCGTTATACCTCCATTGAGGCATATTGGGAACATGGTGTTGGGCCCATATTTTCTTGACAATCGGCACACTAGGGGTGATGTGGTCAGCATCACGCCTGGCGCCTTAACCTTCCCAGCGTTGCTCTGGTACCCATTTAGGGCTGGGTCAACCCAGGAGCCGTTTGTGGCATAAAATTTCCACCTCATCTGGGGATCGAACCATAGACCACTGCGCTAGGAAGCCAGTGCACTAACCACTATGCTACCGCCTCTCCCAAATCTGGGATAGACAATATTTGAAGGTAGCCTCTGGACATCGAATAAGTTCTCAGATTTGTTTGTGATTTGCTGGAAATATTACCGCATTATTTGAAAGAGGTCACGCGAGGGAATTTTAAAATGTAATGTTTTAAAACACGCGGGGGAGATTATGAATTTAAATACCCCAACCCAGTGCTAAAGAGATTTCCATTGGTTTGATTTGTGAAGCCGGAATAAACAAGAAATCTCATTGGAAAATTCGGCGGAAGTACCATCCGACATTTGAACTGGAAATTGAGAATATAATATAGTGAAAGTGGAGTCACAGATCAGACAGCTTCGCAACTTCAAGCTAGCAACTGCCAAAAGCCAGAAAGAGAAGGATCGGACAAAGGATTCCAAACTTAAAAGTGACAGATAGAAAGTACTTGGGCAACTTAAAACTTAAAAAAAGTAAACCCGCATTTTAAATACGACGTCTGGATACCTAAGGAATCAGATCGCACTTCATAAGAGGAATTAGAAAGTTTCCCAGACCAAGTGATTCATAGAACACCTGTCATAAGAGGAATTACTATAATTTTCCAGACCAAATTATTTGCAGAACACCCGTCATAAGAGGAATTACTAAAATTTCCAGGCCAAGTGATTCGAGAGCATATAACCTAAATTGCTCGTGTCCATTCTAACATGTGCGAGGAGATTGTAGATTCCTAAATTTTGGGGGCAAATGTAACATTTATTTTACAAATGTGAATGTGACAGGTTTTGTTTGCCTTGGTGGCTATATATGAGGCTGGCAACCTCAACATATGACAATAGTATATTCATGAACCACTACAGCAAGCGCTGGTGATGCTTTCTTGCTAGTCGTGCGGAAATCCGACAGCAGAAGTGACCCCAGATTCCGACTGGAGCAGTGATGAGTGATGATTACATCACATGTGCCTCAAGTGTATCATATCATTTTGTGAGATATATGTAACTTTTTAATGTTAGTTCAGGCACAAATCATTATTCGCGCTGTGCAGACACATTTTCCCAGTTTAATACCTAGAAGAGTACTTGTGATTTTTAATCATCTTCATTGAGCTACGCTGTGTATTCAAGAATTTAATTTTTTCTGAGAGATTAACATTGGTGGGTGGGAAGCGAGAGGACTTCCAACTCAGTGTACTTAGCAGAGGCATTTGTTCTTTCGTGGTTACAAGCTATCAGACGGTTTGAAATACTAACGCCGCTAGTGTGAGAGAAGAGCCTCAACACGGACCGCCTACATTGGACGAGTTATGTGGAGAGGTTTACTAATCACCAAAAAGAAGTGACGGACACCACGGCGGCAGGACTCACCTAGATCAGTTAAAATTTTAAAAGGCATCAGCAAAACGGACTTTTATCACTCCCCTATTCCTATTAAGTCTCTATGTAGACGCTTTCATCTAAATTTTCACCAATCTTTCCATATGTATTTTAACCTGTTAAAGACTAATTCACTATTAAATTTGTTACATGTTACTTTAAAACTAAACAAACATAGTTGATTCAGTTATAACAGGTATGGAAGCAAACGTATGAGCCAGAATATTATATATTCTGTATATATATATACAGAGCCTCCGAATTTGCTAGGTTATATTTTCTTTTTCCTCCAAGCTCCACATGGCGTTTTCTGACAAAACGTTCAATCGAACCGAATGTCTTTTTCCTGCTCTCAATTGATCAAATCTTTGAGCTAGAACGTAGTGAGTAGGGGTTGTAAATATTACTTTCACCCTAATAATGTAAGATATTCTAAGAATATCATGTCATACAATGAAACATCACCATATATGGATATGTTCTCTCCGTTCACTCTTATACACACTGGCGAACCCATCCGCAAACTTATACCTCAAATCTTGCCATCGCTGATCTGTATTCTCATCATCATCATCAGTTGCCATCTCCACAACGGAGGTTGGCTGTAATGGATCTCCAACGTCTTCTGTCTCTTGTCTTGGTGGTACACACTGATAGACTCTTTCCCGTCCATCTCTTGATGTTATCTTCCCACTTATAGCGCTGTCTTCCCCTTGCACGTTTACCTTCAACTCTCCCTTCTGTTATGGTCTTCTGCAAGGTGTTATGCCTTTTTATGTGGCCAAAGTATTTTAGCTGCCGAACTTTGACCTCTCTCATTAGTTCTCTTTTCATACCTAGATTTTCTAGGACCTCCTTATTTGTTTTCATCTCTTTCCATGAGATACGCCCCATTCTTCTATATATCCACATTTCAAGAGCCTCAATTCTTTCTTCCAAATGCTTATTCATCGTCCATGTTTCTGCACCATACAGAAATGCAGAATATATATAACACTTTATGATTCTCAGTTTTAATTTATGAGATAACTGTTTGGATGTCAGTATATGTTTCATGTTGTTGAATGTAGCTTTGGCCATTCCTATTCTCTTCTTGATTTCTGTTTCACATCTGCCATCTTCTGTTATTATATGACCAAGATATACGTAGCTCTTGACTTGTTCCAGGATTTTCCCATTTACGCTTATCTTTAATGTGGGTTTATCGTCTGTTTTGCTAATTATCATAGTTTTAGTTTTCTCAATATTAATGTCGAGTCCATATTCATGACTTATACTGTTCACTTGCTTCACTAGTTCTTGTAACTCCTGTTCGCTTTCAGCTAACAACACGGTATCATCTGCATATCTAAGGTTGTTTATTGATCTTCCACTGATGTTCAGTCCTGGTATTTCCTGTATCTGTTTGAAAATTTTTTCGGTGTATAAATTAAATAGGCAGGGGGACAGCACAAAACCTTGTCTGACACCTCTTTTTATGTCTATGTATGGTGAATAATTCCTTCCCGATCTTACTGTGGCAGTTTGCTCCAAATAAAGGTTACTGAGTATTCTTATATCTTTTCCATCAATACCTATGTCATTGAGGCATTCAATTATTTTCTCATGATGGATTCTGTCAAAAGCCTTCTTATAGTCAATGAAGCACATATACATACTTTTTTGGACCTCTGTATATTTTTCTGCTAATCTTCTTAGGCAAAATATTGCCTCTCTTGTTCCACTGTTCCGTCTAAAACCAAACTGTTCTTCTTGGATTTCGCTGTCTACTTTACTTTTTATTCTTTCCTGTATGATTTTGAGCAGTATCTTAATTGCATGACTCATCAGGCTGATTGTTCTGAAGTCTGAACATTCTGTTGCATTTGGTTTTTTGGGCAATGTTATAAAAACTGATGTCTTCATGTCGTGTGGTAAATATCCTGTATTGTATATATCATTGCATATTTCTGTGATTGTATCTATACCAAAGCTCTCCAGAGCTTCTATCATTTCAATGTTTATGTTATCCATGCCTGCTGATCTTCCTTTTTGTATCATATGAATGGCATTCTCTACTTCTGATCTGAGAATGTGTGGGCCTTCATTAGAATCTGGTGATGGTTTTTTACCTCTGTTGTCCTCGAATAGTTCTTTTACGTATTCTGCCCATCTGTTTGATATGTCTTTCTCATCAAGTAATATTACACCATTTTTGTTCTTGATACAGCTTCCTCCTTGTGCAAACCGCGACCGATTTGATAATTTCTTTATTTCTTCATGCATATCTCTTGTCATGTGCTTCGCTTCCAAGTCTTCTATTTCCTTACATTTTGTTTCTATCCACCATTCTTTTGCTTCTCTACACATAGTACGTATGTCATTGTCTATTGTTTTATATTCTGGAGTATTTTTTGCTTTCTTTCTTTCTGCCATTTTATTCAAGATGTCATCTGTCATCCAAATTTGATTTTTCTTAGACTCCTTTTTAGGTAAATTTGCATTTGCTGATTGTATGCTTGTTTTTAAGCATTCCCATTTTGCGGTTGCTTTTTCTTCTGGTTTTTCTCTTCTATACTGCTCCTTGCTTTCTGTCAATAACTGTTGGTATTTATTTTTGACTTCGATTAAATATTTCTGTTTTATATCTGGTTGTTTCAGCGCTGATATTTCTATCTGGGGTTCCTCCTGTCTTCTGTTTCCTGCTCTTTTCAGCTTTATATTTACTTTGATGACAACTGGATTGTGATCTGAATTTATGTCGGCGCCAGGATGTGTCTTTGCACTTGTGACACTGTTCTTAAATCTATGTTTTATCATGATATAGTCGATTTGATTTCGTGTTACATCTCCTGGGCTTTTCCATGTGTATAACTTCCTTGGGTGATGTTCAAAAAAGGTGTTACATATGACCAGCTGGTTTTCTTCACAGAACTGGATAAGTCTGTCTCCTCTATCATTTCTTGTCCCTAATCCATACTGTCCTACTATTTTCTTGTATTTTCCTTTTCCTACTTTTGCATTCATATCACCCATTACTATGAACACATCTGTAGATTTGACTGGTTTAAGTGTGTGTTGTAGCTCTTCATACTGGCTTTAATCTATAATTATCATTACCAAAATCGGGGCGGAAATGCTTACGCAATTCTCACCTACACTGATTTCAGTCACCAGACAGATAAATTGGCGACATATAGCTGAACTACAGACGTTTTTTACAGACAAACAATCTGGTCTTGCTTTGTAGTCGGACTCAGTGTTGTCACGATAAGCATTCACCACCGCATGTGTTTAATCTCTACGTCTGGGTAGGGCGGAAATAGTTACGTGAAACGGCAACTTTCATTTTTCGTTGACCGTATGAAGTCAAATCTGGTTCAACAACTTTAAGCGATTACAATTAATTCTTAAAGATGGTTAATTGCCGCGAAATAACACTATTGCAATATGAGCAGAGGTCAACCAATGATTGGGGCGTGACGGGGCACAAGTTTTGTGCTTAAAATGAAGAAATATATGGAGAGAGATAAAGAGGAATAATAGGAATAAAGGAACACAACCATAATATCGTCACAATATTCAATGTTTAGTTACTCAGCCAGTTAGTGCTTGAACGAAATTCATCTACTCAAAACGTGTATTGTACGACGTAAATTCATTCACACAAGAATAAATGTACGAAACCTATCCTTTTCAAATAGATGCACTCGAGGATATAAAAGTTTAAAAAAAACAATGACTTTTTAATGACTCTTTATTAAATATAGCCTTGCTTGCGTGACATAGCAATAAATAAGCACGTGACCACATGTATGCATGATACTACGTCTTGTAGGAGTGTTTCAAGTGCAATCTTACCATCACAAACTGAGCAAATCTCTTGACAGTATTACAAGGCAGTCCTTGTTCTGGAATCCACAGGGCAAGAGATGTAGAGGAAGACTACAGAACACACAGACAAGAGAACTGGAGACGAGCCATCATGGAGTGACCTTGAGATGACCGCACCGGACAGGAAGACTTTGCATAAGTTTGTTGAAGGCCTGTGCTCTTTTGGTTAAGGATGCGTGGTGATTTAATCTTGTTAAATCTTTTCCTGCATTTATTCTCTTTATCTTTGTCATTTCCCTGTGTATTGTCAGACCGCTTTACTGTGACCGCTCATCGAGTCCACTGTTGTTCACGTCTTGGGTACATGCTTTTTCAACATGAAACGATAATCGACTCCATGCTCAACCCTCCATATATGCCTTTTACGACATGCATTACAGTTTACAGAGTCCCTATTCTCTGCTCGTTTTTCGGGCTCTTGTAACACACGCATTCATTCTTACATTTTCTCCCTTTTTCATCATCAACTTTTCTAATAACGCAAACAACAATCTTACAAAGAACGGCAACACGTTAAGAAACATCAGAAAAATATTTCTACATCCATTTTGTTTAAAAAAACAAAGAACTCCTTAAAGTGCAAAAGATAGCATAAAGTGTACCCCATTAATTAATAATTATTATGCAAACAAATCTAAAAAGTGCAAACCCAGTTAGATTCACATTGCGACTTGTAAGACCCTAATGATCCTGAAAAATCCCAGCGAAGAAATAATGAATAATGTCGCAACTTATGAATGTACTTTAATAAAGTACAGAAAAGATTATATTAATTCCGCTAGAAATTATAGACAAACAATTGTAACCTTCTCAATATATATATATATATATATATATATATATATATATATATATATATATATATATATATATATATATATATATATATATATATATATATATATATATATATATATATATATATATGTATATATATATATATATATATATATATATATATATATATATATATATATAAACGTAATCTGCTATATTACCAGTATTCACACATACTAACTATTGTCTCATTACAGTATATGTACTGTTAGATGTTCATGTCTAATTAAAAATCAAAGCAAAACAAAAAACAAATGCATTAGCTTAACAATGCCCAATTTTGTGGTCAATTTTTCTACCCGGGTAGGGCTTAATTTTTTTCCTCCTCCCAGTTTGAAGGATGCAAATTTGTCTCTCCCGTAGCTCATGATGTTGAATCAGTTCTTGATGGTGGAATTAATGATAGCAAACAAGATTAGTTAGCAATCTGGTTCTATTCTTCCAACAGCCGACCTAGAAAGAGAGTGCAGCTGAAAATATCGTTCCGCTTCCCCTGGTTAGAACGGCAAAATAACCGGTTTGAAAAAGGCATTTTCATGTTATTGTGTTAGATTTTGCGTCTCCACGCTCATTGGAGGAATCAACAAACGAGCGAATGGACGAAAATATTTGTTTACATGCAAGTCATACACTAAAAATGAACGGATTGGAATTATCATGCGCTTTTTCAGCCGTATGTCCTAATGACAGTGCTATTTCTCCTCTCGTTACTTCATTCCTTTCCATTCTATGTCATCTTCATAGGATCTTCAAACCTATCTGGATACATTGTCTATGAAGCTACAGGGCAACCTGCCAAAACAAAACAAAAAAATGACACGATGAGACGTGAAAAAAAAGACAATATGCTGAAATTTGACTAATTAATAGCTCTTTTATCACAACATATTTTACAAACTTTGCATATATTTAAAAATCTTGCTTTGGTGCATATAAAATACAAACAAATAGGCCAAAAAATTCAAAATAAAACTTTCGTATCTTCTTTCTCGAATAATTAATTAAGGGAATATCCACTGGGCGACTGTGACGTTAGTCATAATTCAGTTGTTAATTTTTCTGTGACCATTCTTGCTTCCTTGCACTGTGCCGTTTTTATTTCTTTTCATCCAGTCATTATCTTCGCCTCCATCTACCGCTGATTCTCTGATCCCCGAGTTGACACCGGGTAATTTATCAACTTCTCACATGCCTGGCCTGCTTATCTTTTCTTTGTGGACGTCGGCGTTTAGTGAAGACAGGGGAACAATGCCACCTTGACTTGTTTGCTCAAGACGCCCGCAACAGTCGTGGTAAGTCCGTCTATCACCCAATTTGGTTGCATAATTACTTTTGCTTATCTGGTGAATGAGTCTGATAGTGGTAAAACAGATGGTGATCTAAGACATAGCGTGGGAAGCGATATTCAAAATGTCGCCCAACCTTAAGGTTGTCTGGATTTTAACAGTCTGGGAAAATTAGGGCTGGACATATCATGTAATCACTTCTGGCAGGTATCTTAACCATCCTAAGCAAGATGTCTTGTTGTAATATACAGTGATCGGAAAAGAGAGTGCAACTTTGGAAAAAAATTATCAGAGCAAAAAATTAGGGCAGGTCATATAATATAACTTTAAAACCAACCGCGTTTTGAAGCTTCCCCGCTGCTTTTTTCAATCTTCGTCACGGAGACCAGGAAGGGAGGTGACAGATAGAAAATCTTATAGGTAACGAGGGCCAGATTAAGTATTAGATTGTGTAACATTGCCAGTTCCAGTATTCTATAAAGCCTTGGAAATCCCGACCCCTATAAACCTGCCTAGTGTTAAAAGCAAATACTATAACATAGCAACTATTATTAGATCACAGGGAAAGACTGCATCTTAAACAGCTGCAGTACTTACTACGGCCACCCTATGTAACAAAGTCTGAATAATATAACCCATCTGGGGTAAATTTTATCATGTACATTTTATACTTACATTTTATATGTATGAATTGCTTATTGATGTAAGTTGCAAATAGGGCTGGCAACCTTATCATGTAAAATAACTTACCACATAAACAACCACCACTGCAAGAGCTGGGAACTGCAACGTGAGGGTATCTTCACGAGGAACCAAAAGCAGAAGTAGCCCCAGGCTCCATGGCAAGTAGTGAGTGGATAATAACATTTTAAAGGCAACATTTCTAATTATGATTTGTCATATATATATATATATAATTTGCATTCTTCCGCTCTCCTAACATACTTTTATCTGACTTGGTAGGTTCAGATTTAATGCTCAGGGGGATCTAATAAAATTCTAAGGAAGCTGAAATGGTGGAGGGAAGCGGAGGCCACCTGATGCTTACATCAGGAGACTGAAGATTTACGAGATTGTTTTCTCTTAGATTTTGGTGCCAGTTAACAATTATTTAGGCAGTAAAATGACTCAGGATGGTGACACAACAAGAGACATTCATACTAGAATTGCTTTGGCAGCTAGCGCCTTCAATAGATTATCTAACATTTGGAAATTACGATCATTGAATATACATACCAAGCTTCGTCTGTTTAATTCAAATGTTATCTCAGTGTTAACATACGGCTGTGAGAGTTGGAAAATAACAAAATCATTGGAGAACAAGCTGAATACATTCGAGAACAAATGTCTTAGAAAACTCATGAACATCAGTTGGAAGGAATTCAAGACTAATCGACAAATAAGAGAAGACTCTAGGCAGAAATATGTCTCCAACTATATAAGGAAAAGACGATGGTCATATATCGGTCATGTCCTACGAATGCAAAACAACAGAATACCACTACAGGCGCTCACTTGGGTTCCTGAGGGTAAGAGGAAAAAAGGAAGACCAAAAGAAACACTCAGAAGAACAATAATAAGAGAAGGAAGAACGTTGGGATTAAACAATGTGCAAGAGCTAAGAGGAGTGGCGTCACAACGTACAACCTGGAGAGCACTGGTTTCTACCTTATGCGCCGTGTTTGGTGCTTAAAGAATTTATTATTATTATTATTAACAGACGAGTCTAGATGACACTCGAAAAGGCAATCTTAGCAGTTATTCCGGCACCGCTAGGAACGTGCTGCTTCCAAACCACTCACCTCCTGAAGAGAAGGAACCGTCAAAACTCCATTGGAAACCAGCAGAAGGATCAAATATTTCAAAAATAAATTTCGTGTTATCTATGTAAATATAAACCCATGGTTGGAGCAATGGATTGAGTGAATTTATGTCTGCACCCGTATTATTCTTTAAAACAAAATACAACATACAGAGCTAAACATACAATTTAATTTTTTGCTGAATTACCTTCAGCAGGGGGCTCATTAAATACGAGTCAAAACAAACATTTCTCACATAAAAGGCGGAGAAATAAACACAGTTTATAATAAACTTAGATGACTCAGTTGTTATACTTTCCTTTCTAATAAACCCTGTGAGACTCCCTGAAATAGAAGCACCAACCTTCTATTAATATCTCTGCCAAGAATAATCTTGAGCGAAGGATGCAACCTTTGTAAATAAAACATGGCTGGACACACTTTAGCTTGTCAAGATCTACTTCTTATTTTTTCTCGATTACGCTGCTGTCTATCAAATTCAATTTCTCATTGTTGATATTTTTACAGTTTGTTTCCCCCTCCGCAAAAAGTAATAATAAAATAAAATGACTCACGTGCGCGTGAAATCAAGAAAAAGCACTTGAAAAACACAAATGTTTATTAACTGAAGAGCAGCACAAATGTTCATGTGTAGAGAAAAGATATTACGTTAATAAGAACAAGTACTAGTGTTACAAAAGATAATAACACAGACTTAGTATGATGATGATTTGACCTGCTTACCATCAACCTAGTCCTCAAGTTTTGGTTTTTGGTCTACCTCTCCTTGTCCTGGGGATTATAGAATAAAGTTGTAATCCTATCAACAAGTTTCCTCAGTGTGTGTCCTAACACCATTGTAGGTCCAGGTGTACTAGGTGGGGTGACCATTTCCCTTCCTCGCAGCTTTTGCCTTCTAACTCAAGAGCAGTCATGTACCCATTAACTGCGTGGTATACCGTTGCGTGGCGGTACCAGGTTTCGATTCAGGAACATGGCCACTGTACCGCGAGAGGACAGCGCTCTAACCGCTAAGCCTCTACCCATACACTTTTAATGTGTAAAGTATTAACTCAGGTGTTAACTTGAACAGTAGGTATATGCAGTCACTTCGATCGGTCACCCACGTGGCGAGTTATCCACAAGTGCAGGGAGTTGATTGCTAAGTGTAGCTAATGATGTGTGACACTGTCACCCTGAATGTCAAAGCTAATGGCATCTGACCAAGCCGTGATTGACCTAGCCTCCGCTTATTGACATTTTATCGTACTCCAAATCAAATAAATCAGAAATGTTTATTTCTCACGAAAGAGTGCATTTGTGAAAACATGGTTATCTCAATTGAACGATGTTTCTGAAGTGAAAATAGCTTTAAAACAAAAAAGGCACAATGTGTTATCGCCTAAAGTATCCTTGATCTTCCCGAAAACACTTCAACAAATTCACGAAGGGTCTTACTGTCGTGTGCCATCAGTCGCAGATCGCCTTCATGGCCGAGTTGAATCATTAAGTGAGTGTGGCAGTGTAGGAGTATTTGTAGGAAGCTCGTGATCGTGATAGTGGTAGTAGTGGTAGGAAAACTTTGATGGCTGTTAGTTAATTTAAGGTTTCATCAAAATACAACTGTCTTACTTTAGTTTTCTTTCGCTTCCAGAATAGATCTCAATTCAGTCAAAATCATATAAAAGAATGTTTATTTCAATTGTAGATTTGTTGAAAAGCAATACATATTGGAGCATACAATATGCTCTCTGGGTTCAATATAAAATCTACTTCTGTTTTCGACTTCTTGGGATCTCAACTTGGGCGGATGTTATTCTTTTTAATCCTTGACCGGAAACTAACTAATGATTGGTCTTTTTTTGGTCAACAGTCAGTTAATTAAATCTCTAAACCAACTAACTATAAAATCTCTCTACCAAATTTATTATTACCAAGGGACGTTGACCAATCATAGTTCCAGTTTATGGACTTTCCGGTATATCTTGTATGAAAATCCACACAAGATTTAATGACATCATGGACTCATGAGTACCATGACAAATGATGTCATTGGTTTGTGACTAAATGTGAGTACTAACTAGTCTATACATGTACCTAGTGTATCTGACTTGCTAAAATACTTTCTATCCTAAGGGTGGCGTAGTAGGTCACACGGCTACATGAGCTTTGGTTAACGTGCCCATTTTAAAATTAAAATAAAATTTTGTCTCGTTCTCGCGAGGTGCGCTTCGTTGAACCTAGACGCACGGCCAATCGTTTATAATAGGGCGCATGTCCAAATATTACAGATCTTGTGTTTGGTGATTGATTCCTCTATTTGTTTTTATTAACATTTTTTTGGCTTAAAGTTTCTACTGGATAGAGAAGCCTGCGTTATGCCCAACCTTCCTTAGTCGCGTCAAACTACATGCGTGATAGAGTACAATCAATCAACCAATCAATGAATATCCTTTAGATCCAAAGACGAATGTAAGTTCAACAAGCACAATTAAAGTCCTCCTGTCACGTGCAATCAGCTCAAGTTCTGTCCGTGCCTTTCTCGCCATTGTCACTACTGTCTCTAGTTCTCTTCTCCATGTGTTTTTTCCCTGTCGCTGCCTCTCTTACACTGGGAATTTCAGGACTACCTTGTAATGCTATAAACATGTTTCCTCAATGTGTGTCCTATCCATGGCCAGCGTACGTCTTCTTCTCATCTCTTGTTCCACTGGTTTGACGAAAAGGCGACATATTCATTCTTCCATCTTTTCTTTCTACACTCTTCTTTGTCAGTATTCATTCGATGATTCCTTTTTGTTCCTTTTCATCCGTGCACTATCTTACATTTACGCCTCCATCTACCGATATTATCTTATTCTCGGGGGACACACTTCGACAACTCCTATACGTTTTAGGCTTGACCACACAGGATATGTTATCATTTGATCGCGGACAGATAACGAATAGCCAGGGGGAATAATGCGGTCAAAACAACATTTGGTTTGCTGATTGTCACCGGCGTATTATTTAGACAGACGGGCAATTGATAGCGAGCGTGTGATTTTCTCAGTACTTCTTCTTCTTCTTCTTCCGTCCTTAGCCACCGACCGTCAAAGCAGTCAGTGGCCATTACGCCTAGTGGCGTCTTAGGGCAACAGCAGATAGGTTTTCTTTGCCATTGTTTCCCATCACGCCTATTGGCGTCTTTAGGGCAACGGCAATCAATCCATTTGCTGTTGTTTCCGTAATCGAAGTGACTGGCACTTTCTCAGTACAGCATGACAAAAACATCTAACAAATGTTGGTGGGTTAACCAGAGACGGTGATTAACGATAACTTAGGCCTAAATGTGCAAGAATGACTGCACCAATCGCCCATCCTTAACCTTATCTTGGTTTTAACAATCTAGACTTCAGACATATCACGTAATGATTTTCGGCAGGTCTCCTAAAACATTAATTATTAGGACGGAGGAGATTATATAATCAGTTCCGGATGGGAAAAGAGACAACAACCTTGGAGAAGAGATTCTCAGATTTAATAGTTGGGGTAGGTCGTTTGACATAATGGTTGCAATATCTTATATGGTCTTGTCAATATATCGTGATGATGGGTAGGGGTAAGTTTTACTGGAAACACAATACCTTCCTGCCTTCACGAGAGCTTATACCTTGAAGCGGTAAGGCGGCTGGAGTACCCTGACAACCACCCAGTGCTTTGCCAACGGGAATTGTATTCCTGGAAGGTTTTTCCAAGCTGGACAGATTAGGGTCAGACTAAAGCTGGTACCCTGGTCCACCAGGTTAGGGGATTTAGCACAGGGCCGACACCAATGTCTTTGTTAATTACGGAAACAGCAACAAATGAAAATGATTTGATGCGGGATAGACATCTGGAGTCTGATGCTCGTATGACTGACAGTGGTGAAAGCCGAAAGATAGCTATTGCCATGAAAACGGATGCCTTGATTGCAAAACAAGAAACCATAATTGGATTCTGAAATGTCAGAACTATGAATGGGGCAGAAAAGCTAAGGCAGATAACAAAAGAAATGAGAAACCACAGATTACATATCCTGGGAATAAGTGAATTCAGATGGGCAGGGACAGGGAGAATAAAAACAGCAACAAGAGAAACAGTACTTTACTTTGGAAGAGATGATGGGCAGCACAATGAAGGCGGAGCCATTATCTCAAAGAAAGGAATAGAAAGTTCATTACTGGAATGAAAACCCATCAACAACAGAACTGATAAGAACAAGACTGAGAGGGAGATTCACCAGCACCACAACAATACAATGCTATGCACCAACAAATGACAGCATGAAGAGGTCAAGGACGAATTCTATCAAGCTACAAAAGAAAATGGAAACCGCACCTAGATACGATCTTATGATAGTAATGGGAGACCTGAATGCGAAATTTGTGACACACAATACATAAAATTAAAGAGTAATGGGGAAATGCGGCAGCGGAACAGTGAACGAGAATGGGGATAAATTAATAAGGTTATGCAGCATTAACAACTTGGTCATTGGGGGAACGCATTTTCCACGCTGTGACAAACGGTTTGTGCATGTACTTTGGCGCACTTCTTTCTCTCATTCATCGTCATATTATTTGGGGGCACTTTACATAACTCGTTCTCTCAGCAGTATCACTTCATTTCTTCATTCATTGCCCTATTTTATGCCCTAAATTGTTTGCCCTGAAGCCGCTCCCAGACTTGTTTAAGTTTCCCCAGGTGAACTGTATTATTATAGAGGTTAATAAGACCGGTCATCGGATAATACGTTTATCACCTTAGCCGTCTAGCCACCTTTGATAGAGTCGATCTCTATTGAAACAATATGGTCGCACATGGTCGATGAAAGGAGGCCAAATTGTGTGTCTCAGAAATACATCTGGCGGAGGCATAAAAACACAGGTGATAATTAGATAATCGCTTCCGCTGGCCCGTCTTGGTATCAATTTTACCGATAACCTGTCTGCGGAGATTATGTTGGTGCAGGAATGAGTTCACAGATTTGTTTGTGAGTTTGCATAAATATGCAAGCGGAAGTATTACAGCCTTATTAGAAGGAGGTCTCGCTTTGGAATTTTAAAAGGTAATATTTTAAAACACGCGGGGGATATAATGATTTGACACCCCGACCCATATAGTCTAAAGAGATTACCATTGGCTTAATTTGAGAGCCGGAATAGACTTTGACTTTCATTGGAAAACTCGTCGGAAGCACAATCTGGGATTTTGAACTGAGAATTGGAAATATAATCTAGTAAAATCGGAGTTACAAATCAGACTGCATCGCAACGTAAAGCTAGCAATTCACCAGAGCCAGAGAAGGATCGGACCAAGAATCCCAAAATTATAAGTGACAGATCGAAGTATTTGGGCAACTTTAAAACTTAAAAGTAAAGCCGAATTTTTTTTAATTACAAAAACTGGAAACTTAAAGGACCAGGATCGAAGTATTTGGGCAACTTTGAAACTTAAAAAAGTAAACCCGCATTTTTTAAATACAAAGACTGGAGACCTAAGGAATCAGATCACCCGTCATAAGAGGAATACTAAATTTCCAGACCAAGTGATTCGAAAGCATCCTAAGTGCTGCGTCTATTCTAAACTGTGCCAGCAGATTGTGTTCCCAAAAGTTACTTTGGGGTAAGTGTAAACATTTTTCAGGCCATAAATCGAGGATTCCTCAGCAAGAGAGAGGTTGGTAAGAAAACGAAGATGGCTTTTTACCGCTCCACCTATGTCCCAGTCTTGACATATAGATGCGAGTCATGGGCAATGACTACAACCCATAAAAGCCAGATCCAAACATCAGAAATGAGGTATCTGAGGAAGGTGGTTGAAGTAACAAGAAGAGACATAATATGCAACCAGACGATATGTCAAGGCCTAAAATCCCACCCCCCGCAGACCCAAGTAGAACAGTGCCAACTAAGATGGTTTGGCCATGTTTGCAGAATGGGAGAAGATCGGCTACCACGAGAAGCATGGGAAACAAAGAGCCAGGGATCCAGACCCTCAGGACGACCCAGAGTCCGCTGGGAGGACAACATTAGACAATCTTTGAAGGACCGAGGACTAGAATGGAACCAGGCCAGGAGGAAGACAGCCGATAGGATAGTCTGGCGCTCTCTCTTCCAAACCTCTACCCCTCACGGTAGAAGGGGAACGACTAAGTAAGTATATATATATATATATATATATATATATATATATATATATATATATATATATATATGTATATATGTATATGTATATGTATATGTATAGGTATATGTATATGTATATATATATATATATATATATATATATATATATATATATATATATATATATATATATATATATATATATATATATATATATATATATATATGGACTAAGTAAGTCTTATACAGCCTTTCATTATGTCTACTCTGGAGGATCTTATCCAGGAGGGTGAGGAGGAAGGAATACAAGGCCCAGATCTTGAGGAATTTTCATGGACCGTTTCTTGTGTCAGGCGGCATCAGATCTAGGGGATTATGCGAATTTTCATTGTCATTCGGTTCATCATGTAAAAATAGCTAGGGATGTAGCTGATTTACTACGTATGGATCTTCGTATTTTTCTGGAACGATACACCCATGTAAAACATGATCACGTATTCAAAAACGCGCGACACGCTATATACTGGACGAAAATGGTCATGAGAAGCAGATAAACGACGAAAAACGGTGTGAACAGGAAAAGGAGAAGTTATTAGACGATATTGCTGAGGAGAGGAGATTACATAAGATACAGTCCAATCTTGATAGTGAAAAATTGAACAGATTAGAATTGGAGATTACAGGTTCAAATGCTGCATTAAATTCAGCCTTATATAAAAATAAAGCTTTGGAAGCTGAGATAGAAGACAGAAATGTCGAAGTGAAAACTCTAACTCAGGAAATCGACCAATGGAAGGAGAAGTGTGAGAAATTGGAACTGGTATCTCAGAGGAATGAAGCTCTGGAGTCTGAAATTGCGAAACTCAGAGAACAGGTTTCACAGGTGGCTCATCTGAAATCAGATGATCAGAAACGAGTAATGGGGGACCTCAGTAATGAACATTCATGTCTTCAACTCAATAATGACTATAAGAACAAATTGACAGCTCTTGAACAAGAAAATTGAGACTTAAAATGCCTTCAAAGTCACCATAAAAATGAGTTTCGTGCGGACGTCGCTACTACTGAGAGATTACTCCTTGAAGAGAAAAGAAAAATTCTAAACTCGAAAAAGTAGATGAAAGACAAATTGAAGAAATATCGCAAAAAGATCTAGAGATTTCTAAGTTAAGAAAAAGAATTGATGGGTTGATTGATGTGGTTTTGGACAATAGAATTTTATCACACAGTAGCTACGACTATGCCGGCAGTACTAAGTGTTATATGAACGGGTTCACATGCCCGAAAAAAGTAAAATTATCTTTCCGAGGTCATTATAATTTCCCTCGAAATCACTATACTGCCTCTAATAAGAGTGATTCTTGGCGACAGGCCAAAAGCAGTGATCATATTGTCACAGTCGGTCCTTTAAATCACTGTAAAACCTCTGAGAGAGTTAAGGTAAGGGATCCACAGACTCAACGTGCATCTGATTTTCAAAGTACAGATAAAGTTGTCACATGGGAACAAAACAATTACTACTCGTTATCAGACTAATACCCATAATGTAAATAACGAGGATACAAACCTACCTGTACACAGTGGTATCAATGGTACTATTACTCATCATACTCAGCACAGGCAGTATGATGCACCTATTAAGCAAGTCACGACATGCAGAAAGAAAAGAAACCACAATGTCGCTCCCTCGTTAGAGAGGGCACACTGTCACGAAGTGACTTTTATCAGTCTGTCTGAGTACAGAGACAAGACACTAGGTATGATAAAGTCTGAGAAGATAGATTTAGATGAGAATACAGTGAATGTGGAAGGATGAGACTTATAGCTTCGAGGGTGAGAACCGAGATTGATTCTCCTTCGCCACTTGTGACTTATGTAATAGCTGCTGTCTCATCATATCTGACTACCAGAAAGGAGATAAGGTTTCACTAAATTTCCACAGACACACTATACAAAGCATATCAGTACAGTATAGTTAAAGATAAGCTGATCCAGTGTACATTTTATAGTTTATTAAACAACAAATCAAATCCACAGTAGACAAAATAAAGTGCGAGTTCGCACAACCTGAAACAAATAACAATTTAAATGAAAGACAATATAAACAAACAATTCCACCCTCTCTTTCCCACCTGCATGGAAAAAAATAAGGATTAAAGAAATCTACTTGGTGGGGGTCTCTAACAAAGAGCCACCACTCCTGTCTACATTATAGTTAATAACTAACTCTCTATCCCACTAAAGATGTCTAACTAAATAACTTATGTCTCAAAGCGCTCTAGGCTGTCCTACACACTTGACTAATACACCACAAGCACTGCTACACTAATTGACTTTTCAGCGCTAACTCAGAGGCTGTCCTCTAAGTATTTCTATCTGAATCTACTGTTGCTCTCTAAACTCCTTTCTTTCGCCTCTGTCTCGGTTCAGTGTCTCTCTGACGCCACCGTCTTCGTCCGTGGATCTGATGAGTTGCTTCTCCGTCACTCCCCTCTTCTCGTTTGCATTTTTTGAAAGGTATGTTTTCCCTCTCTCCTTTCCCGAATACTGATAATGAGGGCTTGATAATAAGATAGTGAGGTAATTGCCAAGTGATGTAGATGGATTCACTGCTGATGACAATTCTTTAACCTGCTGAGTTAACCCGGTTCGGGGTTAGGACGCCAATAAGGAGGGTTGGGCATCATCATCATAACCCTCCACTCCAAAAGGAGCATAGGCCTTCAATAAACACATGCAAAGTCCTCCTGTCACGTGCCATCATCTTAAGTTCTTTCCACGTTCTCCTCATCATTTTCACCTCTGTTTCCCGCTCTCTTCTCCGTGTGCTTCTAGGTCTACCTCTCTTACCCTGGGGGTTCCAGAACAAGGACTGCTTTGTAATGGTATCAACAGGTTTCCTCAGTGCGTGTCCTATCCATCGCCATCGTCTTCTTCTCATCTCTTGTTCCACTGGCACTTGCCTAGTTCTTGTCATCAGTTCCACGTTGGTAAACTTGCCGAACCATTTTAATCCCTCTATTCTACGTAAGCACCCATTTATGAAAGTCTGCAGTTTTTTTATTGTTGTCTTTGTTGTTCTCCATGTCTCAGAGCCATACACTAGGACTGACGTCACATTTGAGTTGAAGATTCTTATTTTCGTGTTTCGGGGTTAGGACCACTGCGTTATTATGGCAGTATTATAAGCACCAGGCAACGTGCCTGTTTGGTGTGCCTTAACGAGCTAAGAGCTCGGGATTTAAAGAACCCGTTCCCGCTGAGGTATGTGCCCTCACTGCAAGAGAACTTCTTTCTTTCAGTGGTGCAGACGTACTGGGCGCCGGTACAAGCGCGAACCCAGGTTTCTGAAATTACGCCGATGTCTCGTGCCTCCTTCTCTTTAGAAGGCAAAGTCCGTGTTAGACTGAGGTCTATCTAAAACCTCCACCACCTCCAAGCCGTGACTGCTGTAGAGACAAAAAAATAACAACAGCTATACAACAATTCAATATCTTCTAATACATAACATACTACCACCTAACTCCATCTACACCCTGGGGTTCCCTAATTTAATAACTCTCCCCTACACACAAGCTACGTACAAGAAATAAATATTTCTGCCCAAGGGTCAAACTAATTTACAGTTCCCCCAATCTCTCTATCGCACCAACTTAACTCGCTGTCTGTTATATAAACCCCAGACACGGTCTGACCTGAATCTTTTGTGTGCGTGTCTCGCCCCTTAGGCGTTATAACATTCCCTTTGCTGAAGCTAAAAATCGCCCGGTACATAATAATTTCCTAGCCTTAATGTCTTATTAAAGACTGACCCGGGAAGGTTATCAATTTAATACAATTATTAAACACACTTATTCTACACCATCTAGGTAATATTAAATCCACTTCACCCCTGTCTCCTGACTACAAGACCAAATAACACAACAAATTAATACACAACCACACCCGCGTATATACACTACAAATTATCAATAATCAAAATGTGGTTACACGGCTCTCATAATTACATTTCACCAAGCTTAGTACTTAACCTTATACAGTTAAATTATCTCAAAACCGCTACACAAATCGTAGATACTACTAACCTATTCATCGAAAATTTATAGACACAACGTACACTACACTCTATCGTTTAGTGTAAATCAGCAATTGATGGTACTCCTGATTAATAAAAATTAAATTAAATCCCAGAAGAAAGCTTACTCTAACGTGCTAAGCTCTTATATAAAACGAACTTTCTACACCGCTAAAGTTATGGACATACCCAATTAATACCAAATTTCTCGTTCTGAGAAGACGATATAGAATGGCACTTCTTCACGGCAAAAATTCTTGGGACTTGTGAGCGATAAAAGATTTTTGATGCTCAATAAATAGTAAAAATATTCTGATGCAACAACAGACGAGGTGAGTCATCGCGTTCTCGTCTTTTTATCTGGAACCGCTTCCAACCAACCTATTACCTATTTTCATACCTGCACATAAATTAAATCTGAACGCGTCCAATCATATCATAAGCAAACCGATGACTCAGTGTTTACCAAGCCAATCGCAAATTTATTTTTGCTCACGCGCGAAATAATACGTAATATTAGGTAATCCTCTGACCTTCTAGCTACCAGAATAAATGTTATTGGTTCTACGATAATCTGGGTCGTGCTTCTCCCCCATCCCTACAAAAACAGGGTATGTGCAGGGGGTCGGATTATTCCTAACAACCGAAAAATATAACCCAGAACCAATACTAGTAAACTCGAACGCCTAATAACAATTAAAAAACAAAATAAATTACAGGGAAAAGAAAACTGGGGCGAGTTGAAAATAAACAATACAGTAACTTCTCACACACACCATCCCGCCGCACAGTATCTTGCAAATAACGCTTCTTATGGTAGTAACCATACACGCTCACGCACCGTATTAGGGCGAAATCTTCCACCAAGTATTACATGGCGCGCACTGGCTGAATGATTTCAGTTCACTGCCGACGTCCGATATGTGCGTTTATTTTCTATTCCCAACTCTAATTATAAAGAAGCACTTGTTTATTTTTATTCACATGGAGATGCTCGCCAAGTTATTAAATTCGACAACAGAGCCTATTTTCGACACCGTTGTCTAGACCTGCAATTAGTTCACGATTCTGCACCACGCAGTTTTTAATGTGTTTTCTCGGGTGCACCTTTCTCCTGTATTATTTATCATACAAAGTCATTTCACGTATATCTTATGTTGATTATGTCTTAAATATTCATTCACTTGTACTGAAGACTTTCCATATTAATCTGCTTAAAGAGTTTAGCAACTTACAGCTTTCTCCACACCACGCGGTTTATACTAGTGGAATTTCATGCCTGTTGGGCTCATGAACGCCCCTGCTACCTTTGTTCGTATGATGAGAAAAATCCTCTCTCATCGGTCAGATATCGTCACCTACATAGATGACATCTGTCTATTCAGTTCCACTTGGAAGGAACACTTCTTAGGTTTACATTCTCTTATGGACACTTCACGTCTGTATCACCTAACAGCCAAGTCTACTAAGATCTTTATTGCCTTTGAGGAAATTTCATTTGTGGCACAGAACGTTTCCAAAATTCTAAAATTATCCGTGCCTACTACTAGGAAGCAAGTTCGTAGTTTTCTCGGCTCAATTCAGTACTACAGTAGATGTATACCCAACTTGTCTTCCGTCACTGCAGACCTCTCTGCCTAGCTAAAAAACGGTTTACCTAACCACGTGCACTGGACACCAGAGTGCCAGGCCGCGTTAAATTATGTTCAAAATATTTTTCTATGCCACCTATTTTGAAGTTACCAGATACAAATCTGACTTATTATCTCCGCGCAGATGCTGGTTCAAAAGGTATCGGCGCTAATGCTGCTGCAAGAGTTTGAGGGAAGATTGCACCCAACCCTCTTTATATCCAGAAAGCTCACTGATGCATAAGCGAAGTACCCGGTGATAGAGAAGGAACTGCAGGCTGTTATCTGGGCGGTAGTCAAGCTGGAGCGTTATTTGTTGGGCGCCCCGTTTATTATTAAACATGAACTTTAACTGAATTTTAACTATGTTGGTACCCAAACCATCCATATTAACATTTGTGATTTTTATTTCCAAGTGGTTTTCATGACTTTGAGATAATAAATATTTATTATAGCTAGTGGTACAATGAACAGTGTTATACTACCTACAGACACGAACAATTTCCAAAAACGACATCATGTTATCCTTCTAGAATACACGTTCGCTTTAATTAAGACGGCTATATTAACGCTAGAAATCTGGTCCTGACACGGATAGTTTGGAGTATAATTAAATTATAGCAAGTTTGTTTTGGAGATTACTTGTCTTACCACAACGTACAAAAGGTACTCAGAACATAATAGTTAAGTAATGGGATAATTGTCTTCTTCTTCCGTCCTTAGCCAACGACCGGCAAAGCAGTCAGTGGCCATTACGCCTAGTGGCGTCTTAAGGGCAACAGCGAATAGATTTTCTTTGCCGTTGTTCCCATCACGCCTAATGGCGTCTTTAGGGCAACGACAAATCAATCCGTTTGTTGTTGTTTCTGTAATCAAAGTGGGGATAATTGTGTTAATTGTTTATACGAGTACTTGCGTTCTTGTACTCATTTTTTTTTTTTTTTTTTTTTTTTTTTTTTTTTTTTTTTTCGTACGCCCGCTAATACTCGAGGCGAAATCTCAGGTTATTATTATTTATGTCTAACCTGACATTGATTTTACGTGAGTATCCCTTTATTTCTTGTACAGAGACAGGTGTCCCTCGCCATTCAGGCAAATACTCGCCGATTTCGGAGGTACCCATTGCAGCTGGGTAGGCTCAGGAGCCGCCAGTCCCTGGTCGACGACACTCCTTCAAATGTCCTCGCCAGGTCTCGAGTTAATCCAGTCCAAATCCCGGTCGACGAAAAATCCTCAAATGCCGTCGCCCGGGTTTGATCCTGTATCACCCGGTCGCCAGAGCGGTGTTGTAACCACTACGCTAGCGCGGCTCCCCTCATTTTTTTTAAATTCTCTGAGATATTCATGTACTTTAACTGCATTAATGTCATCTCGCATTGCTTAAAATCTTATTTGATTCATGTCATGTGTAAATTGTGTTTAAGCTTAATGTTACGATTTTTGACAGTATTGTTAGTTGGAGATATAACCTTTTATTTTTGGTTTTGTTTTTAAATTATTATTTGAATTTTTGATTTGCTTTTTTGATATCTCATACCATTTTCAAATATACATGCTATTTCTTTGATGTGTTTATTGTTAACTCACATTGACCATACATTATGTATTCTTTTGTGGCTTCATTGAATCACGACTGTATATGACTTATTATTTATTGACATATGACTGCTTATGACTGATGACAAATTCGTCTGGCATGTCACTTAATAATAAGTTACATTATATGCAGACTGACTGCGACTAAGTTATTTTCGATGTGGCTCAATATTTGTGATTTGATCAATTTTGGCCGCTATTACCGGATACGAAATATTTGAATTGAAAAAAATAACAAATAAATTTATATTTCTTTTACACCGCGAAGGGGGTGAGATGTTAAGGATTGATTTGGGGTAATATATTATAGCTTGTTACTACACGCTAGCACATGTCCATTTTATTTGAGGAATTATGTTCGCCTGTAGACAAACTACTTTTTGCACGAAAACGTTACCCGTTGTGAACGACAGTCACTAGTGACGTAGTTCGTCCCGTATCGTGGGGTCGAATTGTTAATTATTTGGGCCTTTCGTGTTCGTTCACTAGTTTGAGGTGGACGTGAGTTTTCTAAGCTCCAGGATTTTTATGGAGAGTGTGGTTTTTTCTAACTTTGCCTTAAATGGATTTTTCGAAGGCTGTCACCTTGTTAAGAACGATGCAGATGGGGAAGGAAACTTATTGAGAAGTCTTGCACAACCCCTCCTGATATTTTCGTAAGGAATGTCTCAAAGATATTGAGTCAACTGAGTTTAGGTTGCCATCATCAGTTTTTCCACGACATTACTTGGGTACCGGGAATATTGCCTTACCTATTAGTACACGGCCGGACTGATGAACGATTTAAGGATATGTATATATATTTACTCTACTATTAACTGTGGAGATGAAGAAGGCCTAATGATTGAGGCTCGTTATTCACTGACGTAACTGGTTATCGCATTTACATTTTTTCCTGTCATATACTATGCCATGTAAATATCTTAATGGATGTCGTCCTGTGATGAACGTACAATAAATGTCAACCATGTCTTCCCGTGGACCTGTTCACCTGTCGGCTTTTGTTGTATATGCTGACCATAATGTCCTGTATGAAAACCTGCAATCATTTGCGTATCCTGCATTACCCTCTACATGTTTTCCCAGACGTAACAGATGGTTTGGTCATGTCTGCAGAATGGGAGAAGATTGGCTACCACGACAAGCATGGGAAACTAAGAGCCAGAGAACCAGACCTCCAGGATGACCCAGAGTCCACTGGGAGGACAACATTAGACATTCTTTGAAGGACCGAGGACTAGAATGGAACCAGACCTGGAGGAAGACAGCCGATATGATAGTATGGCGCTCTATCTTCCAAATCTCTACACCTCACGGTAGAAGAGAAACGACTAAGTAAGCAAGTAAGAGAAGCAAGGAAATCTCATCACCACAGCACAGTGGCAGGAAACAAGATGGGCAGAGCACTACAGAGAAACACTGAACAAGGAACCAACAGAGACGCGGCAGAATGCTCCTAAGGCTAAAAATGATCTAGATGTAAATACAGACACTCCACGAAGAGAAGAACACACACACACACACACGCGCACACGCACACGCATATATGTAATGGCTACGGCGTTGTACTGGCGACCAGGTTTTCATGGTTCAAACCCGGGCGTCAGCGTTTGAAGGAATGTTTACGACAGGAAATTTGACTGAATAACCTGAACGGCTCTTGCACATAAATCCCGTGTGGATGGGAAGGAGCGAAGCTCCTGACGGGGTTGGAAGGAAAGTCCACCTACCCCACCAGCCTCGCAATGACATGTCATTGGGCCAAAAGAGCTGGAAAGCTCGAGTGCCGCTGGTTAGAAAAAAAAAAATATATATATATATATGTGGTTAAAGAATGGAAAAGCTCCTGGGAACGACAATTTAAATGCTGAGTTACGTAAGGCAGACCATGTGCTAGTGTAACGAAGTTGGTTGTTATTGATGATGATGTAGATGATAGTTCAGAAAAGAATTCTGACTAAAATGGTAAACAACACTCTCAGGAATAAGCACTGGTGTATGAATGGCACAGGTATAGTTAATGCTGTAAAGTGCACCTGACAAGATGGTAATGAGTAGATCAAGAGACTAGGATGCCGCTTCGTTCATAACTATTGTCACGGATTGCCTCCCCTGCTTTGCAGTAGTGGTCCAACAGTGGCTAAAACGCAAGAGTATCTAATATGGGCCTTCAACGGTGTCAACCTTCACATAAGATTACTCTTGGCAGAGTCGTAGATAGAAGGATAATGTTGCTTCTATCTCAAGGAATCTTCATAAGATATTTCCGAAGTCATGAACAATGCTGCATTGGCAGGGCAATTGTTAACTTTATATCGGTCTGCCGCCTTTTATGAAGAATTAAGCAATTGTAAATTTCAGCTCGTCAAGCCCTTACCCTGATTTACTCAGGGGAATTCTTATTATTAAGGTATAGCTCCGTTTAGAGTGTATTTAGTAAATTGACTGAGACAAACATGTACATTTAAAATGATTAAATCGAAGTTAAATTTGTATACTTACAAATTAACAAATTTTATAATCATTTAGGTTTAACATGGTTTTAGAAAACAATTGAATAATGATTTATAAAAGTGTTGATCATCACTGTTGTGATGGAAAGTTAGTTTTTAAAAGAGTTCACGTGGCAGCTTTAACGTTTAACTTATCTGCCACTGGTAGGTTCTGCTCCCGCTGATGGGTTCGTTCTGTGCAGATAGGTCACTGATAACGCTCGTCGCTTGTCAAGGATGTAGGGCGTAGCACGTTCCCAGAAGTGTCAGGGAGTGTCTACAAAGTTGGCCCCTAGTCTTAAAGTTCAGGCCACTGTTCCCTTCTTGTTCCAGAAATAGTACCCTCAACTGGTACCACCAACAGGCCAATCCTGGCTCAGACACTTTTTTCTCAGATGAATAAAGTTAAGGCACTAGCAGATGTCTTTCTACACGTGTTCTTTGGGGTCGCTAATTTTAACATTAATTCCCACTATGACTCCGTGTGTTTCAGTTTCTTCAGATTCCGGTTCCTTATTAAAAGCGATAGAGTTTTCCTGGGCTGTGTAAGTCTTTCCAAAAAACGCCAATAAATGTCCCGTCCGGTAAAATGGAATTCTGAATTTTAACTTCTGGCAAGGTCTTGTTGTAATCTTGGCAAGCGATTTCTCACAGTGAACTAGATTTTCAGATTATGTTGCAAGTCCGCCCACGCATTTGGTTTGTTACGAGGCAAAGAAATCGCCAATCGTTTTCAAACATGCGTGTCGGGTGGGGAAATTTAAACGTATTTCCGACATGGAAAAACTAAGTGCATGATGCAGTGGTCACCTCTCCCACATAGGGTAATAAAACATCCGATTGCCTGGCAGGCAGACTCACCAACACATCGGTAAACTCATACGGCCATGTGTGTCAGATGTAACAACTTATTACATTCACATAAAGTAATGTCTTCGAGAAAGTCGGACAGGAAACGATTTGTCATTTATGTCTGTTCAAAATGTGTCGCACAGACGAATAATCTCGTTATCTGGCGCTTGGGCACACACAACCAGTCTCTTTACCACCTTGGCAACAGACGCACCCTTGCCTTATCAGCGATTAAACAAATACACTGGGGCGATTTTAGTATGAATCTGTAGTGGCCAAGGTTAGGTACATGAGAATTTACCAACATGTCTGCCGTTTCAAAATTGCATTACCTGTCTACTATTTCAGCAGGTAAACAGACAAGACGAATTATTACTAAAAAGAGTGTAAGAATGAAAGTACAAAATATCTGCTACATAGCAGAGAAAAAAAAATGTTCTGACCATGGAAAAGCACGCAATTAGTCAGTACAAGAATTTAAAATGAGCACTGCCGGAGTGAAAGAGACATCGAGAAGGAGTCACCCCAAATCCATCTCGTGACAACTATCCTTTGCTAAACTACAAATAAAATTTCAATTCAGTAAAGTCAAAATTATCAAACAACATGGAATTGGCCAAGCCTGGAAAACAATAAGTGAATCATTTTATTGATATTATTTTCTTTTCTTCTTCTAGATGAAAATGTTGAAAGGCAAAATATGAATTTGGAATATATATATATACATTGACAAAGGGTATTTTGTATTCAATACACATATGCCTTAGTCCTCGAAATACTACACATGAGAGACAGAGGGGTGGAGTGGACCACATTCAAATAATAACGAACACTAGCAATGTTCCCAACTCTGTCTAATGTATTCAAATAGTTATCACCACAAAATCACAACAATATATGTAGTTAGCGAAGTGTAACACATTGATGAAAATCTCAGATAACCGAATGGCTTATCTTCTCACAACTAAATATCCTCTTGCATTCCGCAATACGAGTCGGCCATCATCACCCAAAAACCTCCTCGCTCGCTTTCCTCTCTCTTCTTCACTGCCCAATCAGCACGCCCCTTGCGTTCACCCCTGACCTGCTGACCTCGCAGTTTCGTGTTGTTAAGTTAAGTGTATGAGAACACCTCACACACCCGACTGACATTATGTACCCGCCCCCAGCGGAGCACCGCCAGTCCACAGCTTTGTTAATCACATTGTGACATCTACTCTCCCCCCCCCGGGAAAAAAAAAACAAAGTTTTTTTTCCTTCTTCTTTTGGAAGGCGGCTGGGCGCACTCCAAACACCCAACATCCGGCTTTCGAGCCAAGTATACATTCATATCCTTCTTGTCTTCACATATCTTGCATACTCACTTAAACATCGTCTGGGGGAAAAAAAACCAAGAAAAAAACAAGCATTCTACAAACGAGACAGAGTGTCAGCTACAACGTTGAGCTTACCCTCTAGGGGTAAAACCGTAAATTTTTACCGCTGCAGTAAGAGAGCCCAACGAGTTAATTTCGAGCTTGTCGATTTCGACGACTGTAAAAATGAGAGTGGTCGATGGTCTGTCTGTAATACAAAATGTGCACCTATCAAATACCGGGACAACTTTGAAACTGCCCACACAATTGCCAAGCACTCCCTTTCAATCGTGGAGTACCTAGTCTCAGCCGGCAACAGCTTCCGACTCACATACATCACTGGATGTAAGGTACTCTGGTGGTCTTGCATTAAACAAGCTCCAATTCCTACAGAAGATGCATCTGTCCGCAAAACAAAGGGTTTGAGTAAATCTGGCATCAGTAAGATGGGTTCCTAGAGAACACTCTCTTAATTCTAGATAAGGCTATCTCGCAATCTTGTGTCCACACGACCCTATTTGGCATCTCCTTCCTCGTTAGCGAGGTAAGTGAAGCTGCAATGGAAGAGAACTGAGGGATGAACTTGTGATAAAAATTCACAAGTCCAATTAGACTTTTCACTTGCTTTTTTGTTTTAGGTGTCTGCAACTGTAAAATCTTTGTGACTGTCACATCTTCCGGTTTCAGGTGATTATGACCTACAGTATGTCCTAAGAAACTTAACTCTTTAAAACCTATGCAAACTTTACTCGGCCGTGCCGTTAAATTATGCTGCCTAAAACACCGCAATAGGGAAGACAACCCCCTCATGTGATCCTCCCATGACTCATGAAACAAACATATATCGTCGATATATGTAATAATATCCGATCGATGTCCTAACAATCTTCTCATCATCCTCACAAATGTGGCGGGTGCGTTCACTAAGCCAAAGCACATGACATTGAACTGAAACATACCTTTGGGGGTGCTAAATGCCGTAAGAGGTTTCGCAGCCTCCACGAGGGGTACTTGCCAATAGCCTCTAGACAGATCTAGTTTGCTGAAATATGTAGCGTGGGTGAGTTGTGTTAACAGATCTTCCTGATTAGGTATTGGTTCAGCGTCAACGACGGTGATGCTGTTCAATCTCCGAAAGTCAATGCATATACGAAGAGATGCGTTCTTCTTGCGAACTACAACCATTGGAAAAGAATATGGTGAATCAGACGGAGAAATGATCCCCAGTCGTTGCATGTCACCAATTTCTCTCTCGACAGCCGATTTGAAATGCATGGGCAATGGATACGGTTTTACCCTAATCGGCTGATCGCATGTCAGAGTGATATCATGACAAATCAGGTCTGTCCGTCCTGGCAGATCTGTGAGGACATCCTTAAACTCCGCTAATATAATCTGTACTTCCGACTTTTGTTTTCCTGTTAGGTCATCCCCGATTCGCACCATATTCCATGACTCCGAAGGAACCAGGGGTACGAGGGATAACTGAATATTCCCTTCACCTTTTTCATCTCCCGTGTCATCAATGACTTCCGTACATGCCACTGTTGCTTCAGTCTGTGCTGCCCTTGTGACTGCTTTCAATGACTCAGGTCGTTCTACATATGGCCTCAGCATATTCACATGAAATACCTTTTCCTTACTTCGGACCGAAATTAGGTAATCGACATCTGTTATTTTTTTAACCACCTTGAATGGTCCTTGCCACGTAATGCTCACGCGATCCTCTTTAGCTGGTAAAAGTAGCCAAACTTCCTCACCTGGAACCAGGGATACTAGTTTGGAGTTCCGATTTGCGTACTTCCGATACCGTGCTAACGACCCCGCCAAACAATCACGTGCCACCAAACAAGATTTTACAATACGTTCTCTGAGGCTCACTACATACTCATAACTCGTAACTGAGGTGCTATTTGCACATTTTCCAGTTAATAAATCCTTCAATATGTGCATCGGCCCCCTTGGGTTTGCCCCATACAGTAATTCGAAAGGGGAAAATCCTGTACTCTCTTGGGGAGCCTCCCTATAGGCAAACAGGACCGCTGGGAGTAACCTATCCCATTCTTGCGGAGATTCTGCAGTCACTTTTGCCAGCATGTGTTTTAATGCACCGTTAAAACGCTCGCACACTCCGTTTGACTGAGGGTGATATGGACTCTTGAATGTTTGGGCAATACCTAACAGCCCAGTGATTTCTGACATCTCCTTCGAAATGAACTGACGGCCCCTATCCGATAATATCTCTTCCGGAAAACCAAACCTGCAAAACCACATCTGCAAAGCCTCTGCGACTGCTTGTGAAGTAATACTCTTCATCGGCACCGCCTCCGGCCACCTGGTGCACAAATCTACCATCGTTAAAATGAAACGATATCCCCTGTCTGAAGTGACCGAGAGGGGGCCTATAATATCAATCGCTACTTTCTGGAAAGGACGTACTGACAAGTCCGTAACCTGCACTGGAGCTTTGGGAGTTCTGCCTTTATGCCTCATCTGTTGGCATATCTTACAGGACCTACAATATAGTTTAATGTCCTTGCTAAACAATGGCCAATAGAATTGTGACAGAACCCTCTGGCGCGTTCTAGCCACACCCATGTGTCCCGCGAAAGGGGAGTCATGTGCAACCTCTAACACTTTTGCTCTAAAACTACACGGTACCACCACTTGGCGCTGAGTTTGTACTCCCTTAGCGAAACACCTAGTGAGAACATTATTCTTGAGCTCGAACCAATGTCTAGCCAACTTCGTGCACTTTACATCACCTCTCTCGGCAAAGTTGTAAAATTTACGCAATGATCCGTCTGACCGTTGGTGCTGGATAAAGTCCGACACCTGTGTATCCTGACTTCCCTTGACCACTTCCGATGTCTTAGCTTCAGGATGCGTCGCTTCTAATGCGTCATCTGCCTTTGACTGCGCACTAGTAATCATCGCATTGGCCCTAAGCACACGATTGTCCCTCCATTTCCTAATGTCCATCTGAGTACATTCCTGCACACCTTGCACATTACCCACAATCAAATCCGCTATCGGTGCTTCGAGTACGCAGGCCTGTACTCTACCAGATATGAAGGGTGTGTCTACCTCAATAATGGCAAGAGGGTAATACTCAATGTTACCCCCGAAAGTGACACATCTTGCTGTCTTACCTATCAAGCATGAGTCGTCAATGCAGGATCTACGCACTCCTATAGTTGTGCAGCCCGTGTCTCTGAACACAGACACTTCCTGCTTTTGCACAAATCCTGGATGCAATTCCAAATGACCATTTTCTTCAAGAGAAGAGAGACAAGGCAGAGTGTGACCACTAATAAGCATAGGTTTACCGTCTGGTTCAAATAATGGCCTACACCCTTCGCAATTCTCATTGTTAAAGGTTTCTAATATGCAAGCTGTTAAGGTTAAAAAGGGAAGTGATACTTTGTATATGGGTTGGTCACAGTAAACTAAGGGTTACATCGCTTGTATACTTGATTAACGATGAATTGGGTTAACAAATATTGATAGAGGTCATAGTGTACAGATAGCGTCATGAGCGCTGGTCTGTATTGTTAGAACTGTAAATAGTTCGCACGGCTAGTCCGTGGAAGGGACTGAGCGGGGGTGAACTGCGAAGTCCCGTGACTGTTTAGGCGGGAGTTTTTGTGACCGCTTGCAGTGGGGTTCTGGCGTTGACAGAGTGAAGTCAACGAAGGTGTTTTTCCAAGTGTGTGTTCCCGACCAGTGTTCGGTGAAAATGGTATAGTGTTTTTTCAATGTGTGTCTCGGTGGAGACTTTTTGGCACAGGCCTGTAGCTGAATATTCTTCCTGCATATGTATTCTTCCATGTGTTAGGTTATTTTGAAGGTATGTACTTTGATATTTATGACTGCAGTGGATGCAGCTTATGAGAGTTTGCACTGTGCACGTTCTATGAGAAGTGCACCACTATTTATTGTGAGCTCTAAGAGATAGCGCTGATGATGATTATACTGTCGTGGAGCAGCTTTATGTGAAGATAGACGTTGGTACACGTTCTATGAGAAGTGCACCAAAAGTGCTATAAAGAGTCCGAGATTTGAAGGACATTGCTTTGAAGGCCAGGATTTTGTACAGGCCGCATTTGAGTTAACTGCAGTAAGATGTTTATGGAACTATTATGAAGGCCAGGATTTCGTACAGGCCGCATTTGAGTTAACTGCAGTAAGATGTTTATGGAGCTATTATGAAGGCCAGGATTTCGTACAGGCCGCATTTGAATTAATTGCAGTAAGATGTTTATGGAGCTATTAGGATGCTATTATGAAGGCAGTCCTTGAGGGATTTAGCTATTGTGCACGTTCGATGAGGAGTGCACTATGATTCTGTAATTGAGCTCTATGAAGAAGACATTTAAGAGTCGGAGATTTATCGACTTTATAAGGCCATATTTATAACTGCGGTGAAGGCAGTCTTTGAGGGATTTTGCTATTGTGCATGTTCAATGAGAAGTGCACCACGATTTATAATGGAGCTCTGTGGGGTGTTTTGAGCTTATGATTTGACTTACCTATGATTTGTACTGTATGCGTAATTTCCGTCTGTGTCATCGTGACTGTGTGTGTAGCGTTAATAAAACTGTTCATTAACCATCACCAGTCGTTCTACGCTACATGGCTTCTATGTGTGTTACTGTGCTGTGACGAAAGAATGCACCAATACACACCCACTTTGAATAGTCAAGGCATAGTGACAATAGGGACATATTTACAAATAGCCCTGAGGGGGCGTGGCCTAGATAAGGAGAACACATTTATGCCTTCATCACTTATCTACCACTGGTTTCAGTTATATAGAATTATCAGTGGTGGCCTAACATTCTAGTGGATCAACAACTTTAGATGTATCACAAGCCGAATTCGCTCGTTCTGAATTATTAGCACAGACCTTTGCTAAATGTCCTGTTCCATTACAAAGACTACAGTGTAGCTGAGTATTGCTATCCTTTTTCGGACTATTGTTTGGAGAGTCTTTGACTACTCGGTCTGGCTCCTTTTTCTCAAAGGATTTGTTTCTTTGGTAAGGTGAGCTTTTGCGAAATCGTCTTTGTTCCTGCTCGTTTGGCGCATCTATCTGGATCTGATTCCGCGGGTACCTATCCTGTCTGTCTCCAGTATATCTGTATTGATTTCTATCAGATTGATAGTTAAATTTCTTCCTCGGTGATCTATGGTCCCGATAATTGTCATACCGTGCAGGAGATCTGTCTCCTCGAAAGTAGGGTCTATCATAATTACATCTTCTGGGGCCAAATCTATCGGCACTCTTCGATCTATGTTGATTGTAAGGTTTTCTAGTAATCTTTCCTATACTCGCTGAGAAAGTCTCAGAGATACTCTCCCTGTGTATGACCTTTCCTGGATGCGCGGTCACGTATTGGTGTCCTAATTCTGACATCGTACCGATGTTTTTGGGCTTGCGTTCCTGGAAAAACGCAATAAGCTCAGATGAACACGATGACAATACCTTGTCCCGTAACATAAGGTCGAAAAGCCCATCAAAGTCTTTAGTAATACCTTCCATCTCAGTCCATCGATTTAATAGCTGAGTAATATTCGCAATGAAATCCTCAAAATCCTGATTGACGCTTGGTCTCACCTCTCGGAAACGAGCCCGATACCCTTCCGCCGTTAGACGAAATTTCCTTAACAACCTCTCCTTGACTATGTCATAATTTGCTCTGTCGGTTAAAGGGATACTATACACAGTTTCTAACGCAGATCCTGAAAGCAAATTTCCCAGCAGAACAGGCCATTCCTCCTTCTTTATCTTCCAAGCCAAAACTTCTGCTTCAAAACGTTCCAAATACACGTCCATACTGTCCAAATCTTGATTAAAATTGGGTAACCGTAGTCTATAGGGACGTGAGAATTCTTTCCCACCTGAATCCTGCTTCCTGGATTCATTATCTAGCTTCTTTAGATTTATTTATCTGTCAGCTTCAATTTTCTTCATCTCTTTCTCTGCTTCTATTTTCTTCATCTCTTTCTCTGCTTCTATCTTCAACTTCTGGAATTCTCTCTCCTCACACCGTTCCATTCTATCATTTTCCTGTTTTTCTATCCATTATTTTTCTGCCCATTCCTGTAGAGCAGGGCCTGTTAATGCTAGCGCTTTACCAACCTCAACAAATTCTAAGAGGCTAGCCATCGTAATGTACTGTAATTAAATTAAAATGTCTTACAGCAGTACTCAGTGTACAAAAAATAATGCCTTCAGTATTCCCCACTGGAAAATTATCAGATATTGTACTTACAAAAAAGGATCAAAATTATATGTAATGCCTAGTCAGAAATACTGACTGTACCAATCAAATAGGTGTATTCAGTATAATGGTGTGAAGTTATTCAACAGCATAATTTGCTGTAACCATGACACCCATAATATTTAAGCAGTGAAACTAAACCCCACTGCAATATACTTAAAATTAACGTATGTACATGATAGTAAGAAGAATACAAGAGAATACTCCAATTAAACATGACAAAGAGATACTATTACACATATGAAACCGTGCAAACAAACCAGACCTGCACCACTAATACACTAAAATGTGCAACGTGAATTATGCAGGGCAGCCAATAGGGTCAGCTCTATGTGCCCGTGCTCCAGCACACAATTCACTTAGCAACAGTCCTAAAGAACAGTTTAGCACAATCTCTTTCCACAATGCAAAAGAAAAAATTCTAAACCCACACAACAACCAAATGATACCCAAATTATACTTCTACGAAGACACAACAAAAACCTACAATAGACAATGAAGTGACCAAAGGTAGTATGCTGCAACACCACACCAGTTGGATGATGTACTCCCCACCCAAATGGAAAAGAGGTCACAGGAGAATGATTACTAATTATATAATATTATAAAGTAGAAAGGTACTAAAAGAAAAATAATTGTCCAATAATATATAATAATAGTAATAATACAACATTAAAAAAATTAACTATAAATCAATTAAATTGATGATCTCCGAAGGTCTGGGTTCCTGATGATGACGTTGATATCCACAGCACCTTAGTCACTAATGATCCAATGGTCCACACAACGAACGACACGTTACAAAGTTACGTAAAGTTACAAATATTGTCCATTAGGATGACCCCTGAGTAAGGCACAAAGTCCACACTTGTCACCAGATAGTGCCTTGTCTTCACTGAAATATCCCAGGGATGTCAAGCAAAAAGTCAGACCACAGGCATCAAAGTTATACCACAACTGTATACTAGCTCGTCGTCAGTCCAAGGCGAGGATTTGCCAGCTCCACTCCAATAACATCTCACGAGTTCGTGAAAGTTACCACCGTTTGCAAAGGTGTAGTGCAGCCTTCTACGTGAGAAAAAGTTCAGTACAGTTTATGATGATGGACTGCAGTGTTTTGTATAAGGCAAAGATCGTAACGTAAATCTGGTACTGTTCAGCTTCTGGCAACTTCCGTAACGACCGTGTGTAAAATGTTGATACTGTAATGCACCAGTTTCCGTGTTCGGCATGCACCCAGTTCCACAAGAAGACTCAACCACTTGATTTCTACAGGTACGTCGTCTCCTGAGCCAGTAAACACTGTGTAGTGGCAACACTGTCCCACTGTTAGCTTTCAAACGGCGCCGCAGCGGCCTCTAGTCTTGACTAGTCAGACGCTGAAATGAATGCTACCAAGGCTGCTATCAACTTCTTCGCCCAACCTGTACTATCAGCAACATCTTCGTCCTCTCAGCCCTGCAGACAACAAAATTAATGTCAACGAACCTGCCACAACCTGGTTCACACCGCAGACGTTGGCCGACAACGGCGTCGTTTTATTAACCAGAAGAGTGCTCAATGTCGCCCTGACATTTTGTTAGCTCTGACACAGCGTACTGTTCATAATAAATACCCCACTTCACTGTGCATCGCTAATCCGTGACCCGTGACTCACTGTTCAAAAATAGTACCTGACAACTACGTGACTGAAAAAACAGGCCTACAGTGTATGTGACCTTAAATAGATTTCTGACCTGGCGCCATAAATATCAAGAGAAGGGAACACAGTGGCAAATTTACACTTCATATTTTTAAGCAGAATATGACAAGAAAATCAAATTTGAGGACCCAAATACGAGCTCCCCACCTGACACAGGGTATTTTGTATTCAATACACATATGCCTTAGTCCTCGAAATACTACACATGAGAGACAGAGGGGTGGAGTGGACCACATTCAAATAATAACGAACACTAGCAATGTTCCCAACTCTGTCTAATGTATTCAAATAGTTATAACCACAAAATCACAACAATATATGTAGTTAGCGAAGTGTAACACATTGATGAAAATCTCAGATAACCGAATGCCTTATCTTCTCACAACTAAATATCCTCTTGCATTCCGCAATACGAGTCGGCCATCATCACCCCAAAACCTCCTCGCTCGCTTTCCTCTCTCTTCTTCACTGCCCAATCAGCACGCCCCTTGCGTTCAATGCTGTTATTGGCTTGCGGAATTAAAGTTTCTCATTGTTGTGCAAAGGAGATTCAGGCAGGAATATTGACAGAAACCTCCAGAGCGACATACCATAGTGAAATGGCACAAGCAACTGTTGGAAACAGGTTCTTTGTTGAGAAAGAAGGGAAGCGGCAATGAAGCGTTGTCTCCAGATAGAGTTGAAGCAGTTAGCGAAGCTTTTCAACTTAGCCCACGGAAATCCATTCGACGGGCAAGTGGAGAATTTGGTATTCCAAAATCTACTGTTCACGACATTGTGCACAAAAGATTGCGGCTTAGAGCCTACAAGATTCAGCTAGTGCAGAAGTTACAACCAAATGATAAACCCAGACGGGCCGAGTTCGCAAATGCAATGCTATGTCACCTCGATGATGACAATTAATTTCTCAACTGTGTGGTATTCTCCGATGAAGCGACCTTTCACACTTGTGGCAAAGTTCACCGGCATAATTGTAGGATATGGGGAAATGAAAACCCACATGTCGTAATGGAGCATGAGCGAGACAGGCCTAAACTTAACGTGTGGTGTGCCTTAACCTCGAATTATGTGATCGGGCCATTTTTCTTCGCCGAAGCCACAGTCAGAGGAGCAAGATACCTAAACATGCTGCAAAATTTTGCAGTTCCTAGGATACCAGATGGATTCATATTCCAGCAAGATGGAGTACCTCCACACTATGCCAATGAAGTAAGAAACTACCTTCATCAACAATTTCCAGACAGATGGATTGGAAGATTAGGTCCCATTGATTGGCCACCACGGTCACCAGAGTTGACCCCCTTAGATTTCTTTCTATGGGGATACGTAAAAAGCTTTGTCTATCAAACTCCGGTGCAGGGACTGGATAATCTTCGGCAGCGAATAATTGACGCTTGTGCATCCGTCACACCTCAGATGCTGCAAAACACGTGGAGAGAGATAGAATACCGTCTTGACATTCTTCGAGCCACTAAAGGCGCTCATGTGGAGATCTATTGAAACTTGGTGAGTTGCTACTGAAACTTAATGAGTTTGCCTAACAGAAAATCAAAATCCGGTCGGTCTGCTATTATTAGTATAAGAAATATTGACATTTGTTATTGGTAGTGATTCTGCCGGACACACTGTATATATATAAATATAAATATAAATAAATAAATAAATAAATAAATAAATAAATAAATATATAAATATATATATATATATATATATATATATATATATATATATATATATATATATATATATATATATATATATATATATATATATATAGTTGTATTTATATACACAAATAATTCACTTTCAATAAAAGAATGCAATTACTCAAAACCAATGTTCTTGTTTTATTTATACTACTAACTTTAGAACAGTCTTTTTCATCACTACACTTGAATTGTTATTTTTGGACTTCTTACTTAAATTGTTCGAATTTCCCACATAGGGTACTTATGTGAATGTCTTTGAATGTCTCTCTGTTTCTATACATTTGATTTGCACAAACGCCTTGCTGGTCTTGTACTAAGCTACCAACCACAGATGCAGATAGTACACGAATATAGATTCTCACAGTTGTGCTCCTTGCTTATCTAAGGATGTCACAGATTGATCTAGTTCTTCGACCTTCGCTTTAGTGTTACCAACAGAAACCTGAAACAAGATATGACATGTGGATAGCCTCTTTCTTAAGATCCACATATCTAAGTGTCCGTGGGTGTGAAGTGTTTAGCGGGGTGCATGTGTATGCATGACACTTGGTTCTGTTCTTTGTTAGTATTACATAGTGTTACATGTGTCTATCTACAACTTATTCTACAATACATTTACTTGGATACAATATAGTACAGTACATGTACAGAAATCATTACGTTTCATTCGCCTTTCACAATTCAGACTGCCAAGTCATTGACGTCCCTGCTTGTAAGCATCGTGTTCGTTTTCATCATCCACATAATTATTTTCCAAGTCAATCCTCTGGTATATATCTTGACAATACAGTTCAATTAAATGTAAACATCCTGCAATAAAATATGAATTATATTAACAAATCTACACAGTAATTTTACATACCCACTGGCATTGGTCAGAATTAGAAGTCTGGACTCAGGTTTGGTGGGACGTAGAAGGCTGCCCGGCATGCAGATGGTAAAATAGCTTCTTGGCACGCTTCTCTCTCCTGTAGTCCGCTCCGTCTTCTGAATTATGGCGTTATGTCCTTTTTAAAAATACTTTCTTCCTTGTCATAGCCCATAGTACGACATATGGGAAACCACTGACGTCACAACTAGTCGCTATGTTTCGGGAAATGCAATTGCGAGCTGATTTTTGTGATTTGTGCTTGGCATGGTCCACAAAACTTCCTCGTTCATATTAACCAGATTATCAATCGTTTTTGTTGATGTCTCCTTTTAATTGCAGGAACGTCTGCTTTCTTTGCATATAAGGTTTTTCTTAATCTGTTCCGAATTCACTTTATGACGAATTTTTCAAGAGGATCGACACATTTTTTTTTTTACAAAGTGGTCTACTTACCATCAATTATCTCCGAATTGCCATAACATAGCAACTTTTCCTTATGAATGCATATACCTGGCATTATCCTCCAACAAATGAAACTAATATCACTTCTTTCTGTCCTTCCATTCTCTTACAATCCACTTAAGTCGAAGTACTTTAACGCACAAATATTCCTGCTTCTACCGCGCCATTATAAGTTCCGCCAGCAAGCGAGCTGCGCGCTTCTGATTGGACGATATTTTTGTTCTTCCAAGAATAGTAATGCGTCGGTGTTACACATTCCGCCACAGGTAGCAGCAGAACTATTAGAATCACTATTTGTACAAGTCTGGAAAACAGAAGCCAACACCAACGGAGTGGAATAAAGGAATAATTTTCAAACTGCCCAAGAAAGGTGATCTTGCGTACTGCAACAACTAGAGAGGAATTGTTCTCGTCTCAGTTCCTAGTAAAATACGAGGCAAGATAATTATCCAGAAAATTTCAAAATCAATAGACCATAAACTGAGAAAAGAACAAGCGAGATTCAGAAAGAAAAGAAAATGTGCAGAAAATATATTCAACCTCAGGAACATTGTAGAGTAGTGCTCCGAATGACAGAGACAGCTATAAATTAACTTTGTTGATTTTTAAAAGGCGTTTGACAACATACACCGGGACAACCTATGGAAAATAATGAGGGCTTATGGAATTACCATTTGCATTGTTTCCATCATAAAAAGCCTATTTGCTAACTTTACATTTAATATTGAACAAAGCAACCTTACTTTTGAGGTGAAGACACGAGTACGACAAGAATGCCCCTAATCAATCACTTTATTTTTGACAGTCATAGACTGGGTGATGCGCCAGACAACAGAGAGCAGTTCAAGAGGAATAAGATAGACAACGTTTTCTTCACTGGAGAATCTGAAATATGCAGATGACATTGCATTACTCACACATTCACATCAACATATCCAAGAGAAAAATATATAGACTGGATATGTATTGCCAGAACATGGGCCTGAACATCAATCTAAAGAAGACAGAGGTTATGACACTCAGTGTGGGCAATCCTGAGCCCTGAACAATAAGGAACCAGAAGCTGGAACAGATAAACACATTTACATACCTAGGATGCATAGTAACACCAGACGGCGGACCAAGCAAAGACACACAAAAAAATCAGAATGAATAAAGCGAGAACAGCCTTTGCTAGTCTCAACAACATTTGGAAGTCTTCCCAGTGCAGCACAAACACCAAATTAAGACTGTATGAGAGCTGTATACTTTCTTTGCTTCTCTATGGTGCGGAATGCTGGAGAGTAACAGAGAAGGAAGTGTCGAAATTGTCCTCCTTCACACAATCTGCCTAAGGAAAATTCTCCGAATCTTTTGGCCGAATATCATCACCAATCAAGAACTGCTTACTCGGAGAAACCAAGAGGATTTGCGCACCATCATAGCTGGCAGATGCTGGAGTTGGGTTGCCCACGTCCTTGGAAGAGATCCTGATGCCATCACAAGAACAGCTGTGATACGGACCCGTGAAGGAAAGCGAAAGAGAGGCCGACCAAAAACGTGGCAGAGAACTGTGGAAGCCGAAATGCAAAGAAGGAACCAGAGCTGCGGTACTGCACGAAGGATGACCGTCGACCAAGCAAAGTGGAAGCAGTTTATTGCTGCTCTAAAAGATGCCACCAGGCGTGATGGCCAATGACTGCTTTGGCAACAAGCGGCTAAGGATCAAAGAAGAAGACAATACTTTACCTTGTGGTTGGTTTAGAATTATAGCACGTTTCACTAGCTTTGCCCAACTTCAAAATGCTATATCTCAGCGAATATATAACGCATATAAGTGAAATTTTGTGTGTGAATTTGAAATGGTATAGACCCTATGAATTAAATTTTTCATTAAAATGCGGCCATTGGTTTCAATTTTCGTTTCTTTGCGATATAATATAAAATCCTACTTGTCAACACACATCACACGCACACATATTGAAATGTCTACAGTAAATTATACGACCTCATTTGCACATTTTTGGTTTATCAAGCAATTGGCATGATTTTTGAGTGAAATTGCGTGAAATCGCACTTCTTGAACACAAAACAGTTTATATCCGGTGCAACGCACACATTGTCAATCAGAGGTGTGTCTACAAAAAGTATTATGTGGTTAAGAAGGAAAAATGAGTCTGCGAGTACATTTTATGACATTGCAGCTAATCACAAATAGGATTTTTAAGTATTTCTGCAATGAAGCTACTCGAGGAAAACTATATCATTCTATTTCAAACCCACAAAAGAGGACTATTCACGCCTTGGGGATAAGCAAACGATCATTGCACCGCTGGATAGCGACATCTGAAATGTCTAATTCCAGTATTTTACACACGAAAATTAGGCCAAGAGTGGTGGATAATTTTGACAGAGAATTGATCCGCAGAGAAATTTGCAATATGTTTCACAATAATGAGGCAGTGACTTTAAGGAAATTGAAAATTTGGTTAAGAAAGAATAATGACATTGATATTTCCAAATCTACGCTATGGAGGACTATTAGGAGTTTGGGATTCACTTTTAGAAAATATGTTGGTGGTAGAAACCTTATTTGTGAGAAGCCTGTGGTAAAGTGGGATGTTATAAATATTTATAGGGGACTTAGTGTACTGACTGAGATCAGCTGTGAAGGTATATATATCTAATAAGAGTAGTGTATTATATATAACCTTACTTGCTGCCACATATATATATATCTCAGTCAGAATTATTCTGGAATAGTGTGATGACTACGTTGTATGTCTAGGGTATGTGTATGATGAAGTGTAAGTCATAACAACAACAGACAGATAAACAATTTAATTTATTCCACCACACTTGACAACACTGTGACACTCACATACATAAAACACTCTACAAGGATATCTTAAAGGAGTCACTGATAACTTTTCAAATAACAATATGTATTCATTGCTGTCATGAATGAATATGTGTCCTGATTCAAATACAAAGGGAACCAGGAATCACAATCAATTTTAATTACAAGTTATATGTACAGAATTTATCAATATGAATATTGTAGTGACATATATTATTAAAAGTATCATATGTGTGTCAGTTGTGTAGTAGTAATATGAGGTAATACTGGTTTTGTTTTGTTCAAGCTCTGTTGGTATTTGTCATCATGACTTCAATAGTTTGTCTTTATTGGAACTAGTATTGGAGATGTTCTCAGTTCCTGATATTAAAACAATTTACTTCCCCTCTTAAGTTTATGTTACAATGTTATTTTAAGATGGGGTACATAATGTTGAGCTCAGCTGGCCACATCAGCTTATCTTGTGTGATGGCGGCAGGAAAAGACTCCTCTGCTCGATTTCTCCCCTGGGCTCTGGAGACACCTCACTGATAGCTAAATGGACCAAGGAGTATGCTGTCCGACTCTGGATTCAGCAAAGCTCTGACCAGGTGCTGCTCAATAACGTCAAGACCACGGTCCCTGAAAACAAGAAGGATGTACCTTCTACTTCATAACTAATTTATACTCTCTTTTTACACTGAGCACAATACATCACAAACATTGAGTTCAGAGCGTTAGGCCAACTGTCAGCTTCATCTGAAATACTTTATACCAGTATTTCCCTCCCTAATGGTTACTACGCCTCTGCAATTCCAGCATTATTTCTGTCTAATCAATAATCTAGGTGTCAGTGTACTGTTTGGCCATTCCATGCCGTTTTACTTTCCTCCGACACCTTCTGTTCAGGCTGGAGCATTATAGGCTTTACATCATGTTTGCTACTGAACTACACATATATACAGGCATAAATTAACAATTCACATTCAATTTTCATTAAAAGATACTGAATGTTTCAAGCTTACCACAATTCATGGAAATACACAGATACGTTGACTAGCAATGAATTCTGGCACAAATACTGGCACAAATTCCCATCTGCTTATGTTCCAGGCTTTTATTTAGCAAAAATATGAGCTGGCTTCAACGCACTGTTGCTTTATCAAGCTTATTTGAACTAGTGGTCTCGAACTAACGCTCCTAAGTGATTATATCAGCGAGTCTGGCCAATGGAGCCACGTTTCGACAAGTGTTTGAAAAAATTTTACCTTCCTACGTCTCCCCTAACAACCAAGGATAGCATTTATAGTCCGACTAATCGTGTTTAGCCTTACATATCATTCCAGCCAATCAGTTCAAATGTAACTTGTGGCCCATTTCCCGTACAATGGTGGTTTAAAAAATCTACCACTGAGCGATTCTGATTTTGGGTGTTGTCTGACAGCACCATCATTTTATTTTGGCTATAACTTGGTAATTCCTAGACTATTTGCGTAACGTTTTACATATTCTTTGTCAGCAAGCCCTAAGGAACCCAAATATACAAATTTAAAAGAGCTAAGTGGCTGCGTTCAAAATATGCAATTTCTTCTACCTCCTGTTTCGAAGATGTGCTGTCTGGGTACTGTAATGTTTTCAAACGTAAACCCATCTAATGTTATCTTTTCTAATAAGAGTTTTTCAGGATTTAAAAACCTAACTCTGGGAAGGTTAGTGTTTTTATCACTGTCCGTCCGAAAAAGTTAGTGCATGTGGCCTTACACGCGTGATAGTAGTAATTGTGTATCGCGTTACGCTTGTTGGGGTGGCATTAATAGCGAAACGCGTGTTTAATTTTGCATGCGTTCGGCTTTCTGCCTCTCCCTTCTCTCTATCCTGCTTTATCTGTCTTTTAGTTACGCTGTGTATGGGATGAATGAAATATTAAATTTAGGTCATTGTTTCAGCTTGCGTGTCTCAAGTTTAGTACATGTTTCATTGAAGAAAGCGGGTAATAATATAGTAGGCTTTTACTATCAACGTGAAAGCGTTACAATTTGCAGACGAAGCATAAAACAAAGGGGATTTCGAGTACATTCCTTGTGACAGCACTGTTCTTTTACCATTTCTCTTTTCTTTATTATATGTATTTATTAGGCTTTATATTTACCTGATAATTTATATATGTGGATTAGAATATTTCACGACAAAGCCTCATATAGTTGCAATGAGAAGCAAATATTTACGCGAAGTCAGAGAAATGAGAAGAGATTGTTATGATTTTGTGTATTTAGATGAAACTTGGATCAATGCGCACCACAGTAATGAACGAGAATGGCAATCATCTGATGGGACAACTAAGAGACTAGTACCAAGCAGCAAAGGACAGCGCGTAATAATTGCACATCCACGAAGCAGCCATCATGGGCTTCTAAATAATACTGAACTCATATTTGTTTCAAAATCCACAGATAATTGGGATTATCATACAGAGATGAATGGCAAGATATTTCAAGATTGGATTGTGAATCATGTACTTCCTTCCTTGGATAGACCGTCGTGTTTGATAATGGACAATGCTTCATATCACAACGTTGTGGCACCAGAAGATAAAGTTCCTAATACATCAAGTACTAAAGATGTAATAAAGATTTGGCTGACCATAAACAACATTCCATTCAACGAAATGTCCCTGAAGCCTGAATTACTTGGAATTGTAAAAAAGACACAGCATACAAAGATATTTCACATAGACAAGGCAATCCATGAACATGGTCACAGATGTTTAAGATTGCCTCCTTACCATTCTCACTTAAACCCAATAGAATTAGTCTGGGCTAAAATTAAGGAACAGGTAGCAACAGAAAATAGAACGTTCAAATTAAAAGATGTTGAAATACTTATAAAAGCCGCCATTTCCAATATAGCCAGGGATTATTGGAAGAAATGTGAGAACCATGTGTTACAAGAGGAAGAGGAATATTGGAAGAATGATGGTTTGTCCTTCATTCAGCCGAGATTGATTATCAATTTCTCAGAGACATCTGATTATGATTCGGATGAAGTTTAATTTCTTTAAAGATGACCTTACCGTTATTTACAAGCACATTAGAGGAGCAACGTTCCATTACGATATTTATGTTCCGCAAAGAGGTGATACCTATTGAAATAATTAGATCAAGGAAGGTCCAGTTTGGTAGCGCATTAAATGTCAATGACAAACAATGTGACGAGTATCTCCCATGCAAATCATTTAAGAAATCATCTTCAACAGGTATTCATATGCAAACGTGATGGCCACATTATTGTAATAGTAGACACGCCTATGCCTAATCAATTCAAAGAATCTGTGCATGAAGTGGTAAAATTTCTTTTCTCGATACACAATAATTAGTATGCCGACAAAGATCAAAGGATTTCATCCGTTTATGTGAACTTGACAAGATGCACAAATATAAAGTATATATTTGTTGGGTCCAACCCAATATAACATCGTATGCAAAAAATGGCATTAATACGTTGGACGGTTAATCAGATAATTGCATTTGAAGTTGGGCAAAGCTAGTGAAACGTGCTATAGAACATAAACTAAACTAAAATGTGATTTGGCTTCCCCCAAGAGAACCTCACGAAGTTACGTTTTGTGTGGCAAAAATTTCATCTTCGCCAAAGGAGATCACGGACAGCCAGACTAATAGTTCAGTAGTCTATTTAAGATCTTTTTTAATCTCACAATGATAATGAAGTTCAATATTGTTCCTGGTATTGATAGTAACATTACTCCTGTGGTAGGGTACAGTGTTGCTATTATCTGCTCCACCTTCTGGCTCCAGAATCACACGTGTGGACGTTTTATTGTCTCTACAGATACGATTGTGTGCTCGTTCATATCTTCTTCTTTTTTATTCTTTAGAGAATTCAAAGACGTGTGAACAAGTGGCAACAATTAGATTCATCTGCCTCTTCCCTGCAAACTGTTAATAAGGCTCATACATGCATTGGCAATGTCACTAATGAACTTAAGACATTTTTCACCTCCGCCTTGTCGATGAATATTACAGAACACTCGGACACGCATGCACTTATTCATTTTTCGCTGATTGTGGAACGTGCTGTGGGTTTGAGGTTCCAGAGAGCCGCTGCAAATGTTGCGCGTCACATGATTTCTATTTTGGGCCTCATGTTCTAGCCTCGTCATGGCTTCGTATTTCATCGTTCTTTTACAGAAGAGGTAGGCATAATTAAGATCCGACCTACTGGTGTATGAAGGGGATTATGGGATAGATCTAGGTGACGGAAGGCGACAAGAAAAAATAATTTTAAATGAAGAAATTTCAGGTTTGCCCTATTCCGCCGGCATTTAAAAACCCTGTATCCCAAGGTTTGAAGGTAATTTTTTGTCCGCTTTACCAGATAAATCATGAGTTACTTTACGAAAGTTCACTTTCATTGATCGTGACCTACATGCGATAGGAACGCCATATTTTTCTTTGAAGTGAAGTTAACATTTACTAATTTATTATTTTGTTTAAATTTTCCGACGCCCTGCTGGCGGATCGTCCGGCAGAGATATCAATTACCAATAGGCTGGACTTATTCCAGATACCAGATACTATGAAGACGCGTCTTAGGTCAAAGATAATTCGAGGTGGTCATTTTGTCCATGCTGGAAACCACAAAAGCAAAACCTGCTGCTTCTATTTACTAGTCGTATCATTTATATTGTTTTGTTTTGTACTTGACTGATTTTTCGCATCTTTTTTCTTCCACTCTCTTTTATTCTTTGTTTGTCATTGACAAAGGCTTTATTGCCGTAACGTTTGCTCCGGCAAACCCATAGATGTTCAGACTCCCTCAGCAAGTGCCGAAGCGTATGAATGCCAGTTGTTCTTGTAGCGAGCTGTGATCATCTTTGGCCTTGGTCCTAGTTAAACATTTTACCTTTTTTTTGTACAGCGCTGTAAAAGTAAACAAATTTAAAGTAGAGGATTATCTTTAAATTTAAGTTATAGGAACGTAACAAAATTCAGTACAAATAAACAAATATAATCCAATTTCTCGTGCCATTTTTCTCACAAATGTTGCAGACAATAATTCTCGGATTTGTGTTTTCTAACGACAGATTCGTAACTATGTTAATATGACAAGGTGTCAATATTCAGTTTTGATCTGCAGAAAAAATCATCTAATTAGATCTCAATATGTTACTAAAGTAGCTAACAGAGGTTGTCATTTAACATTCAAGAACTGTTTAAAACATTTCAAAATACTCTTTCACCTGACAGGCGGCTTTGTGTGTGGGTGTGTTTTAAAAGTGCACTAGTCTGTACTTTAATAGCCTGTTCTTCTAAAAGTAGTATCATGTTAGCTGTCATGAACTTATTATTTTATCATCATCGGACAATATAAACTGTGGTGGAAATTAGCAAAAATTGTGAAATTTTCGTTGGTTGCGCTGTTATATTACTTAGCTTCCGGAGTGGGGTCGGTTGACGTTTTCTTCATCTGCTTTTGGTTCCCACATGTGCCTTGGACCTTACGTCTCTACAATAGTCAAGCATGGTGGCTGTAACACGGCTCAGGCATAAGGCTGAGGTAATTACAAATGTTGTCAAGCGTCTTCTAGACCTGTCTGATATTGGTGTCTAGCGTAGACTGCTGGGAACTACTACCACAAAGTTAATGTTGAGTTCCGTCACTGCTAGCACCTTAAACCACAAACTGAAATGAGACAAATGTCTCTGCTAAGCATTGGGTCTCCTAACATAGTCATCAGGCGACCTCCGCTTCCATCCACATATCCACATCTTCCTCAAACATTTATCTGCTCTCCGCGTTATTTGATTACATTTATATATATATATAGACTTAATCTACTTCCATACTCGTGACACCGACAGACCCAGGTTGCTACTTAGAGGAAAAGCCCAATCAGAAGCAGTCAATTTTAGCATCTCAATACACATTATCTCCCAATAACCGTCTGTCATCCGTATTGGAACCTGAACAACATGGTTTGTGGCAATTATCTGCTACCAATGTCCCCGTGTCAAGCGTTTATTCAGTCCAGCCGTCTTGCTACTTACGGCCATCTTTTCTGTCGGCCGGAAGATGTTACATAAGTTAGTAAACAAACAATTTGCTCCTGCACAAATAAGAGTCAATGTTGTTTCAGAAACAGGTCATGCGGATAGGTAATACTAAGGGAGTGACAAGTAGGACACGATTGTTATGAGTAAAATCATAACATATCTATCGGCATCAACAAGACTTGTTTATGGACCAGCTTGTTGATATTACGTTTCCTGGGTTACTCCCGGAAGTACGTCATTGTCTTTTGGATAAATATTGTAGACGTCTTTGCCGGCTGCCCTTAGCAGAAGTGGGCGATACTTCTAGGCTTTTCTTACGTGTTCCTGAGTGTGAACGGACTCATAATTGTCCAGCTCCTATATGTGTGCTCTTACTACAGAGTTATAAAGATTTACTTCAGCTAGATCGTCCATCTGCTTCATGGAGTCTATGCTGGATTGATATATTAGGACAAGTGAATGCTGTATGTCAAGGAAAGAGTGTGGAAATATTAAATAAAGTATACAGAAACATGTCGAAGACATCTTGTCCATAGTCGACTGACTAGCGACGTTTTCAAGACTGGCTAGGTCATGCCATTGTCGTACATGAATATTGGATGCCTGTTCATTGGAGCTTGTTCATGTAAATAAATATATATATTTGTCTTCACGTCCAAACCGGCCTTGAGGACTTCTTTACTGTTGGAGACTTAAACAGGTATTTTAAAAGTCTACATAAAAACTGTTACCGGCATGATGGAATGCCGTGTGGAGTTCACACAAGTAAAATGAAATATTATGGGAGGGATCTCTCCGAAGTTGTATACCCTAGACAACACAATAAAAAGAAATAACTACCCATAACAGTTGGGGGCACCAAACCGAAGGATCATCGATCCACAGTATGAAGAAAAGTAATTTTCAGAAATAAGTAAAGACGTCGCCTGCAGTTTGTGCCTTGTTCCATTTTTCAAAGACGGCGCACTTTATTGTCTGCTAGATTGTGAGAGGTTTTGCGGCAAATTTTACAGTGCAATCCTTACGTGTTCCAATTAATAAGTGAACATATATGAAGCACATCTTTTAGACTGCATCCTGCTTCGTTTCTTCTTCTTCTTCTCCCTCGTTCGTCCTGAAAAGGACGTTGGTTGCGTTGTGTCTGTTTACAGCGAAGCTGCGATATCTGCGCCTTTCGGCCGACACATCCGACTTCAGCACGGCATTTATTGGGACCGGGTTTGCTTTTCCTCTTCGATCCCTACTCTCTCAGCCAGACTGTAGTGATGCAGCTTGTTTCCAGGACCACCACTTGGAGGTGGAGTAGGGTTCTTGGTCAGCTCTGATTCGCTGACCCTGACGCAAGCAGTCAAGCTATGGGTCGCTGACTGCATTCTCTGTTACTGCGTCTTTGGGTCCTCTGCTTCGTTTGAAGTTTCGAGTTTTCTGTCGTGTTTCAAGACAACGACAGACCACAAAGGAGTCTGGTTCGTGTCAGCTGTGTCAGTATGCCAGACCTAACGTTTGGTCTTTGCGTTCAGTTCTCATCGGTGCTGCAAGGAACAGACGGTGGAACTAGGAGGATTTTGGGTTCTGGCAATACGATAAGTCACGTTTTAGCTACATACAGCCTGTGTGGCTGGATTATTTTATTTGCCAGCATATTTTGTTTCTCCTTGTTTCATGTTTCAATGTCGTTGTTGTATCTATAGTGTGGGAGGTTGACGGGACCTGTAATTTGTTTTCAATACCGACATATGTCTGGTCAAAAAGAATTCACTGGCGGTCTTTAGTTTATGCATCTGTGTAGTCCAAATTGAAGGGCCGGCGAACATTGCTGTGTGGGATACTACCTCAATTGAAGTATACAGATCCATTTTTTTGTCTAGTTGTGCAGTATTGTTAATTGTAAAGTTTGTTTTTGTAGTACAGTTCGTTGTAATTTTTTATTCAGGTTTCTACATTATTGTTCGGAACATTGTTGATCTAACCTTGCTATCCTTGATTTAATAGATGTCATAAATGTTGTAAATTCGTGCTGTATTTTCATAAGTGTGGTAGAGCTACATTTGATTAATTTGTTCAAATTTATATATTTCTGCCTCAGTTCTCTATTTGCATTTGCTTCTGTTAGCTCTGGTCACTGTATTCTGTCATCCTGTTTGTACGTTTCTTTTAATGCTCCATATTTATAACATCTATAGTACTTTTTACTATTACATGCAGTTGGGTGATTTTGAATTGGTGAAATAAGTATTGAAAATATTATTCACAGATTGAGAATATTATAAATTTACTTTATTGGTTTGCTATTGAAAAGCACAATATTTGTAAATCATGGCAACCTTGAAAGATTTGGTAAAGGTTGGTAAAGATTTTGGTTTGGAGGGTGATGCTTTAAAAACCTATGTAGACAAGGAACTCATGAGACTTGAAGAAAAGAGAGGAGAAGAATTAGCTGAAAAAAAAGACAAGAAGAATTGTCTGAAAAAAGGAGAGAAGAAGAATTAAATGAAAAAAGGTGACAAAGTGAAATAGCTCTTGAGGAAAAAAGAAGAGCAGAAGAGATGGCTATTAAAAAAGAAAAATTAGCCTATGCTCAAGCGGAAATCTAATCTTAACAAGAAATCAGATTAGCTGAATTGGAACTTGAGAAATTAAGATTACAGCAACCACATGTTAATCCTATGAATGGTGATACTGGTAGAAGAGACCATACTGCTCATTGTAAGATAAATTTGCCAAATTTAACTCTAATATCGGCGGTATTTCATGCTTCCTCAGCAGATATGAGACGTATTGTCAGGAGTTTAATATTGATAAAACTATCTGGTCTAGTAGGCTCATGAACCTATTAGTGGGTGAAGCATGTACTGCAGTTTGTACCATGGATGAACAGTCTAGAAAAGACTATGAAATTGTGAAAACTTTGCTACTTAAGAAGTATCAACTGGATGAAAATGGCTATAGGTTAAAATTTAAATCACTACTGCCAGATTCAGCAAAAGATTTTACAGAATTTATTTCATCCATTAAGATGTACTTTACTAGATGGATTGACCTATGTAAGATTGAAAAAACATTTGAGGGACTATCTGATTTAATTCTGAGAGATAAAGTTTTGTCTTCAATTAGTGGAGATTTTTTATCATTTTTGCAAGAAAGGAAATCAGAAAATTTGACTATTTTTGAAACTCTTGGTAGACAATTCCAAGTCGCACATCCAAATAAGAGTCTAAGTAAAAATAACATTATAGATTCCTTGCCAGTGGCATCTGCTAGGATGGTCAATTATAACACACCTAGGCAGAGGTCAAATAGCATTGATAAGAACTACAGAGTCAATCAGAATGTTCAATATGGCAATAATAGAGGCAGATATAATTTTAATAGGGAATTTGAACAGCCGCAGAGATATTACAACTCTAATGATGATGGTTATTATGGACCACAGTTATCATTTAGATCCAATGATTACCAATACAGAGGAGGATATAATGCCAGATCAAGCAGAGAACACAGGTCATTCCATATGAATAATGACAATTATGGTAATAACAGAGGTTCTTATCAGAACAATAATTTTAGACAGTCAAGGAACCCAGAACGTGCAATTGCTGTCGTAAATGTGAGTGACAATAATACAAGTCAAAATAATGGTTTTTCGCTCATGCGAATGCTTATAGTGTCGACCTATCCAACAGTGCTAATTGTACTGAATGTAGTTCTTTATTTCAGCTACAGAGAGTTCCTAGGCTACGGTGCGGACACCCTTTGCCAGTGATGTCCTCCTATAATGGGACAGGATCAGTGAGATTTGGTAATGGTTTTGTGAACAACCAGCTTGTCTCTGTACTCAGAGACAATGGATCAGCCACTGTGGGAGTTCGCAGTTCATTGGTCGACTCTGCTGATTACACAGGAGAGGTGGTCTAATGCATTACCTTTGGGGGTACAGTGGAATGTTATCCCACTGCAGAAGTGTTTTTAGATACCCCTTATTTCACGGGCAGGACTATGGTATGTCTATTGTCAAGACCTGTGGCTGGGATAATTTCAGGTAATGTCCCTGGACTTCGTGCATGTACTGATGATGATATGGTGAGGTGGGAGAAGAGACGACATGTATATACTGCCAGTATTGATACTGCCAGAGCTCAAGCTCTTGGGCATCTACATGCTCGGGTACAAGTTCATACTCAGAGTGACATTATTTTGGATAATGAAGGTGGTGATGGTAACAAGTTTCTTCCTCCCATTATTGAGGAATCTATTGATGATTTCCAAGAGGTCGATAAATCATCAGAAGTCTATTTTGACTCCATTGAGTCACTGATTGATGATACTATGGAACCAACTTCATCCTTCAAGGATGATGTGGTGCCCGGAATGGTTAATGACAATGTTGCTCATATGAGACCATCCGCATCTATTATTGATGTTGTGGTACCTGACATTGTTAATGTCGATGGTGGTCTCAGGTCAGGGGTATTTTGGTGGTGTACCCTTCAGTCAAAACTATATGATTGGCTGTTTGTTTTTCTTTTGGCCATGGTCATTATAATATATGATGTCTCTTTTTCTTATAGGGACTTCATGGATACTGATATTGCTTCCGCTTTTGTATTCCAGATGCTGACATCCCATGACTTCATGTGGTATGTGCTTGTCGCTACATTGGGTTGTGTGGCGCTTTTAACATTACTATTTTTCTTTTCAGACTATGTAGCTCGTGTTTCACCATGCGGGGATCATGATAACGTCATACATGTTCCTTTGCAGGGATGTGAATGTTTTCTGTTCTCTAATCATGTACGGGAGATCTTTTTTCCGTATGGTACTTATGATGAGGCTAATAGGGTTGTCCATCCTAATGCTTCAATGTGCAGTACGCACACATCTACAGACTATACTTTGACTATGTGAATTGCTCTGTGATTTGCGGACCATTTGTCTAGGTTAGATTCTCTGCTTAGTGGAATATCTACTGCTATTTTTATTCGCAGGATGCGAAATGTTTTCTTTGCTTGTATTGACTTCATTGCTTATGGTCATGATAATTCTCTTTCATCTTATTTAGAATGATAAATGTCAACGGAATCCATTCTTTGTTGAACACCTTACGCTGTCACAATATTACTGCTAGACCTTCCAAAACCAGAACAGGTTATACTGAAATTACCTTTCTTGGTCACAAAGTAGGAGGTGGTTTCTTAAAACCTGAAGATTCTACTGTTTCCAAAATTCTGAATCTTGATATTCCTCGAACAAAAAACAAATTCGCAGTTTGTTTTGCCTCGTAATTTTCTATAGACGATTTCTACCCAGTTTTTCAGATATAACTTCAGTTCTGTCTGCGTTAGTGAAAAAAAATGCTCCAAATAAAATAATATGGTCTCATGCGTGTCATGTTGCCTTAAACGTGATCAAACGTGCCTTCTCGAAATCTCCAATATTAAGATTACCTGACATTCGATATCCTTTTGTTCTCAGAGTCGATGCGAGTAATTCAGCGATCGGGGGAACATTAGTGCAGGAATTTGAAGGCCACATGCACCCGGCTATGTATGTCAGCAGGAAATTGACGCCTACAGAGCAGCGATATCCAATCGTCGAGAAGGAGCTACTGGCGATTGTTTTTGTATTCAACAAACTCCATAGGTATTTGATGGGAGCCCACTTTACTCTGGAGACAGACCAGAAAGCCTTGGCATATCTTCAGACAGCCAGATTCACGAATCAAAAAACAGCCAGAGCCTCGTTAGCGCTCCAGCCTTACGACTACAGCATCAAGGCTATAAAAGGCAGTCTCAATGTGGTTGCAGACGTCCTTTCGAGATGTGCCAAAGACACCACGTCATCTATCAACTCAACAAATCCAGATGATGCACGTAATTTAATGTGGTTCATATGTGTACATTGAGATGTCCTGTTCAAGAACTTATCGCTTCAAGAACCACGTAATCTAAGGTCACTGAGTGGATTGTACAGTTATTACAGGGATTTTATGTCAATGCGACCCGCACAGCAACATGATGATGCTGAATCCTGGATCACTCCATATCGTGTAGTATATCATTGGACGTATGACACTTCATAGAGACATCATGCAGTCATGTCCATACGCAACATCCAGCTACAGACTGTGAAACATACCATATGTGCAATGGTTTCAATTGAATCATTTCTAAACATTTTCGATACACACACATTTTGTGGTAAAAAGACTTTATGCTATGCTTTCAAGGGACATAACTCAAAAATGAAAGTCACACAAGTATTCAAGGGAAGTAACAATAATATTTGGAATGGAACTTATTTCGGATAATTCGCTACAAAGTTTGATCACTTATAGATTCTTCTTGTTACATTATTGTATGGACGATAATCATGGACAAACTCAAGGATGGATTTCTACATTCAACTTATAACCGTATATGATCATTTGCACGGGATTGAAATGACATTACCTTAAATACTAACATTTTTCCATACAGGACTGGAAAGTGATGGATTTAATTACACTTGAAATTGACTTCTTAACAAAATTTATGTCACACTAGTCTTTAAGACATTGATGCGTTTTACGCTATTCTATAATTATGATTTCTTCACTGCTCAGATTATGTGTATGACACAGTATTGTCATATCATTCACAATCACACAAAACTTTATGCATTTGACAATGTGTAGCAGTCACACACCTTAGTGGTTAAGTGTCTGTCTCACTTCATCTATTATTGAATTATATTATTATTAATGCTTTGCATTAATGTTACATTGATATGACATTATGTGACTAAGTTACACGACGAGACAATAGGTGTTCCTGACGGAATGAAGTATGAGAATGCAAGGTATGATATGGTTATTTGGTTGTTACATGTTGACTGACTTTGTCATAGTTACCTCATTCTGATGTTAAATTGATTTGCGTCTTTCGTAGACATTGGTGTTAGCAGTATGTGCTATATTCCACACCTCGTGTGTTAAATTGCCTACATTGTGGCACAAAAATAGGTTTTATGCAATGTCATACCAGCATTGACATTTGATGTTACCATCTAGTCACGTTGGTGGGGTTTACCCACAACAGTAAATAATGAAAACGAAGTTTTCATTATTTGACGGGGGGGGGGGGGGGAGGGGAGTTGTTATGAGTAAAATCGTAACATATCTATCGGCATCGACAAAGCTTGTTTATGGACCAGCTTGTTGATATTACGTTTCCTGGGTTAGTCCCGGAAGTATGTCATTGTCTTTTGGACAAATATTACAGACGTATTTGCCGGCTTCACTTAGCAGAAGTGAGCGATACTTCTAGGCCTTTCTTACGTGTTCCCGGGTGTGAGCGGACGCATAATTGTCCAGCTCCTTTATGTGTGCTCTTACTACAGAGTTATAAAGATTTACTTCAGCTAGATCGTCCATCTGCTTCATGGAGTATATGCTGGATTGATATATTAGGACAAGTGAATGCTGTATGTTAAGGAAAGAGTTTGGAAATATTAAATAAAGTATACAGCAACATGTCGAAGACATCTTGTCCATAGTCGACTGACTAGCGACGTTTTCAAGACTGGCTAGGTCATGCCATTGTCGTACATGAATATTGGATGCCTGTTCATTGGAGCTTGTTCATGTAAATAAATATATATTTGTCTTCACGTCCAAACCGGCCTTGAGGATTTCTTTACTGTTGGAGACTTAAACAGGTATTTTAAAAGTCTACATAAAAACTGTTACCGGCATGATGGAATGCCGTGTGGACTTCACACAAGTAAAATGAAATATTATGGGAGGGATCTCTCCGAAATTGTATACCCTAGACAACATAATAAAAAGAAATAACTACCCATAACAAAGATATGATAAGATAACCGTGAAACGATGAGAGCGTAAACAATAAACAATGACATGTTGCGCTTAGCTGTGATGGTTCGAGTAAGTTAGGCCGGAGAAAATAGTAGACCAGAAAAGAGAATGAACGTATTCTGTTACATATGATTTTACTGGACTGAAGTGGCATGACAAGGTCACTAATGTGTAACTGATGACAAGAACCGGACAAGTGTCAGTGGAATAAGAGATACAAGTGTCAGTGGAATAAGAGATACAAGTGTCAGTGGAATAAGAGATACAAGTGTCAGTGAAATAAGAGATACAAGTGTCAGTGGAATAAGAGATACAAGTGTCAGTGGAATAAGAGATACAAGTGTCAGTGGAATAAGAGATACAAGTGCCAGTGGAATAAGAGATACAAGTGCCAGTGGAATAAGAGATACAAGTGCCAGTGGAATAAGAGATACAAGTGTCAGTGGAATAAGAGATACAAGTGCCAGTGGAATAAGAGCTACAAGTGCCAGTGGAATAAGAGATACTAGTGCCAGTGGAATAAGAGATACAAGTGTCAGTGGAATAAGAGATACAAGTGTCAGTGGAATAAGAGATACAAGTGCCAGTGGAATAAGAGATACAAGTGCCAGTGGAATAAGAGATACAAGTGCCAGTGGAATAAGAGATACAAGTGCCAGTGGAATAAGAGATACAAGTGTCAGTGGAATAAGAGATACGAGTGTCAGTGGAATAAGAGATACAAGTGTCAGTGGAATAAGAGATACAAGTGTCAGTGGAATAAGAGATACAAGTGTTAGTGGAATAAGAGATGAAAAGAAGACGCTGGCAATGAATAGGTCACATAATGTGGAAGCATGTTGCTAGCGTTACAAGGCAGTTCTTACAGAACTAGAGACGGAAATGAAGGGAATGAAAAAGCCATGGAATGAACTTGAGCTAATAGCGCAATGAGCGCATTCTCCGTATTTTCCCGAAAAGCTGGGGTATATGTAGTAAAATCTGCGAGAATAATCGCTCATTTTAGTAAGATTTTAGTCATAAAATGATAATAAATAAACCCGCCCGATTGTGTCTGACTATGATCCTCTCACACGCCAGCATAGCGCTGAATTTTGTGCCATGGAACGGCTTAGAACCGACCCCGCAGTTTAAACCTCCTCGCTTTCCTTGTGACGTATATTTTTAACATTTTGCCCGATCTGATAGAGACTGTGGCAAGACTTATAATTAACGATTTTGCGGAAATGTGCCGCCAAACTACTGTCTGAATTAACGTAATATTTTGACTTTAACGCGTGTAATAAGTAGTAATTCTTACATTTTTTGGTAGTGTAACACGAGACAATACAAATATTTAACGCCTATTCAAATACCCGCCGCGCAAAACCCCGCTTCGCTTGACACGTTGCGCCATACATATATACACGCTGTGGCAAAGCCAACAGAGGCAAACACGCAGACAATTTTATTTCCTCCTCGCGCTAGTATTTCTGACGTCACTAAAACAAGTAGTTATTTGAAAATACATGCTAGCGAGAGATGAAGGGGGGAAAAGATGGCTGTCTTGTGTAAAATTTTTATTTGACGATTGACCGTGACAAAATTGAAAATCTAAACCATAATGAAACTGACCATAAAAATCATATGATAGTATAGCTTAGAGTCCACTGAGCAAGAATGTGTTTTAAATAATATGGTAGTCCCAGTATTAGCCAAGTTATTGAGAAAATACTAAATGTCTACGGACGCACGACCAGACAGACTGTTGTTCCTGCTTGTTTTTTTTTCATAACGTTAGTGGGGACGGCAGCTTAGAAAAGAGGCATTGAGGTATTCAAATTTGCTTGGGTAACAAGAGTATAGGAGGGAAAGGGGAGCGGTAGGAAAATGTAATTTAAAACTAAACATCTTTTTGTATTGGCATAACTAAAGCAGACTGGCCAATCGACTACCAGGCGCAGATTTTGTTTGGAATTATTTTTGTTTTTCAAAAACTACATTTGAATTCTGGTAGTCGCAAGCTTTCGATTAGCCAGTGCTAATAAATATTAGCAAAAGGCTTTCACTATTCATTGCCAGTTGAACAAAACTTTTCATTCAAATACGCTGAGATCAGCTGTGGTAATTGTAAAATTAAATAAAGAAGTATTCACAGTCTGGACAGTGCAGAAGAAACTGAGGCCACTTCTTTGCAAGTCAGCGTCATTTGTTTATATTTCTTGAAATTTTGGTAAGAATGCTTTATGAATTTAATATGTTTAATCCCCCTGCCAAAGTTAGATTCTGCTATTGGGAAAAGTGAAGGACGTGCCGGGAGCAGACATTGTTGAGTCCTCACATTGAACTGTATCTAACTGATGTATGTTGTCATGATTGTGTTTTCATATTATTGCATTAGAATATTAGTAAGCCTCTGTGTTCCATGAACACTGTTTAACATGCCTGAAGCATTTATTTTTAAAAAAAGAAAAGAAGAGAAAATCATACCAAAGGAAATGTGGTTACTCCACATTATTTTATTGAGGAAAACTATGTAAACGTACAGTGGCGTATCTGCCATAGGGACCTGAGGTGTGGTCACAGCAAGGTGGGAGTCATGTATAATTAGGGGCGAGTGCACCTGTAATGCACGCGAGGCTGACCCCATAACGCCGTAGGAAAATAATAAATATAATAAGTGATCAGATATAAAAGGCCAGGGTGTCCTTTTGTTGCAGAGGTTTTATTTCCTGTTGCCAGCTGGTAACAGGAAACCTGCTGAGTGAGAATAAAGCCATCAAGTCTCCGACCATTCGTTTATGCTGTCAAAAGATAACGGGAGGAGCGTGGGCATTTTGAGAGATCGAGATTTTCTGCAACTTCATACTGTATTATCATTCTACAAGGAACCCCAGGTGATGTGTTAAGCATCTGGGTATATCTGACACTTTCGTTTAATAAACACTGGTATTTCAAATCATACTCAGGAAGTTTATGGTGTGTGATGAAACTACAGCCCCTCATACACAGTGACTCTCCCTCTTAGATGAATAAAGTGTAAGCTGTGAACATTCCCACAGGAAAGATATATATTGACTTTATAGTTAGTGGACAAAGAGTCCAGATATTTTAGTTGATCTTTTCTGTAAACTATCTTGTCCTCATTTTCAAAGACCTGTCCAAAAGATATGGCTGGACAGGCAGATTAAATTGTACAGAAAAAATATTTATTTTAAAGAAAAACTTAACCATTGGTTTTATTCACTTCCTCATAGAAAATTAAAGATTTTTTGTGTTGTGTACCATCATTTCATTTCTCCCCTAGACACTAGGTACATCATACACCAGACACTAGAGCCAAAATAGTGACCGTGTGAGATCTAGGGAGGTAGCGTTAGGTTCTCTGCACATAATTCATCATCATCATTTATAAAGTCAGGGGCCTACATGTGCTTGACCTCACACGGTTAATACATACAGGGATTTCATTCTTTTAGGATACCATCATAACCTCCCCAGCAAATCAAACTTTGCTACAATAAATAGATCGTGTTATATGTCGCAGAGACTTCATGAGTGTACGTTAGAATTGTCAGCAGACTTGCTTACATATAAACTTTATTGTGTTATTGAGAAATGGAACTTAGTGTAATAAAACTGTGTAATAAAACTCTAATTAACACATTAACCCAGAGTTTTGCTCACTTGGAAACTATTATAATTCCGTTCGATGTGTGAATTATCATGCAATATTATTACATTGTTGAATCACAGACATACGCAACAGGGCTCTCTATATATAAAAGACTCCAGGGGTCTCTTAATGAGACAAACTAGAAGACAACCATTGCTCCCTCGGGCATGTCGTACAAGACGACTTCTATGAAGCTGTGCATGAGGCTGGCAGCCTCATCATTGAAAATAAATGGTACAGAAACCGCCGCTGCAGAAGAATCTACATGAATTGTGAAGCCTTCATGCGAGATAACCAAGGTGATGGCTCCAAGCTCCATGTGGAACAAACAAGAAAATTACAATCAATATTTATAAAGTCCCAGCTTTTTCTGTCCCAAACGCTAAGGGATGCAACTTTGGTTGAAAGTTAGACATTTATTGTATTGTTTCCCTTACATGTACTCTACCGAAAATAGTAACACTCGACAAAGAAAAGTGCGCTAATGACGGTGTGAACAAAAATATGTATAGAATGTGTCAACTACCAATTTATGCTGTGGATTAAATCACGACACTAATTCAATACTTGGCTCACTCCGCTAGGAGACGACCACAACATGAAATGGTTGACACAGAAAGATAACACTTTCTACAGGAAATCCCTTTAAATAGAACACTGTACACAGTATAGCCACACACGGCTGAAAACAGTATGGAATACTTATAACACTGCCCGAGAAACTTCTCGAATTAATATATCAAATTAATCTCACACATGACAGTATAACAGTACATACAAACTCAGTACTGAAAATCGCTCACTATGGCGAACCAGAACTACAACAATTGAAAGAAAAACTCAATCCACTGGCAAATTATACCCGATGGCCTGACAATAATATCACTAGACACTAAACCACTCCAGAATTATAATTATGTCCAACAGAATAAACCACTATAGCAAACTCTAGGCCATAATCCATATTCAGTGAAAAGGGAATCAACACACGTCCGTATCGGACAGGCCAAAAAACTCTCTCTCCGCCTTTCCCGCTTAATCTATCTTCGACTTCCGTCCTCTTCACGTGACTCCTTCGTTTTTCAAGAAGTTATCGGGGTTGCCAAAACTCGCTGATAACGATGTCACCAACCTAGTTTTTCTGCCACCAGAAAATATGCCGTGACATCCATTCCCCCCCCCCCCTTAAGAAAAAAAAACGTAGTTTTCTTCTATCGGAGGAGTCCTCGCCCGACCCCGTACGGAGTTGGGACGAACCTATGCCATGACAGCATCTCCTCATCTGCCTAGAGAGTGCCATAGTTCTCCACCACCATTGTCGTTCCTGCCTTCTCAACCTATCCACAAACACAATATGAGCATGAACTAAGCTATCCCAGGTACTGGTAGTCGTGAAAAATAACAACGACTGTCCACACCTGGTATATCTAAACACAATATATAGTACATTCATAGTTATTTTTATGTAGGCATACAACCCAAGAGGAGCTTTCATTGCATTGGGAAATATATGGAGATCAAGAGAAATAGGATCCAACACGAAAATAAGAATCTTCAACTCAAATGTGAAGTCAGTCCTATTGTATGGCTCAGAGACATGGAGAACAACAAAGACAACAACCAAAAAGCTACAGACTTTCATAAATGGGTGCTTGCGTAGAATAGAGGGATTAAAATGGTATGACAAGGTTACCAACGTGGAACTGATGACAAGAACTAGACAAGTGCCAGTGGAACAGGAAATGAGAAGAAGACGATGTCGATGGATAGGACACACACTGAGGAAACCTGTTGATAGCATTACAAGGCAGTCCTTGTTCTGGAACCCCCAGGGCAAGAGAGGCAGAGGAAGACCAAGAAGTACATGGAGAAGAGAGTTGGAAACAGAGGTGAAAATGATGAGGAGAACATGGAAAGAACTTGAGATGATGGCACGTGACAGGAGGACTTGGCATGTGTTTGTTGAAGGCCTATGCTCCTTTGGGAGTGGAGGGTTATGAATGAATACAACCCAATAACTAATCTCCTAGCATAGACAATCATTTTTACATGCTATAAATATACATTATATTCGATTCTAGTGCAGATTGCCTTTATGGCACCAAAATACGTACATTGCAAAGCATAACATAGTACCGCATGAACATGCATTGCAACGCATCACCTGATCTTTACACGTTTACAACACACCTCTAGTACTAGCACATGTAAATTAGTCCCATCAGACTCCTCAATACATTATCAAGTTGTACAGGAGACTTATATTTTAAACAAAATGGTACTGGTTGCGTGGGTCAGACTCCCCTGTTCGGTTCGCTTTAACCGAAAGACACTACTCGCACGCGAAACCAATACCTCGCTATTCCTGGACTATCAGCAGGTGGTTATGAAGCAACGACATGTCCTTCCACCTTACTACATCACGCGCACCCCACCTATTCGCTGAAGTCACACGTGCCATTTTGGTATTGTCGCGCAACGACAATACATCCACAAATCTAACCAGCGCGACCTCATCAAACAGTCATCTGAGTATGCGCCAACTAGCACTCAGGGGAACGTTACGCACCCAAACTGTTCGATCACCAGCTATCGGACCCTCGTATAAGTTCCTACTGCTCCAAATAATGTCACTTGGTACTTACCGCGAACCACGTCTGCGATGTACCTTCTTGTCAGGTGGCGATACGTCGACCCCCTGATCATCCGTCTCGGGACTTTGGTGTTGCGGAGCCTCTGCTCCAACCACACCCACGGCACTATGCACTCCCCGTACATTGCCGACGATTAAATCGGCAATCGGATCCTCGAGGACGAACGCGTAAACTCTACCCGAGAGGAACGGAGTGTCCACATTAATACTCGCCTGGGGGTAAGACTCAACTTTGCCCCCAAACGTGGTGCACTTTACAGTTTTGCCTGTAAGGCAGGAGTCGCCGATACACGACCGACGCACCCCAATTGTGCTGCATCCAGTATCCCTCAACACCCGGACTGGCTTATTCTCCACCTTGCCTTCGTGGTGAATCACCTTGCCAGTCTCATGGACTGCCGACAGACATGGTACCGCATGCCCGCATTGAAGCACTAACCTCTCGTTCGCGTAGAACAGAGGGCGACACCCCGCACAGTCCTCACTGTTTCAAGTTATTTGCTTATGTTTGTATCATAAGAATAATTGTGTCTTTACCTGCGATGTCAGGTTGATTAGGGGTTGTCTTCCCTTGTTTATTCATTCATTGTGTTTGACCTGTAGGGTCAGAGGTTGACAGTTCGGCGTAGGCCTATGGGAAGGTTTTTTAAGCGGGAGTGAGATATACTTCCGGGAAGCCGGGAGGTCCTGTTTTTCTGAAGGGACCAAGAGTCCATTGTTTTTCGGGGAGAATCTTCGAAGTAACTGCTATGGCAGTTTTCCCCAGTGAATCTCTGTGCGTCGGGATGACGACAGAATTCCTTGTTTAGTTCTGAGGATTCATTTTCCAGGTAATACCGACCTTTATGCATTATTACGCTTTTCGGTGGCAGAACATGTAAAGGATTACCTAGGGTGAACAGCAGCTCACTGATCCGCCATTTCAGAACTTATATATTTGTGCTCGAGGTAGCCATCCAAGACTGTTAGTCTTATATTGTCCAGAAATCCAGTGACGAAGATATATTGTGGGAGCCGCAGATTGGCGGAACTTCTATCTACAATAAGTATTACTGCAGGGTTGATGATAACCTATTTAACAGAAGTACACGGCCGACGTCAGAACGAGGCCTGTGCTTTCGGCTATTATACTACAGCCTGATATGTGCAATTGGCGGGGAGTGCCAAGTTGCACCTATGTGTCATAGTAACTAAGGCATCTGACGCGTTTAGTCAGAGACGCCAAGGGCGACGCTACGAACTGTCATTATTGAAGAACTTTGCTATTGACCATGCACGTCTATTCTGATGTTTACCTTTTTGAATGCCAAATGTATACCTATCGATGTCAGGTCAGCATGACCTTGTTACACTGACTGTTCCTGTTGATATTATGTGTGTTCCCGTCAATAAATGTCTTGAAACATGCCTGCAGTGTCAAAGCATCCTTGATTACTGCATGTGAGAGTATGGGTTGCAGGATCTACATCTATACGAGCCTAAACACATTCGCGCCTTCATTCGCACCCACACTCAATTCATCATACGCTCGCACTACACATCTAACAACATGTATACTGTCTTGGGCCAGTGATCACATCAACAAAGAAAAAAAGACAGTTACATTTCTGGTGGACCAGTTACGTGGGCTCTTATGATACATTTCTTGTCGCCAATGTGGCCTAGAAACTTACATTTCTGATGGACCAGATCTGTGGGTTTAAAAAGAACAGAGCGAGCATTTGACATTATTGTTGACATTTATGGATCCAGAAATTTACATTCCTGGTTGGCTGTTACATGTATGATGTCTCCAGTTTTGTCGAGAAAGTTACAAGAAGGACAAGTACACATTACACTTCTGATCTGTGGGTCTAAGCTACACACGGGACAGCCGTAACACACACAGCGCTAATTCTACACTTGCAAGTTTTGGCTACAACAGGACAGATATAGGTCATCAACGGTTGACCCAAATAAACAGTACGAGCATTTATATTATAATGCTACATAAAGCATAACAAGACATGTACTGAAGTTAACTACTAGGCATTTGCTACGTGGACCATAACTGCATAGAAGGCGGGTTCCTATTGTAAACAGTACTGCTGGTTGTTACACGTTTCATTCAACAACAGACTTTTCTAGGTCAGAGCATTCAAGCTACATTGTTGGAGGTCAAGTGTCTGTAAACAGTACGTGGAAATAGTAAACATTCAATGTGCAAGCCCTAATTTGAGAAGGTCATAGTAACTTTGGTTCGTGAATACCACTTTATGTTACAGTGGATTTGACGTTCAGTGCGCGTTTGACATTTCGTTTCTGTGTTCGCAAGGAGCAAGGAATTTATTTTAGTTTCAGCTGTGACTGAACTTGTTCTGCAACACATTGAAATTGATTGCTATATATGTTTATGTTATTTCTACTGTTTTTTGTGTATTTTTCTGCGGGTTTTTCGGTTGGTGGGTCTTACGGTAAATATGCCACTTGATCGAGGCTTACTGTAAGCGTTCTGTAGGTGCAAATTTTCTTAATTTGGAAATTTGCTAGTGACAATTGGTCGCTATTGATGTTAGCTGTGATGTAATTGTACTTAACGTTGTTTTTGTAATATTTTGTCTGTTTTTCAGTTTTGATTGTCGATTTGTTTTGTTTGTATTCTGTAGGTCTCTCCTTTCTTGTGTATTTCTCTACACATTTTTGGTTAAAACAGTGTTGCCATTTGTATTGTTTTGTATCTTTGTCTTTGTATTTTTTTTTTTGTTTGTACTACATTACTGTCATACACAGTCTACATACACATACTTGGTCATGTTTTGATATTATTGATAAGATAGACTCTTCATATAGAGTTTCTTAATAAATATTATATAAGATATTTATACAAGTTCTTTGATAAAAGACTTGTTATCTACAAAGATTGAGACAAGGTGAAATACATATTCAAGTTCTTTATAAAAAAGACTTGTGCCCATAGTGAGTGGGATATAAGGGAATTTTTTTTTTTCCACAGGTACTCAGGTGATTTTTTGGGTACATTATAAACAAGACTAAGAGTGTGAAAGAAAGTGAAGTGAGTATACAAGTCTATCATTTCAGACTTGTCTCCCATTAAAGTGGGATAATTTAATATATTTGCTTCTGCAAGTTACTGATCTCAGTAGACAAGATGTCTACATTGGACTACTTTATTACACAAGGGAGAGCCCTTGATAAGACTGGTCAACAGTTAGAACAGTGGGCTGTTGCTCAGTATGACAAAGCATTAGCTGCTGAAGAGAGAAGGGCTGCTGCAGAGGAAAAAAAAACTATGGCTGAAGAGAAGAGATTAGAAAGAGAAGCAGCTGCTGAACAAAAAAGGCTAGACAGAGAAGCTGATATTGCTGCTGAACAAAAGAAATTGCAGATGCAGGTGGAGGAAAGGAGATTTGAAGCTGAACAAAAGAGATTAGACAAAGAAGCTGAACAAAAGAGATTAGACAAAGAAGCTGAACAAAAGAGATTAGACAAAGAAGCTGAACAAAAGAGATTAGACAAAGAAGCTGAACAAAAGAAGCGGACAAAACAAAAGAGATTAGACAAAGAGGCTGCTGCAGAGGAGAGGAAAGCTCAAGCTGAGGCTGAAATCAGAAAAATGGAACATGAGGAAAGAAAACAGAAGATGGAACTTGATGAAAAACTCGCAACTTTGGAGTTAGAGAAATTGAAATTGGCGAGTACGGGTGCTCAGCAAACAACTTCGAGTACGACAAGGGAGTTTGTTAGTAGGATTAAATTGCCTCATTTCAATCCTTTAAAGGATGACGTAGCAGATTATCTAGATAGATTCCAATTTTTGTGCGATACGCATAACATAAAAAAGGAAAAATATGTTGAACAACTGATGCCATTTTTTACAGGTGACACAGTGACTACTCTTATGACAATAGACGAACATGAGAGGACTAATTATGATGTTGTCAGGGCAGCACTGCTAAAAAAATATCAACTAAAACAAGAAGACTATCGTCTTCGTTTTAGGACAATGTTGCCAGAAAATGGAGTAGATTTCTCTGATTTTGTTACAAAGATACGTCGTACATTTACACGATGGGTTGAGTTGTCTCAGATTGAGAAAACATATGAAGGTCTAATGGACTTATTATTGCGAGATAAGGTTTTGTCATCTGTTAATGATTCTTTTCTTGCATTCCTTCATGAGCGTAAGCCTAAAAACTTAAAAGAAATGGAGGAATACTGTTGTCAGTATGCCACAGCACATCCCCATGCTACAGTTAGCAATTCTAAAGTGAAAGAAGGGTTGCCAGCTGCTTCGGCAACACCATATGGCCCTAATTTCAAAAAAAATTTCAGGGTGCTCAACAAAATTGGAATAGGGGAAGTAATCAAAATTACACTCAGAAGCGGAGTAATCCAACACATGATGGTTCTTCGTCTATGCAGTGGAGACAAGATGGTAGTTCTCGTAATTTTAGTGGTAATAATTTGAGACACTTTCGCAAAGGCTATCCAAATAATAACTATTCAAATTTTCGAGGTAATCATTCTCGACGTCAAGATTATGACGATGGTGAATTTAGAAACCGGGATTCAAACCGGAATGATGAGTACAATAGACAATATGATCACAATTACAGGGGAAATGATAGTCGAAATAATTACAGGGGAAATGATAGTCAAAATAATTACAGGGGAAATGATAATCGAGGTAGACCTAGGTTTAACAAGAAAAGACCTTACCAACAGGCAAACTCTGCACAACAAGAGTTTGATGGAGCCTGTAATACAGCAAATGATAGTGGTAACTCTAGGGCTATCACTGGTTGTGCTTTCGATTTTGGGAGAGCAACTGAATGCCCCCAATGCTTAACATTGTTCGATTCATCGACTGTATCTACGCTAAGTTGTGGTCACCCTCTTCCTGCTCTACCTGCTACAGTTGCGCATGATGGGAGAGGATCTCTCATCTTAGATAAAGGTCTAATAAATGATAGGCTAGTCTCAGTACTTTTCGATTCGGGATGTACTACCGTCGGGGTTAAGAAGTCTCTGATAGATCCTTGCTGTGCCACTGGAAAAACAATCAAATGTGTTACATTTGGTGGTACTATGGAAAGCTATCCTACTGCTATTATTAGGATTGACACTCCTTTCTTCACAGGAGATGTCCATGCATGTCTTCTTCCTAATCCTATTGCGGATCTTATAATCGGTCGTATTCATGGGGTTAAGGAATGCACCCCGCAACAAATTTCTAGTTGGGAAGAAAAAAACATTCAAACGGTCAATGCAGTGGTGACAAGAGCTCAAGCTCTTAATCCCCCAACTTCATCTGATAATAGTAATGAAGTTGATAGCCAAGACGAGCACTTGGTGATTTCCCATGACTCGTTTGTTAAACGTCAAGAAGAGGATCCTTCTTTGAAGAAATACTTCCTTCTGGCAAAGAAAGGGGATCCCAATCAAAATACGAATCACAAATCGTATATTACTATGAAGAATGGTATATTGGTACGAATGGTACAACACTCGGACAAGTCTATGCATTCGCAAATTCTTGTGCCTAAGTGTATGAGAGCCTTAATTCTTCGGCATGCACACGATTCTCAGTGTGCGGGACACATGGGTTTTTCCAGAACTAAAACTAGAGTCCTTGCGTCATTCTTTTGGCCATTCGTGAATAAAGACATCCGAATTTATTGCCGATCTTGCAAAATTTGTCAAGAGGTCAAGTCTAGGGGTCCGAGACATGCTGCTCCTATTCAGGCTGCAGATATTCCGATTCGGCCGTTTCAGAAAATGGCTATAGACATCATTGGTCCGTTCAAAATTAAGTCAGCCAGAGGACACCAATTTATCCTCACTTGCGTGGACATGTGCACGCGTTGGCCAGAGGCTATTCCTCTGAAGAGCATATCAACTGTCGATATCGCTGATGCTCTTTGGCTCGTATTTTCTCGTCTGGGATTCCCCGGAGAAATACTGTCGGATCACGGCACTCAGTTAATTTCGGACGTTATGTCTCAGGTAATGGCTACGCTAGACATTAAAAGGTCTCTCAGTAGTATTTATCATCCAATGTCCAATGGATTGGTAGAACGTCTTAACAGGACACTAAAGAACTTACTTGGCAAGATAACGGAGGATCATCCTGAAGATTGGGACAGGGTTTTACCTGCAGTCCTCTTTGCCTATAGAGAGGTTCCCAACGAGCATACAGGGTTTTCTCCTTTCGAACTTGTCTTTGGCGCGCAACCGCGCGGGCCAATGTCCTTGTTACACGATTTGATAACTTCCGATAATATTGACGATGATACACAATCGTCATATGAATATGTTATAGCTCTTAGAGAAAAGATTATCGAATCGTGCAGGTTAGCAACTTCATCTTCCGAATTTGCGAAAGAAAAAGCTAGGCGATTTGCTAATAAGAAAAGACGCCTACGTCAACTTTGTCCTGGAGACAAAGCATATGTCTTACTGCCCTCAAGAGAGAATAGACTTCTCATTTCTTGGAAGGGTCCATACACTATAGTCTCGAAAATTTCTGATGTCGACTATATTGTCGATGTGGATGGAAGGCATAAAACCTTCCATATAAATATGCTAACAGAGTTTATTGAACGTCCAGACTATTTACAGCCTATTTTCCAGGCGACGGACGACTCTCCAGTTCAACATGGTCACATCTCATCCCTGTCCGTTATACAGGATGAGGAAACTATTTTTTCTGACGTGAACTTACCTCTTCCTGCGATTCCACTTACTTCAACGGAATCGTGGAGAGACGTTACAGTCTCTTCCAACTTGTCTTTTGAGGAACAGCGTCAAGTATCCTCTACGTTACAATCATATCAGGATGTCCTTACCGACATTCCTGGACACACAGATGTCATAGAACATGACATCATACTTACTGATCGTAATCCGATCAGAGTAAGACCATACCCAATACCTATTCATTTTCAAGCACAAGTCGAGAAAGAATTGGATGAAATGATTCAACTACAAATAATTGAACCATCCACTTCAGCTTATTCTTCGTCGATAGTTATTGTTCGAAAGAAAGACAATAACATACGTCTTTGCGTTGATTATCGCAAATTAAATCAAGTTACGAAGTTCGATGCTGAACCTATGCCGTTATTAGATGATCTACTTATTAGACTTTCTAAAGCTAAATTCTTTACTAAACTAGACTTGTCGAAAGGTTATTGGCAAGTCCCATTGACGGAACACGCCAAACCTCTCACTGCTTTTTCGACACCTAGGGGTCTGTTTCAATGGAATTTTTTATGCCTTTCGGGCTTATGAACGCCCCAGCGACTTTCGTGCGCATGATGCGACGAATTCTATCAGATCGTGCAGATGTCATTGCATATTTAGACGACATCTGTCTTTTCAGCGATACTTGGGAAGAACACTATGTGGGTCTAAAGGAATTGCTATCTACTCTACGTGAGCATAGATTGACTGCTAAACCCTCTAAAGCTTTTGTTGGGTTTAGTGAAATTTCCTTCCTAGGTCATCGAGTTGGTCATGGTCTGTTGAAGACAGAGGACCAAAACATTTCAAAGATATTAAATATCTCGGTTCCGAAGACAAAAAAGCAAGTGCGTAGTCTCTTGGGATTGATACAATTCTATGGAAGATTCATTGAGAATCTGTCCTCCATTATGGCACCACTTTCAACGTTATTGAAAAAAGGTTCTCCTAATATGGTGCGTTGGTCCCAAGAATGCCAATCTTCATTGGATCAGGTTAAGAATTTGTTCTCATCTCATCCTATCTTAAGACTACCGACGATTGATAAGACTTTTGTCCTTCGTAGTGATGCCTCTTCCACTGGCATTGGAGCGGCACTAATGCAGGAATATTCAGGAACTCTGCATCCTGTAATGTATATTTCTAGGAAGCTGAATGCGGCAGAAAGGAATTACTCGGTTTTGGACCGTGAATTGTTGGCTATGGTTTGGTCCATTCTTAAGCTACAAAGGTTCCTTCTGGGCGCGCATTTCTTTATGGAAACCGACCAAAAAGCTCTTACGGCTATGCAAAGTAAGGATTTGAAGAGCTCGAGATCTACTCGTTATGCTATTGCTCTTCAGCCTTTCCATTTCACGGTGCGAGCTATCCGTGGTTCGGATAATGTGATGGCGGACATATTGTCTAGATGCCCACATGATTCCAGTTAAATCTTGTGTCCTAGTTTTTCCTGATATATTTTCAGACTTAGGTCTGTCCTTAATATCATAATATGTTGTAATACAAATGTATTTGGATGATGTTTAGATAATTTAACAAATTTCATTTTGTCCATCCATCAGTGATATGTTGCTAAAATAGCATTGACATTTGTATATTGCTATGATTATATTATTTAGTAATGTTTGATATATGATTGGTATTGCCAGCAACTTAGGTTTCTTGAATGGTATCCCTTAGTTTGTTTGGCTTAAAGGAAATATTTTCTCCTATGTTGAGAGATGATTTGTACCCTCTTCTATTGTACCTGATATTAGGTTCATTGTTTGCATGAGCACAGAAGTGATACTGGTGCTATCTTGCTCATGAACATATTAAAAAAAAAAAAAAAATTGCATTTTTTTTTTTACAGGGGGGTGGTAGTAATGTTGCTGTCATTTTCGACGGAGTCATCTGTCAAGTTATTTGCTTATGTTTGTATCATAAGAATAATTGTGTCTTTACCTGCGATGTCAGGTTGATTAGGGGTTGTCTTCCCTTGTTTATTCATTCATTGTGTTTGACCTGTAGGGTCAGAGGTTGACAGTTCGGCGTAGGCCTATGGGAAGGTTTTTTTAAGCGGGAGTGAGATATACTTCCGGGAAGCCGGGAGGTCCTGTTTTTCTGAAGGGACCAAGAGTCCATTGTTTTTCGGGGAGAATCTTCGAAGTAACTGCTATGGCAGTTTTCCCCAGTGAATCTCTGTGCGTCGGGATGACGACAGAATTCCTTGTTTAGTTCTGAGGATTCATTTTCCAGGTAATACCGACCTTTATGCATTATTACGCTTTTCGGTGGCAGAACATGTAAAGGATTACCTAGGGTGAACAGCAGCTCACTGATCCGCCATTTCAGAACTTATATATTTGTGCTCGAGGTAGCCATCCAAGACTGTTAGTCTTATATTGTCCAGAAATCCAGTGACGAAGATATATTGTGGGAGCCGCAGATTGGCGGAACTTCTATCTACAATAAGTATTACTGCAGGGTTGATGATAACCTATTTAACAGAAGTACACGGCCGACGTCAGAACGAGGCCTGTGCTTTCGGCTATTATACTACAGCCTGATATGTGCAATTGGCGGGGAGTGCCAAGTTGCACCTATGTGTCATAGTAACTAAGGCATCTGACGCGTTTAGTCAGAGACGCCAAGGGCGACGCTACGAACTGTCATTATTGAAGAACTTTGCTATTGACCATGCACGTCTATTCTGATGTTTACCTTTTTGAATGCCAAATGTATACCTATCGATGTCAGGTCAGCATGACCTTGTTACACTGACTGTTCCTGTTGATATTATGTGTGTTCCCGTCAATAAATGTCTTGAAACATGCCTGCAGTGTCAAAGCATCCTTGATTACTGCATGTGAGAGTATGGGTTGCAGGATCTACATCTATACGAGCCTAAACACATTCGCGCCTTCATTCGCACCCACACTCAATTCATCATACGCTCGCACTACACATCTAACAACATGTATACTGTCTTGGGCCAGTGATCACATCAACAAAGAAAAAAAGACAGTTACATCGATGACGAAGACCGCGCATCGGAGTAGGAAGATCGACTTCCTGAGTAACCACTCTTCTGTTTGAGATGTTTTGCTTTGTACCAAAACCGGTCTTCGTCCCGAGAATCCTCGAAGTGTACCTGCTTTCGTGTTTGGTACTCTCTTCTGTCGCTATCGCTTCTACATTGTCTGTTCTGCCAACTCGGCCGACCATTCCGATGGGATCGGAAATTCCCATAATTTCCTCTACGTGGCTGATAGGGACTGGAGGGCTTCTCATACATCTGCTCTTGGTCCCTGTCTGCATCGCCTGACTGATTTCGCCAAGGATGGCGCTGAACTTTGCCGACAGCGGCAACTACGTCGTCTGGCAGACCTGACTTATGAATGGGTTTGCCCGGGTGGGCAAGGACATAATGATTCCCCAATTGGGCCATGGACTCAATGTCTTTTGGTTGGCGCTCTTGGAAGAACGCCACAAACTCCGTTGAGCACGACGACAACACTTTGTCTCGTAACATCAAGTCTAGCAAGCCATCATCGTCCTTATTAATCCCCTCCATCTCAATCCATCTGTTGAGCAGAAGTTTTATCCTCGAGATAAAGTCCTCGAAGTCTTGGTCCGCGCTTGGCATCGCGTTTCTGAAACGCGTCCGGTATCTGTCAGCAGTCAGACGGGACTTCCGGAGCAACCTTTCCTTTACTTTGTCGTAATCGGCACTTTCTTCTAGCGGGAGGCTATAGAAAGTCTCCATCGCAGACCCCACTAGCAGCGTGGATAGCAGAGATGGCCACTGATCTCTTTCAGCCTTCCAAGCCACGCACTCGGCCTCGAATCTCTCAAGGAAAAAATTTAAACTATCGATTTTGTCATTGAAATTTGGCTAAAGGGACGATGAGACCCCCCGGGAGTCGAGATCTGACCAGTCGAATCTACTTCTAATCTCTTTAATTGGATTTCCTTATCAATCATCTTCTCTTCCAGAGCTATTCTCACTCTCTCCTTCTCTAATTCTACTTCTATCTCTCTCTCCTTCTTCTTTTCTTCAAATTATGTTTTCTCTCAACTTCTCTTCTTTCAATTCGAACTCTCTCTGTTTCCACTCGTTTTCTTCTTTCATCTTCCTTTCTTGTAACTCGAATTCTCTTCTTTTTAGCTCTAGCTCTTCAGCTCGAGCATCTCTTATGGCCTTCTGTTTCTCAATCTCTTCCTTCTCTTCCTTCTCTTTCTGTTTCTTCTCCAAAGCTTTTCGATTTTCTTACTTACTTACTTACTTAGTCGTTCCCCTTCTACCGTGAGGTGTAGAGATTTGGAAGAGAGAGCGCCAGACTATCCTATCGGCTGTCTTCCTCCTGGCCTGGTTCCATTCTAGTCCTCGGTCCTTCAAAGATTGTCTAATGTTGTCCTCCCAGCGGACTCTGGGTCGTCCTGGGGGTCTGGATCCTTGGCTCTTTGTTTCCTATGCTTGTCGTGGTAGCCGATCTTCTTCCATTCTGCAGACATGGCCAAACCATCTTAATTGGGACTGTTCTACTTGGGTCTGCATAGGGTGGGATTTAAGGCCTTGACGTATCGTCTGGTTGCGTACCATGTCTCTTCTTGTTACTTCAACCACCTTCCTCAGATACCTCATTTCTGAGGTTTGGATCTGGCTTTTGTGGGTTGTAGTCATTGCCCATGACTCGCATCCATATGTCAAGACTGAGACATAGGTGGAGCGGTATACAGCCATCTTCGTTTTCTTACCAACCTCTCTCTTGCTGAGGAATCCTCGATTTATGGCCTGAAAAAGCTGCTGCTTTTCGAGGGGTGAACTCTTCTTTGATGCCTCCCTTTCGGTCTATAATAGCTCCGAGGTATTTACAGTGGTCAACCTGCTTCAGGACCTGTTCTCCCAGCTTAATCTGATGTCTTCTTTCTTCTCGTGATATCACCATGGATTTTATTTTAGAGCTGCTTATGACCATCTCTCTCTTCTCCAGCTCTTCCTTCCAGACTTGCAGGTTGGATTGGAGATGTGCCTCTGATTTAGCAATCAGGGCAACATCATCAGCAAATGCCAGCTCTGAAATATAGACCTGTCTCATCTTCCAGTACCCCACTGAATACTTTCTTGTTTTCTTCTTACATGCCTTGATGACATCGTCCATGAGGAGTATGAAAAGGTAAGGTGATAGGATATCACCTTGTCTTGCACCAGTGGTGGTCCTGAACTCTTCTGACTTATGGTTTGCTGTCCTCACATAATTTCTGCAAGACTTTTAGAAGCTCTATATAGCATGAATCAGAAGTGCTGGAATATTCTTCCTTGCCAAACAGTCCCAAAGTTTGCTCCAGGGGACCCTGTCAAACGCCTTTTCCAGATCTATGAAACAAAGTTGGATCTCACTCTTATACTCAAGGGCCTTTTCACTCAGCTGTCTGAGTGTGAAAATTAGGTCTTGAGTACTTCGGTTTGCTCGGAATCCGCACTGGACCTCATCCAATTGTGGTTCAGCTAGGCGTCGGAGTCTCTGATCTAGGATTCTAGAGTAGATTTTACCAGGGGCACTGAAAAGGGATATACCTCTATGGTTTCCACTCTGTCGATTGTCACCCTTTTTGAAAATTGGTGTTATGATGGCAATCTCCCAATCCTTTGGTATGGTCTTGTTGTACCACGCTGCCTGTAAAACCTTTAAGAGTAATAGGTCGCCTGATGCTCCCATGTACTTAATCATTTCTGGTGTTATACCATCATGCCCTGCTGCTTTGCCCATCTTGATTTTCTCCAGTGCTGCCTTCAGTTCTTCCATCTTTATGTCATCTTCACCATCATTGGTTTTCTTTTCTGTGCTAGTGGTTATCATTTCTGATGCTTCACCATGCTCACCATCCAGGAGTTCTGAGAAATATTCTTTCCATCTTTCCATTACTTCCTTCGGGGCAGTAAGCAATTTGTCTTGCTTGTCCTTTATAAATTTGAGAGGTCATTGTTTTTCCTTCCTCATGTTCTTTATGGTCTTATAGAACAATTTTTGGTTTTCTTGCTTTTCTCCAAATTCTTCCCAGGACTTCTGTTTTGCTGCTAGCACCTTGTTCTTTGCTTCTGTTTTGAGTATCACATATTCTCGATATTTCTCTATTTGTCCTGCTGTGTTTTTAGCTCCTAAGTATTGTTTCCATGCTATTTTCTTCTCTCTTATTTTCTCTTTGACTTACTCTGTCCACCAAGGTGTCCTCTTTCTCTTGCTCCCAAGTCGGACTTCACCATATGCTTCTGCAGCAGCTGTCTTTATGATGTCCTTGAATTTAAGCCAGAGGGTTTCCAAGTCATCAGGTTGTTCTTCTGTGTTTCTCACCGCTGTAGCAATAAGCCCCTGATATCTGGTCTTAATTTCTGGCTCTCTCAGCTTGTAGGTCTTAATGCTCATTTCTCCCGTTTGTTTACTTGGTTTCTTGGGTGATGTTGGGCAGTTCCTAGGCTGAGCAACTCTTTCAGTTGTTCTTTTGATTGTAAGAAGGTAGTGATCACTTCCAATCTCTGGCCCCCTCCAGACTCTAGCATCCTGGACATATTTGAATGAGCTCCTCCTAACAATGGCATAGTCGATCACTGACTTCTCATTCTTTGTTGGTTCACATCTAGTGTATGCATGTATGCGCTTATGGGGGAACTTTGTGTTTGTAATGATCAGATTCTGCTCACTGCAGAATCTAAGGAGTCGCTTTCCATTGTCATTGAGAGTATCTTCTCCATATCTTCCGATAACTCCACCCCATTTAGCATGGTCATTTCCAACTCTGGCATTAAAATCTCCGAGCATGATAACTTCATCTAGGCAGTAATCCACTGTCCTTTGAAGCAGCTCGAAGAATTCCTCCTTGACCTCTGCTCTCTCATCCTCATTTGGCCCATACACTATGACCAGGTTGACTATGGTTTCTCCTTATTTTAATTTTACGACCATAATGCGCTCCGAGACAAAGTTCCATTTCTTGATACTATGTTTTTGATTTTTGGCCACAATGCAACCCACGCCTCCTATAGCTCTTTCAGATGTGGGCACACCAGTGTAGAGCAGCGTGTTGCCATCGAGATCCATGACTCCTTGTTCTTTTTTTCTTTGTTTCCGTTATAGCCAGGATTTCTAGTTTTGCTTTCCTCATCTCTTCCCCAGCTCCTCTTCCTTCCCATTTATACTTCTTGTGTTCAAAGTTCCATAAGTCGTAGTCCGTTCCAGTTCGTCGCCTTTAGAATCAGTCCGGTTTTCTCTCTTACGTTTCGCATAATCAGGTTTTAAGACAAACAGGTGATTGGCCTGATGTGCCTTTGCATGGTGGAGGGGCTGCCTCCTTACGGCCTCCATGGAGGCCGCCCTCCTCCTTTTTCATCCGGGCTTGGGACCGGCATAGGCGGCGTTTTTTTAATTTTCAACTGAATAAAATTTTGCTTCAGCAAAATCTATGAGTTCTTTCTGGGTGTACCCACAATCTTTGCCTATCTGTATGAAACCCTGTAGGTCCATGATGTACACTCAGAATACTCACTATTATCTCTTGCTACAGATTTTTACTATGCCACCACTCAATCGTATATACTTCACTTATATCATCAGATAACTCTGCTTACAGAGTATGCAGTAATGCTAGTAAATATCAATATCACTTCTCAAATTTACACATCTATATGCATGTAAGTATATAACAACACATCACCTCTCACTGTATACACATATTCCACTTTACCTCTTCTTGTATACTTATCGTCTTACTTTGCCATTTGGCTACTGTCTCATTACTCTGTAGATTTGGTCCTACCGACCACTTAGTCTCTGTGATACACTCAAAGACCCTTAGTCGACAGTTGTATAGATAATACCTCTTGGTGCTATGACACCACTGTACCACATTGACAATAAATCAGCTTATTACTCCCTAGTTTGTCACTGGCACCCACACTGGTGCTATACTCAGATACTAATTTAATTCTTAATAATCTATCTTATATAAATGTTTACCTTGGCAAAATAAGAACTACACAGATGAAAAGACATGCACTAAACACTACGAAAACAAAAATCCCAGTCACGAGGAATAAGATGATAGACAAAGTTGAGCAGAGGTAGATTAGTATATACAATGCGTGACTGCACACGAACGAAAACAAGGGATACCCCGAACGTATTTACAAGATAGTAAGATGGAACGAGAGAACACACCACTTAAACACAACAAAAGAATTACTGAATGTGCAAGCCAATGGAAATATAAACTACACCGGTACACCTAACACCAACAGGGCTTGGAATGTTAAGTAGGGCAGTCGCAGGAAAACCGTCTGCCTTACTCCACCACTAAACATACACAGCCACCCCCTAGAAAGAAATCAGTCTAATTCAATCTTTTCCAACAAGTAGGACCAGAATGAATTAAACTCGCCACCCGTCCACCCTTGAACACACAAACATAATATTACACAATAAACTAAACGACAACTACACTTAACAATGAAGTGCTGAGAGCTATCTCCTTCACTAGCCACTATCAAGTCACTCCCAACAAAAGAAACTACATAACATATAACCAATAATCATAGAATAACATATCAAAGCTTTACTATGTAAATAATACTAATGCCCCCAAGTAATAGGAAATAGAGTGAAAGATCTCACCTAAATAACTAATACCATATAAACATCCAGACTAAGTTCTACAAAGAAAGTAGGGAAAAAGAACAGAACAAACGGAAAGAAAAACAACAACAAACCAATAAGCAAGCTTCAAGAAGCAGATGAAGAAACTGAACTATCCTACTCTCAAAGATCAGACTGTACGATAAATAGTATCAGGTGGATAGATAGAAAAGAAAATTTAGAATTTTGAGGAAAAACAAAAAGCATAAATATAACACATCTTACAAACAACAACAAAAAACTTAACTCACGTTCCAGTGATGCTTGATCACGTAACTCATCAGCACTAGTGATGAAAATGAGAACATAACGAACAGTAATCCACACCGTTGACAAAATCCAGACGAATATAATGTTACACAGGGTGCTATCACAGCACTGTCCATAAAAGAAACACGACTGAATACTCCTGTGAATGTTCAGCTACTCGTCCAGCATACTCGTCTATGAGCCCGATAACCAGACTTGTCCGTAAGCCTGGGGGCCAGATAATACGAATATGTCCTTTGGCACGGTACTGTCACCACTATCAAGGCAAATAAACTGTTCTAAACGGTGCTATCATAGCACTGTCCACAACAGGATAATAATACGATTATGTCTAATATCCCGACTGAATGTTCACACGAATGGCCAGCTACACAAGTCTATGTGCCCGATTCTAAATATGTCCCCGTACAGAACACTCCACAGTACTACACTTCAGGAATCGAGCAGACTTCAGGATAGCGTACTTCGGAACCATACAGATCAGCAGGCTTCACACTTCAGGACAGTAACTTTAGTAACATGCAAGTCTCAGCACACTGGACCGTTGTCTACATCTACAGCGCAGGTTGGCAGCAAAACATGGACACTGATCGTCACAGTCTATTGCACAGGAACACACGCAGGACGGTAGCAGCAAGAGTTCGGCTGAATAGCTACTTCATGTGGCGGGAACAGGACAACTCGCCTACAGCCAAAAAACCCTAACACCCTCGTAGACCCATGTAAACTTAAAAGTTCACAAAGGTACTCCACAACAACTCTTAACCCTTCTAAGGTAACACTCAAAGTCACAATGTATCAAACAGGATAGCGCAACAACCGAAGTCATCTCCCAGCCCTGTTGAACACGCAACTTTACTCCGCAGGGAGCCCCAAAAGTTATCAAGAAATCGTGAAGACTACCTTCTCTTCTTCCATCCTTAGCCACCAACCGGCAAAGCAGTATGTGGCCAGTACGCCTAGTGGCGTCTTAGGGCAACAACAAATTGATCAATCTATCGCTGTTTCCACCACGCCTAGTGGCGTCTTTGTGGAACAAAAACAGACCAAACAATCTATCATTGTTTCCGTAATCAGATTGTTTTGCAAGCAGGTGATCAGCCCACTGTGCGAAGTTTTTTACGGAATGGGGTAAACAGCCCCATGCCCAACCCTCCTTAGTCGCTTTTTACGACATGCGTGGTAGGGTGCAGTGTTACTATTCTTTGCTCCCCTTTCGGGCCCCGGTAACACACGGGTGGAAGACTACCTTGCTATATATCTATTGACAGCCTGACTTCACTGCACCTCTATTTCAACACACTTGATACATATTCTAGCAATGCTTGCCAAACTAGCATCGAAATTAACCTGGAACATCGTGTCAAACACAATAACAATGTCCAAATATTTTCTGAACTAACACCAGAATGACAACAACCTACACTGTGACCTGAAAAAGAGAAAAACTGGATCACATATCGCTACGCGTCACACTTGACAGACCACAGTTCACAGCTACTGACTGACAAACACACTGACCTGAAGCTGGACAATCGAAAATACTCACTATCGTGACTTCGTACACATGAAGGCGCCAACAGACTGTGACTACAACCTTCTAACACTCTGTGTGCATCTTAAGCTCTGGCTTTATAATGAACATTTAGGCCCTATGGCCTTTTAAAGAATAGGACGAACTCCAGATGTCAACTGGGAATTTAATACTATAAAATACCGGCCCCACGGCCTATAAGCTCACCAAAAAAAATAAAATAAAATCGGACGCAGCCCTCAGATGTCAACTACCGATTTATGCTGTGGATTTAATTATGACACTAATTCAATACTTGGCTCGCTCCGCTAGGAGACGACCACAACATGAAATGGTTGACACAGAAAGATAACACTTTCTACAGGAATTCCCTTTTAATAGAACACTGCACACAGTATAGCCACACACGGCTGAAAACAGTATGGAATACATATAACACTGCCCGAGAAAATTCTCGAATTAATATATCAAATTAATCTCACACATGACAGTATAACAGTACTATACAAATTCAGTACTGAAAATCGCTCACTATGGCGAACCAGAACTACAACAATGGAAAAAAACTCAATCCACTGGCAAGTTATACCCGATGGCCTGACAATAATATCATTGGACACTAAACCACTCCAGAATTATAATTATGTCCAACAGAATAAACCACTATAGCAAACTCTAGGCCATAATCCATATTCAATGAAAAGGGAATCAAAACTTTTTTTTATTTTTTTTTTATTTTTAAAAATACCTTTATTCAGGTCAATATATCAATGTTATTTAAAATTTTTTTACAAATATCACATAATGTAGGATCAATAATAAAGTAAACCCCCCCTTCCCCCCCTCTCCCCAAACTATCATTGCGACAAGTCAATAACTATAATAAACAAAATAACAATATAAAGTACCAAATTATTTAAACAATATCACAAAATAAACCTACTAAAGATAAACATACTAAAGATAAACCCCCTCCCCTCCCCCCCCTCCCCCCAATAACTTTATTCAAGTCAATGTTTACAAAGGAACATGTTATACTACATGGATGATGAATGAAGATGAAATGATTGATGGTACATTGACTAAATGATGATGACACCCTACCATGAGATGAGGACATATGTTATGGACTATTTACAACCAAAGCTACCTGCTTTGTATGACGACCGAAGGGTCAGTAAGAGTTATTAATTATTTATTTCAACAACAACAAAAAATTTCAAATTTGTTCTGTTATGTGTTGCGTCATACGTTCGTATATTTGTGTAAATATTGTACTGTCATAATGTCCATTGTCGTATACTGCTCTGTTCCTACATGTCCATACAAGGTATCTAAAGTCAGCTAACAATGTCAGTAGCTTAAGTTCTATTCGTCTCGTCAACTGTGGTAACGTGTTCATCGTGACTGCTCTATATAAATTAAGTGTCTGTTGTGAGTGTGGGGCTATTAATTTCCTTAATTTGTTTAAAGTGGGGGCCACTGTCTTACATGTGTAAAACAAGTGGTCTTCTGTCTCTGTAATGTTGTCACTGCATAATTTACATTTGGGTGCCGGTCTGTTTGCTTTTGATAGTGATTTGTTCGAAATCGGTGTTAAACTATGTAGTAGTCTGAAGGTGACTTCTTTTGCTTGTGGTTTAATGTCTATTGCGTGAATGTTTGTAAAACTCTGTGTGTAATCAGTTATAAAGAGGTTGTACCCTCTTCGTGTGTTTATAGGTGTTTCCTGTGTTGCAACTAGAAGTTTGTATATAAGTTTGGTGTCTTGTTTTATTAAGTGTTTGTTCCCCTCTATATTTTTCAGACATATTGCGTAAAAAGGAGGTGGTGTCCCAAAAAAATGGGGTTGATTATTATTTAATTTACAAAAACTTGATAGCCTTAACCCAATATAATAGTGTGCCAGCGGGTATAGACCCGGGCTCTTTATAACTTCCCCTATATATTTAATTCTTAAAGCTTTAATTTTAGTATTTATGTCCTGTAGAGCTATCCCCCTTTTATTTTTAGGTTGTATTAAAATAGCGTGCTTAATACTGTGCCAAGTGTTCCTAAAAACAAAGGCAATAATTAGTTTATTTATTTCCTTTATAATCTTTTAAGGTACCATCTGTACGTTTGCTATGTATATTATTTTTGGCATAATAAAACAATTAACTATAATACTTCTTCCGAAAATGGTAGCTGTTTTATGTGTGTAAATTTCTAGCATATTTTGGATTTTCTCTATCAATTTTGTCCACGTTTCTTTATTGGGGTCTTGAGGATTAAAAGAGAAGTTAATTCCGTAAATTTTAATTTTATTCACTGCCGTTAATTGAAAAGGGAAATCTGACCTATTGCCCCATTTACCTATTCCCATTATGCTAGATTTTTGAATATTTAGTTTGGATTCCCTAGCGCGTCCAAACTCTGTGAAAACCTCTAAGATATTTTTTATAGAATCCTTTGTTGTTGGAAAGAATATCGTATCATCGGCGTAGGCCAGCAATTTTCTTTCCCCTGCACCGGGGACAAAAGTCCCCGTGATATTTATGTCTTGTCTTATTCTTTCCAACACAGGTTCTAGCGTTATTACATATAACAAGGGCGACAGAGGGCACCCTTGCCTAACACTTCTCGTTAATTTGAAGGAGTTTGTTAAACTATGATTAATCAATATTTTACTTTCAGGTTTTTTATATAGGATTTTTATCCATGATCTAAAGTATTTCCCTATATTACTAGCTTTAAGACTTTTATGTAGGAAGGCATGTGATACTCTATCAAATGCCTTTTCCTGGTCAAAAGATAATATGGCACTCTGGCACTGCCTATCATGTGTGTATGTAATCAGGTCTCTAATGAAATGTGTGTGTCTGCTAATGTTTCTACCATGTACACTACATTGTTGATCTGAATGTATTATTTTGTGCATGTGTGATTTAAGCTTCAGAGTAAGTGCCTTGGCTAGGATTTTGTAATCAGTATTTAAAAGGGAGATGGGCCTAAAATTCTTAATTGACTTTTTGTCATTACTGTCCTTGGGGATTAAAGTAATATAAGAATGATTCAAACTTTCTGGGAGTTCTCCTTTTAAAAAAAGATTCTTCAAATGTTTTGATTAGGATGGGACCTAAACATGGGAAGAAAAACCTGTAAAATTCTGCTGTTAGCCCATCCGGCCCGGGTGCTTTATCTTTTTGAAAAGTACTAAGGGCCCCTTGCAAATTTTCTAAAGTTAAAGGTTGATCTAGCCTTTCACTTTCCTCATCACTTAAACGTCTTGTGTATTTTAGAAATTTGTCTTGTATGTTTGCATCACTTTCTTCTTTAGTATATAGCTGCTTGTAGTATTCGAAGAAAGCGTGACTAATATTGGTATTGTCTGTGTGCCGTATTCCTTTCATGTCAGTTATTTCGTGAATCTGTCTACTGCGCTGAATGTTTTGCTCTACTGCTAAATATTGCCTACTAGGGATTTCCTGCGTTATAGTGTGTAATTTTGTCCTAAGTAATGCTCCCTGATAGGTATACTGTCTATATTGATCTAACTGCTGTTCTAAGGTGTGTATGTGAGGGTTCGTGTTGTCTAAACTCTTAGTTAAACTAATTGCTTCTTCTAAAATCCCCTCTTCTTTTTTAAACTTCCTATGTATATGTGTAGCCAAAATCTGTGTCCTATCCCTTAATGTATTTTTTAACATGTCCCAATATTGTGCAATGTTGTTATTGGGAATGTCTTGTGCGTAACCTTGTATCAATGGTATTATTTGCTCTGTGTAGTAAGTGTTTTTAAGTAAATTATTGTTAAATTTCCAATGCGGGGATTTCTTTACTTGTTTATGCGTGTGCCCCGTACTTAAAGATGCATAAACTGCATGGTGATCTGTGAATTTAAGAGTGTTCTTTATGTGGTATATTTTGTGTATATTATAGTCACTAGTGGTGTAAATTCTATCTAATCTTGAAGCCAGTCTAAAATATGGGTTCGCCTTGTCATAATATGTAAAGGTTTGTTTATTGGGTTCTATTCTTCTGTATGCGTCTGAAAGGTCGTGTTCGTCTAACATAGCCTGAACTTGTCGTACAAGTAAAGACTTTTCTCGTGTCTGCGCTCTCGTGAAGCCTCCAGACCGGTCAAGGTCGGATAGAATACAATTAAACCCCCCCCCCTAAAATTTTCCTAGTCCCCTTGTAATGTTCCGTTAGTATGTCATGTAATCCGTCATAAAATTTTGGTCTGTCGATTTTCGTCGCTGGTGCATAAATGTTGATAAGTGTGTGTATGTCTTGTTTGTTGTGTTTGTTTTGTATTTGTATAATGACAATTCTGCCATCATTGTCAGTTCTGTGATGCACTGCATCCCAATCTTCATTAATTTGAAGGATGGCAACACCAGTATGGCAGGTGCCCCGGGCGAACCAACCATGCTTCAGTCCTAATCTAGTTGTTATTTGACCCGCGTGATAGTTTGTAGTGACACCGGTTTGCTGTAGAAGCAAAAAATCGGGTTTCTCTTTTTTAATCAGTTTAATTACATGGTCCAGCTTATTTCTCAAACCATTGATATTGAGAGATATTATCACTAGACTGCATGTCGGAGTGGTAAGCAGAAGTTGGCCACTCGCTATAAACTGTCTACCTGGCAAAGTGGCAGAGTGGTCACTTGCCATATCTAAACTATTTGACAAAACGGGGACTGAGTGCGGACCGTCTGTCTTTTTTGAATTACAAAGCAGAGTAGTGGTCTGGGGCTGGCTACCCGCTACAGGTGAAATACTCAACAAAGCACTAGTTGATGGTTTATCATGTGTTGTAAAGATTGTAGTAGGCAAAGTGATAAACTGGTCATTTATTACACATGGCTTGCCCAGCATAGCGGTGACCGTAGGCTGACCGCTTTCTGTTGTAACTAGGCCACTCGACTGTAAAGTTTCTTTTCTTCTTTCCACTCTGTAAAGTGTCAGTCTGTATGCTCTGTAAGGAAGAGTGGTGTGTTGTTGAGATCAGCATGCTCCAGTCTACCCAGCTGTAAATGGGTAACTCACCCTAGTCCTGAGTTAGGGAAGGCAAAGGCTCCAGGGGAAGCAGGCCCTAAACTTGGTCACTTCAACCGACGCAGGATGGTGTATGTATGAAGTAGAAGTGTAGAGTGTGATTACCGCGAATGGTGTACTGTTCGTGTGCTGACCAATATAACCACTCATACACTTGTGTCTACAAGGCACCAATGCAGACTGCTGGAATCTTTGTTTACTCAATTTATTCAGACGTACACACTGGGACATACGAGTACATCATGGTATGTTGACATATCAATTTGTAGGTATACATAGCAGATCTGAAGTCATGACACATTCAGAAATAATGGGCAGTACATCAAAAGTTCAATTGTCATGATACATTATGGCCGCATCCCCCTATCTGACTAAACGCGTCAGTGAAGGCAGATCGGTAAATAACTAAAGTTACTTGACGTCCATAGTTTGTAGTATATATTATGAAACCACGAAAGGGGGGGTTTCTAGCAAGATTGAGATCTCCCTGTCACTGTCCGATAATAGGATAAATAATCTGTTCTCTTGGCAGTGATCAAAACATATGATGACCGAAATCTAACATGGCTGCCTCCCTGAGTTGTCGTTCACTCATTCATAGGAAGGAGAATATAAGCCAGAGTTAATTTATAATGGGTATATAAATGATTTCATAAATGTTTCCATACAGCTCTACGGTGATCAGGTTAATTCACGTAGCCATAACCGCTGCAGGAAAGTCTGTCATCTTCGTCGATACAAAACACGACCCTAGCGATACGAAGCACAATGTTCCATCTAGGTCGAATCGACATGAGATCATCAAAATAGGGTCTGGCAATACATGGAGTCCGAATTATACATTGTACCGTACCTTAGGAGAGTCTCTAACATAAACTATAGTAGAGATACCATCTCCTTTAGAAGAAAACCACTTCCTGAATCATATTTCCTTAAGAATCTACCAGCCCTTTGAAAAGTGCGTACCCGCCATTATCACGGTACATCGGAACTCCTCACGACTTGTCAAGACAACTCATACTTCCGCTAGACCGGAATAACAAGAATCTAGTCCCTCCTACCCATCCAAAATATACAATATAGGACTGATTCTACTTGTACTAATAATATGTAATACATATGAATTCAGGCCATAAACACAATAAGCAAATTAATATATTTTCTGGCCCTAAAAAATAAGTACAAACGTAAGCGCAATATCCTTGCGCCGGATCAATATCCAGAACGATTACTCCTATAATCAAAAGTGTGAATCAAACATGGATTCTCTCGCTTTTACCATAGACAGCATTTTCATACACAAATGAATGAATGTCTATATTTTTTCCATATTAAATAGCCATATCGATTTTTGTAATATGTGCGTCAAAATATGCACGCAACAGATTACCACACCCCTCGGGAAAAAAAAATGGTACATTTTTTTTTTGAAATACATCTAACGCACCAATACAATGCGCAGATGATAAGCATAAGTTTTATGACCTTAGAGAAAGTACTTCTCTAAGTATAAATATTTCCAGAGAGGTGTCACCAACGCATACTACAATATTAGCAATGACACAATTTCCACATTAGTTTATACATAAATTTCATCTAAGATATCTTAACATCATGACCATCAAAGACGAAAAACATTGAAAGATCAGCGGTGAATAAATATCAATGAACCGCTAAGTAGTGTTACAATCAATATATGATGATATATTACATATGTGTACACATTTCAACATAGAAACAACTGTATCAAAGTTGTATAACAGTTATGAATCATGTGGGCATCTAGACAAAATATCTGCCATCACATTTTCTGACCCACGGATAGCTCGCACCGAAAAATGAAATGGCTGTAGAGCAATCGCGTATCGCGTTGATCTCGCGCTCTTCAGATTTTTACTCTGAATAGCCGTAAGAGCTTTCTGGTCAGTTTCCACAATGAAATGCGCGCCCAGAAGAAATCTTTGCAGTTTAAGGATTGACCAAACCATAGCCAATAATTCACGGTCTAGGACCGAGTAATTCTTCTCTGCGGCATTTAATTTCCGAGAAATATACATCACAGGATGCAGAGTTCCAGAGTACTCTTGCATTAGTGCAGCTCCAATCCCGGTGGATGAAGCGTCACTACGAAGAATAAATGTCTTATCCTTAGAAGGCAATACTAGGATAGGTGAAGTAGAAAACATAGTTTTAACCTTATCCAAAGAGGATTGACATTCTTGAGTCCAATGGACTACATTAGGAGACCCTTTCTTTAGCAAGGAAGAAAGAGGTGACATAATGGAGGACAGATTCGGGATGAATCGTCCATAAAATTGTATTAGACCTAAGAGACTTCGTACTTGCTTTTTAGTCTTAGGAATAGAAATGTTAAGTATCTTACTTGTATTATGGTCTTCTGTTTTTAGGAACCCATGACCAACACGGTGTCCTAAGAAAGATATTTCGCTAAAACCAATACATGCTTTCGATGGTTTCGCTGTCAGGTTATGCTCGCGCAAGATAGACAATAGTTCATTTATACCATTATAGTGATCGTTCCAAGTATCACTGAAAAGACAGATGTCATCAAGATACGCAATGACATCTGAGCGATGAGATAGGATTCGACGCATCATGCGTACAAATGTTGCAGGGGCGTTCATAAGACCGAAAGGCATGAAATTCCATTGGAATAGACCCCTAGGCGTCGAAAAAGCAGTAAACGGTTTGGCGTGTTCGGATAGTGGAACTTGCCAATATCCCTTAGACAAATCGAGTTTAGTAAAGAAATGAGAATTCGATAGTCTCGTAAGTAGCTCTTCTAGTAAAGGCATAGGTTCAGCATCAAATTTAGTCACTTGATTCAATTTGCGATAATCCACGCAAAGACGTATGTTATTGTCTTTTTTTTTCGTACTATAACCATCGGCGAAGAATATGCTGATGTGGATGGTTCAATAATTTTTAACTCTATCATCTCATCTAACTCTTTCTCTACCTGTGCTTGAAAATGTATCGGGATAGGATACGGTCTGACTCTTATAGGACTATGGTCAGTAAGAATAATGTCATGTTGAATGACATCAGTTTGACCAGGAATGTCAGTAAGGACATCCTGAAATTGTTCTAACATAGTAGAAACTTGTTTCTGCTCTCCTGGAGATAATTCTGGAGAAATTGCAACATCTTTCCATGATTCATTAGAGTGAAGAGGAATCATTGGAAAAGGTAAATTTACATCCGAGAAACTCGTTTCCTCATCCTGTATTACTGACAGAGATGAGTACTGTCCATGTTGGACTGGAAAATCGTCCGTTGCCTGGAAAACAGGTTGTAAATAATCAGGACGTTCATGGAATTCCGTGAGCATGTTGATGTGGAAGGTTTTACGCTTCCCGTCAATATCGACGATATAGTCAACATCGGAAACTTTTGATATTATATCGTACGGACCTTTCCAAGAAATGAGAAGTCTATTTTCCCTACAAGGTAGCAAGACAAATGCTTTGTCACCTGGACAAAGTTGACGCAAACATCTCTTTTTATTGGCAAATTCCCTTGCCTTCTGTTTCGCAAATTCAGAAGAAGCAGTTGCCAATTTGCATGCTTCAATAATCTTGTGTCTAAGTGCGATGACATATTCATAAGAGGATTTTGTGTCATCGACAATATTATCAGCAGTTATAAGATCATGAAGTAAGGACATAGGACCTCGCGGTTTCGCGCCAAAGACAAGTTCAAAGGGAGAAAATCCTGTATGTTCGTTGGCGACCTCTCTCTATATGCAAAGAGAGCCGCGGGTAAAACCCTATCCCAATCCTGAGGATGATCTTCCGTTATCTTACCTAGTAGGTTTTTCAGAGTTCTATTCAAACGTTCCACCATCCCATTGGACATAGGATGATAAATACTACTCAGCGATCTCTCTATCTTCAGAGTCGACATTACTTGAGACATGGTATCCGATATGAGTTGGGTACCATGGTCGGATAATATTTCTGCTGGAAACCCCAGACGAGAAAATATTAACCAAAGAGCATCTGCGACATCAGCAGTAGTTATGCTCTTTAGAGGAACAGCCTCCGGCCAACGTGTGCACATATCAACACACGTCAAAATAAATTGGTGTCCTCTAGCAGACTTTATCTTAAATGGACCAATGATGTCTATCGCCATTTTTTGAAATGGCCGAATGGGAATGTCTGCAGCCTGAATAGGTGCATCATGGCGTGGACCTCTGGATTTAATCTCTTGACATACTTTACAAGATCGACAATAGATTCGTATGTCCTTATTCACAGCAGGCCAAAAGAAAGATTGAAGAACTCTAGCTTTAGTACGGGAAAAACCCATATGTCCAGCACACTGCGAATCATGAGCGTGCTGTAAGATTTTAACTCTCATATTTTTAGGCACAAGGATTTGAGAATGAATGGACTTAGCGGAGTCTTGTACCATACGTACAAGTACGCCATTCTTCATCGTAATCCAAGATTTACGATTAGTATCCTTATTCGGATCACCTTTTGTTGCCAGAGTAAAGAATTTCTTTAGAGTAGGATCATCTTCCTGCTGTTTGATAAAGGAATCGTGGGAAATCTCCAAGGGATCATCTTGGATCTGCGCATCATTATCTTCAGAATGTGAAGATTGTGGCATATTAAGAGCTTGAGCCCTAGTGATTACTGCATTAGCCGATTGCATATTAACATTTTCCCAATTAGAAATTTGCTGTGGAGTGCATTCTTTCACCCCGTGAATGCGACCGATGATAAGATCAGCGATCGGATTCGGCAAGAGACATGCTTGCACCTCTCCTGTAAAGAAAGGCGTAGCAATATTGATAATGGCAGTGGAGTACTTCTCCAATGTGCCACCAAATGTTACACATTTGACTATATTGCCTGTAGCTCGAGAAGGATTTACGAGTGATTGCCTCACTCCAATGGTAGTGCACCCCGAATCGAAAAGAATTGATACCGGAGTACCATCTATTAGGCCCCTATTAAAGACAAGAGCACCCCTTCCATTATGCGCAATTGACGCATGGAGAGCGGGAAGCGGGTGACCGCAGCTTAAAGTAGACACTGTGGTTGGATCGAATAATGTTTTGCATTGCGAACACTCAGATGCTCTAGCAAAATCGAAAGCGGAATTTGCTACACTGTTGGAGTCTTTTTTATCATTATTCTGATTACACTGACAAACAACATTTTTCTTTCTTATATAAGAATAAGTGTTCTTAGGTCAGTTTCTTGCGCTGATTTCAAATCTGAAATCCGTTTATCTCTATCACGTCGGGTTCTTAAGATATTTGTGAATAAATATATTTTTGGGAAACCGTTATTTGCTCCGTTTCATTTTTACTATATAACTTATTAAAAATTAATAAAAAGCAACATAATTCTACTTTTTATACTGCTAAAAGATGCATGACATATGTTACGCGATTTTTTCAAATAGTTACTGTATTTTGAAATAATTCTGAGCAAAATATGGCTTCTAGAAGTTGTAGAAATTCGGCTGATCTGTTCTGTTACGTGTGCGGATATTTTACCGATCGTGTTGACCAGAAAAACTTTACACCATTACTAAAGAAAGCATATGAACTTTATTTCGATTCGAAAGTTGATGATGCAAATAAATCTTGGAAGCCAAATGCAGTTTGTTCGATACATTGGCAGGTTGGTTACGAAAATCGCCGAAGCATAAGTCGATGCCTTTTGGAGTGCCAGTAATATGGCGTGAACATACAAATCACACTACTGATTGTTACTTCTGCTTGACAAATATCCATGGTTTCACTTTTAAAACTAGAAAGTCTGTGGTTTATCCAAATATTGAATCGGTTTCGAAACCAGTGCCTCATTATCCAATCACGTGTCCGATCCAAGTACCACCAGAACAATATCCGTTGGACGTAAATGAACCATCAGAAAGTGATAGTTTACCTGCTTTAGAAACTAATTCTGACTCAGATTACATACCGGTGAATGATGGTGTTTACTTAATTAACCATTCAGAACTTTCAGATCTAATACGTGATCTCGCTCCTACCAAAGGACAAGCGGAATTACTCGGTTCGCGACTCAAAGAATGGAATCTTTTAGCGCCCAATACTCCGATATCTAAATTTCGTCATAGACACAGAGAACTTGTTCAATACTTTGAGATGGATGATGACATTTGCTATTGCAAAGATGTGAACCTCGGTCATGAGCACATAGTCAACGAATGGCGATTTTTCATCGATTCTTCCAAGACTAGTCTAAAAGCCGTGTTATTGCATAACAGAAATTTTTTTTCATCAATTCCAGTCGCCTACTCTGTTCATATGAAAGAAACTTATGACAATATGGCTATACGTTTGGAAAAAATAAAGTACAATGACTACCAATGGCGGATTTGTGGAGACCTAAAGGTCATTGCAATTCTCACGGGCATGCAGACTGGGTATACTAAATTTTGTTGCTTCCGATGTGAATGGGACAGCCGCAACAGACAGGAACATTATGCAAGAAAGGTGTGGCCTATCCGGGATCGTATGCAGCTCGGGCATAAAAATGTAATACGCGAGCCATTAGTTAACAAAGACACCTTCATTTTACCACTGTTACATATAAAGTTGGGGCTCATGAAGAATTTTGTAAAAGCGTTAGATAAAACGAGCAAAGCTTTCACTTATCTTCGAGAAAAGTTTCCGCAAGTTAGCGATGCAAAGATAAAGGAAGGTATCTTTGTAGGACCTCAGATTAGGAAAGTTATTGCAGACAAACAATTCGAGAACTTGTTACATGGTAGTGAACTTCGCGCATGGATGGCATTCAAATCGATCGTCGATAACTTTCTGGAAAATCACAAATCTGTCGACTATGTTGCATATTGTTAAGCAGTGCATAGATGCATACATAATTATGGGCTGTAACATGTCCCTCAAAATCCATTTGCTCGATTCGCATCTTAACTTTTTCCCTGACAACCTTGGCGAAGTCAGCGATGAACATGGAGAATGATTCCATCAAGATATCGCCGTAATGGAGTCACGTTATCAAGGACGGTGGAGTGTGACCATGCTTGTCGATTATTGTTGGATGCTTCATCGCGATGTACCACATGCCATTCACCGACGAAAGTCGACTGCAAAGAAATTCAAGCCTACATAACTGTTATACTTCTTGTACGAATGATGTTGTAATACTGTATGCGTTGTTAAAAAACTTCAATTGCGTATTTCTAGAGATCCCGACCTGATAGAGAAAAACGGTTTGCAGATTTAAAAACAGCGCATTAAAATTGACCAGAAAAACATAGAAATGTTAGAGAAAGAAAAAAAAAGTTTTTTTTTGTTAGTCAGTGTTATCGGTGTCGTGGAACTCCTGTTGTGCAGAGTTAGCCTGGTAATAAGATTTACCATGTCTTTTGTGTTGTGATCTACCTCGGTTATAATTGTCTCTATAATTATTATTGCCTCTGTTATAACCCCTATTTGGGTTTGAATCATAACATTCATGATCATAATCATCATGCTCATTATATTGAGTATCCCTGTAATATTGTTTCTTTTGTCTCCATGAAGCACTTGGGTAGTTCCTATAGCTACTCCCTTTCCGAGAATTTCTAACATTATGGGTACCCCTCGCGTGTCGAGGACTATCAGCCCGATTCCAGTTCTTCAAAGAAGAACTCTGATTTGAGCGGTTATCTTGGTTTTGATACCTATTCCAATTAACCTTTTTATCAAATTTATTTTTAGCTCCTTGGAATTTGTGTGAGTAATTCTGATTATATTCTGTTGCCGAAGCAACTGGCATACTCTCTTTAATGTTAGAGTTACTAAGAATCATGTCAGGGTGTGCCGTGGCATACTGGTCACAATATTCTTCCATTTGCTTTATTGTACCAGGTTTACGCTCATGTAAGAACTCTAGGAATGATTTATTTACAGAAGACATGACCTTGTCTCTTAGCAATAAATCCGTAAGACCATCAAATGTTTTTCTCTGTTTTGGATAATTCAATCCATCGTGAAAGTGTAATTCGTGCTTTTGAGATGAAATCTGAGAATTCTACACCTACCTCAGGTCTCATTGTTTTAAACAAAAGACGATAACCTTCTTCAGACAGCTGATATCTCTTTATCAAAGCTGCCCTAACAGCATCATAATTATCTTTGTCGGCCTCTTCAACAAAATATAACTTACTCAGAGACTCCCCTTTTAGATTTTCAGACAACTGATTCACATACTGTGATTTGTCAACATTATGAGATCGACAAGCCCGTTCAAATCTAGAAAGCCAAAATGTTATGTCATCACTGGTAGGGTTAAACGCTGGTACCTTGACCTTGTACACAAAGGGTTTACCATTACCACCAGATGCCTGATTAACATTACTCATACATGTCAATTTTAATTTCTCTAATTCAAACTCATGTTCTCTTATTGCTTTTCTCTCTTCAGCTTCTCTATCTAATCTTCTCTGTTCTGCAGCAGCTTCTAATTTCTTCTGTTCTGCAGCAACTTCTAATTTCTTCTGTTCTGCAGCAACTTCTAACTTCTAATTTTTTTTTTTGTTCAGCTGCAGCTTCTAATTTCTTCTGTTCTGCATCAAATCTCCTTTCCTCCACTTGCATCTGCAATTTCTTAAGTTCAGCAGCAGTATCAGCTTCTTTTTCTAATCTTTTTTTTCTTCAGCTAGAGCTTTCCTTTCTTCTGCAGCAGCTTTTTTTTCTTCTATTTGAAGTTTTCTCTCCTCAGCCGCAGCTTTTTTTTCCTCAGCAGCAGCTTTTCTTTCTTCAACAGCAGCAGCAGTTTTTTTCTCTTCTGCAGCTAATGCTTTGTCATATTGAGCAACAGCCCATTGTTCTAAGTCTTTTCCAGTCTTATCAAGAGATTTTCCTTGTGCAATAAAATAATCTAATGTAGACATATTGTCTTCTTAAATCAGAAACCTGAAAAAGTAAATAAATTACCCTATTTCACTTTAATGGGAGACAAGTCTATACCATAGACTTAGTCTTAGTCCAAACTTGTATGGTTTATAATAACCAATGATAACTTGAGTACCTGTGGACAACAATAACTGTATCTCAAATACTGTGGGGACAAGCCTTACAAAGGTCTTGTATACCTCAATGTAATCAAAGATCACTTGAGTACCTGTGGAAAAAATATTTCCCTTTACCAATCACTTTGGGAGACAAGCCTTACAAAGGTCTTGTACATTTTGTTTTATAACAATAACAATCATAAAGTACTGATCTGTACAATACTATCAGTGTATACCACTATAACTCCTATGTCATATGTCAACTAAAGACATTACAAAGGACAAACAAGAAAAGACAATATGAAAACATTTGCAGAGATCAAATTAAATTAAATAGGAGAAATGAAAAAAAAAATGATCACAGAATCCGTGATGATAACTGCAATAAGATAACAAGACAAATAACGCCACAGTGTATAAACATAAGGGTGTAAAAAACTGAAATGAAAGAAAAGATGAGACCTACAATTATACAAACAAATCAAACAAAACTAAGGAACACAAAATTATTAACAAAAACAACGAAGAAAAGAACACCTCATCACAACTAACAGAAATAGCAGCAAATTGTTGCTAACAAATTTCCAATTAAGAAAATGTGCACCTATAGAATACTAGTACCAGACCAATGTCACTCGGCATACCTTGTACTAGTAACAAAGAACATAAACTAATTTAATACATAACAAATAACATGTAAGCATAAATAGCATATAGCATACAATATAATTTATGTCATGAATGGAATGTGTTGCAGGTATAGTGTTGTAAAGCAGGCACAGTTTATTTTAATACTAATAACTTGCCACTTTATTCAGTAATAGATTTAATTTTAAACTATTACACTGTCAATTTTTCTCTGTTGAGCATATGAAGATCCAACGATGAACTATGCACTTTATGTTCAACAACACTGTGATTCTTCTGTACGTTGAGAAATGTCAACAATACTGCTCCAGATATTTTCTACACTTGATACCACTGTCCTGTGTAATACTGTCTGTACAGCGAAAAACTGTCAACAAGCGCTGACCTAGATACAGCATCCTATCGGTAATACAGGTCAAGCTGACATCGACTGTATAGCTGTCCTACTGGTGTTGATGTGGTCAAACAAATGTTCTTTTAGCTGTAAACTGTGATTCTCAACACAAAACTGCGTAAGCTGGACCCAGGAATCTGGCTCGCCACTGTAAAGTTTCTTTTCTTCTTTCCACTCTGTAAAGTGTCAGTCTGTATGCTCTGTAAGGAAGAGTGGTGTGTTGTTGAGATCAGGCATGCTCCAGTCTACCCAGCTGTAAATGGGTAACTCACCCTAGTCCTGAGTTAGGGAAGGCAAAGGCTCCAGGGGAAGCAGGCCCTAAACTTGGTCACTTCAACCGACGCAGGATGGTGTATGTATGAAGTAGAAGTGTAGAGTGTGATTACCGCGAATTGTGTACTGTTCGTGTGCTGACCAATATAACCACTCATACACTTGTGTCTACAAGGCACCAATGCAGACTGCTGGAATCTTTGTTTACTCAATTTATTCAGACGTACACACTGGGACATACGAGTACATCATGGTATGTTGACATATCAATTTGTAGGTATACACAGCAGATCTGAAGTCATGACACATTCAGAAATAATGGGCAGTACATCAAAAGTTCAATTGTCATGATACATTATGGCCGCATCCCCCTATCTGACTAAACGCGTCAGTGAAGGCAGATCGGTAAATAACTAAAGTTACTTGACGTCCATAGTTTGTAGCGTATATTATGAAACCACGAAAGGGGGGGGGGGGGGGTTTTCTAGCAAGATTGAGATCTCCCTGTCACTGTCCGATAATAGGATAAATAATCTGTTCTCTTGGCAGTGATCAAAACATATGATGACCGAAATCTAACATGGCTGCCTCCCTGAGTTGTCGTTCACTCATTCATAGGAAGGAGAATATAAGCCAGAGTTAATTTATAATGGGTATATAAATGATTTCATAAATGTTTCCATACAGCTCTACGGTGATCAGGTTAATTCACGTAGCCATAACCGCTGCAGGAAAGTCTGTCATCTTCGTCGATACAAAACACGACCCTAGCGATACGAAGCACAATGTTCCATCTAGGTCGAATCGACATGAGATCATCAAAATAGGGTCTGGCAATACATGGAGTCCGAATTATACATTGTACCGTACCTTAGGAGAGTCTCTAACATAAACTATAGTAGAGATACCATCTCCTTTAGAAGAAAACCACTTCCTGAATCATATTTCCTTAAGAATCTACCAGCCCTTTGAAAAGTGCGTACCAGCCATTATCACGGTACATCGGAACTCCTCACGACTTGTCAAGACAACTCATACTTCCGCTAGACCGGAATAACAAGAATCTAGTCCCTCCTACCCATCCAAAATATACAATATAGGACTGATTCTACTTGTACTAATAATATGTAATACATATGAATTCAGGCCATAAACACAATAAGCAAATTAATATATTTTCTGGCCCTAAAAAATAAGTACAAACGTAAGCGCAATATCCTTGCGCCGGATCAATATCCAGAACGATTACTCCTATAATCAAAAGTGTGAATCAAACATGGATTCTCTCGCTTTTACCATAGACAGCATTTTCATACACAAATGAATGAATGTCTATATTTTTTCCATATTAAATAGCCATATCGATTTTTGTAATATGTGCGTCAAAATATGCACGCAACATCGACACATTCATGTTTACATTGCTTGACGAGGCGGTGCATGGGGGCTGACCTGTTAACCTAGTTACATGACTGCCTGACGGAATAGTGACCTGGGGCTGACTATCCGTTCCGCACTGATAATTTAGGCTGGGCGCAGATGAGACTGCGTCGCCTAACACTCTCACCCCAGTAGGGGGGGGGGGGAGTTGACTGCTTAAATGAAACTGTGCGCATGTTAAAGTGTGTGTATTGTGGACAAGCTAACTATCAAAAAACTATTTACATAAACACTATTTACATAAACACAACTCTTAATAATACATTTTAACAATACTCCTAAACTATGGGTGTTGGCACACTTTACTGTAATAAGATACATTTTTATTTTTATTTTTATTTTTATGGACAGTTTCACTTGGGTCCACTTGAGGGGGCACATCTTCCCACGCACTGGTAGTCTATTGTTCAAGCTTCTAACAGGCTCAAAGGGGAGGGTAGCTTCGGGGTGCAGCTCAGGCGTGCCTTCACCTGCACCATTCGTCCTCACTCGTCTCACCTGCTTGAAGCCTGGAAGTAACTTCTTGCACTGAGGGAATCAAAACACGTCCGTATCGGACAAGCCAAAAAAACTCCCTCTCCGCCTTTCCCGCTTAATCTATCTTCGACTTCCGTAATCTTCACGTGACTCCGTCGTTTTCAAGAAGTTATCAGGGTTGCCAAAACTCGCTGATAACGATGTCACCAACCTAGTTTTTCTGCCACCAGAAAATACGCCGTGACAGAATGTGTGATCCCGCATACACACATTAGGATACTCGCTGCTGCTACGTAGTTCGTGTACTGTGGTGATGTACAGTGGTTTTTTAAAATACTTTTGAATCAGTAAAATTGACGTTAGTTATTGGTGCTTTTGAATTTAATTCCCGTCTTATGACGGACTTTGACACTAGTTAACATTATAAAACGCGTCCTGATATAAAAAAGAACGTGACATAAAGATGCGTGCCGCGTGAAAACGTGGCAAACATCCAACAAAAACAGTCTTGCTTACAATTTGTTACTGATTGCATTTTATCGGCTCTTCTGGTTTCAGATCAATCTCTACAGACCTGCGTCATTGATAGAATTTCTGCCTCGAGGCCCGTCTACCATTATGACCTTTGTCTAAACTTCCATTATGTATCCTGACATTTACACATGAGGTCAAAACGTTAATAATTAATTTGTGTATTTTTTAAATTTGCATCAGTAATAATAAAAGATATGAATACATTATCGAAAAAATTTGTAAATTAAAAAAAAAGGGGAAAAAAAAATAAAATTACTATCTTACACAGTTCTGACGCATAAAAACCTGGTAGTATATTCAACAACGAATATCTCCACATTCTCATTCAAATCGTCAATTTTTAAAAACACTTGACCTTCTTATATGTCCCATAAGACAATGACAAAATAGGATTATTACACCCCCAGGCACGTCACACAAGACGATTAATTTGTGATTGTGCACGTGCTGCCAAGATCACCATGTCAAACAAATTGCCATTGAAACGACCTTTGCAAGAGCGCGTGACTGTTTGGTACAGGCTTTATGTAAGCAGACCAGCTGTAGGGGGTACTTTATGCTTGTGACTGTTTGGTACAGGCTTTATGTAAGCTATTTATTGGACAGGGTTAAATGGCATTAGAAACAGACACATAAATATGAACGCTGTTGAGTCATAAATAGATCGTGATATATGTCGCAGAGACTTCATGAGTGTACGTTAGAATTTCCAACCCACCCTTTGTACTCCACGTCTTACCGCAGTTCCCCTCAACTTCCTCGAGGCTTTATGTAAGCAGACCAGCTGCAGGGGGGACTTTATGCTTGTGACTGTTTGGTACAGGCTTTATGTAAGCGGGCCAGCTGTATGGAGTACTTTATGCTTAGTGACTGTTTGGTACAGGCTTTATGTAAGCGGGCCAGCTGTAGGGAGTACTTTATGCTTGTGACTGTTTGGTACAGGCTTTATGTAAGCGGGCCAGCTGTATGGAGTACTTTATGCTTAGTGACTGTTTGGTACAGGCTTTATGTAAGCGGGCCAGCTGTAGGGAGTACTTTATGCTTGTGACTGTTTGGTACAGGCGTTATGTAAGCGGGCCAGCTGTAGGGAGTACTTTATGCTTGTGACTGTTTGGTACAGGCTTTATGTAAGCGGGCCAGCTGTAGGGAGTACTTTATGCTTGTGACTGTTTGGTACAGGCTTTATGTAAGCGGGCCAGCTGTAGGGAGTACTTTATGCTTGTGACTGTTTGGTACAGACTTTATGTAAGCGAACGAACGAACGAACGAACTTTATTTTCAAAGGGTTAAGAATTGGGCACGCAAGCCCGTTTTACATTCAGCCCTTCTTCTCTCTGTCATCTTACATACCGTATCCTTTCAATAGCACATGTATTTTTAGCATTATTTAAGCATACAACATTATCAAGGTAAAATAATAACATACATTTGTAACATCCAGACATAACCAAATTTAAGGGGAAAAAAAATTAAAAAAAAATTATTAATTAAAATAAATTAACAAAAATTAATACCTTAAAAAAAAATTTAAAAACAAACACAATCTAAACCATTCATACAGCAAATTAGACATAATTTGAAATGTAATCAGATTATGGTGGCATATAATAAGAACTCGTGACATTTTGGAAATCTGCTGAATTAGCTGGGACTTCATGTGTTGTCAGCGCATGCGGAAAATATTCTCACAGGTGAGCAGCTTTGAGTCCCAAGCAGATACTGCCACAGGGAGTGAATTGTTGACGCCTCCACTACACGAGATCCAGCTTTATGACCTATGCTCCTTAGGGAGGTAAAGGGTATTGACTGATAGATGAGAATCGTACATATAGGCCCGTCTTACATTTTGCCCTTCCTCTTACTCATCTTTATTGCTAGTTATCCAGACATTCTCCAACATACTTAAGGTATTAGTTTAATGGCGATGCAACATTATAAGTAGTATAAAAGCATACATTTACAGTATCTGATTACAATTAAGAAGTAAGGTATATTAAAATGAAAAACTAGATCATCAGACCCTCCATACAGTATATTACATAATAATAATTCGAAACATAATCCCTTAGGGCGGCATATAATCCGCTATGCTTGTGACTGTTTGGTACAGGCTTCATGTAAGCGGACCAGCTGTAGGGTGTACTTTAAGCTTGTGACTGTTTGGTACATGCTTCATGTAAGCGGACCAGCTGGAAAGGGGGGGGGGGACTTTATGCTTGTGACTGTTTGGTACAGGCTTCATGTAAGCGGACCAGCTGTAAGGTGTACTTTAAGCTTGTGACTGTTTGGTACATGCTTCATGTAAGCGGACCAGCTGGAAAGGGGGGGGGGACTTTATGCTTGTGACTGTTTGGTACATGCTTCATGTAAGCGGACCAGCTGGAAAGGGGGGGGGGGGACTTTATGCTTGTGACTGTTTGGTACAGGCTTCATGTAAGCGGACCAGCTGTAAGGTGTACTTTAAGCTTGTGACTGTTTGGTACATGCTTCATGTAAGCGGACCAGCTGGAAAGGGGGGGGGGGAGACTTTATGCTTGTGACTGTTTGGTACAGGCTTCATGTAAGCGGACCAGCTGTAGGGTGTACTTTAAGCTTGTGACTGTTTGGTACATGCTTCATGTAAGCGGACCAGCTGGAAAGGGGGGGGGACTTTATGCTTGTGACTGTTTGGTACAGGCTTCATGTAAGCGGACCAGCTGTAAGGTGTACTTTAAGCTTGTGACTGTTTGGTACATGCTTCATGTAAGCGGACCAGCTGGAAAGGGGGGGGGGACTTTATGCTTGTGACTGTTTGGTACAGGCTTCATGTAAGCGGACCAGCTGTAGGGTGTACTTTAAGCTTGTGACTGTTTGGTACATGCTTCATGTAAGCGGACCAGCTGGAAAGGGGGGGGGGGGGGACTTTATGCTTGTGACTGTTTGGTACAGGCTTCATGTAAGCGGACCAGCTGTAGGGTGTACTTTAAGCTTGTGACTGTTTGGTACATGCTTCATGTAAGCGGACCAGCTGGAAAAGGGGGGGGGGGGCCTTTATGCTTGTGACTGTTTGGTACAGGCTTCATGTAAGCGGACCAGCTGTAGGGTGTACTTTTGTAGGGTGTACTTTAAGCTTGTGACTGTTTGGTACATGCTTCATGTAAGCGGACCAGCTGGAAAGGGGGGGGGACTTTATGCTTGTGACTGTTTGGTACAGGCTTCATGTAAGCGGACCAGCTGTAGGGTGTACTTTAAGCTTGTGACTGTTTGGTACATGCTTCATGTAAGCGGACCAGCTGGAGGGGGGGGGGGGGGGGGGAACTTATGCTTGTGACTGTTTGGTACAGGCTTCATGTAAGCGGACCAGCTGTAGGGTGTACTTTAAGCTTGTGACTGTTTGGTACATGCTTCATGTAAGCGGACCAGCTGGAGGGGGGGGGAGAGAACTTTATGCTTGTGACTGTTTGGTACAGGCTTCATGTAAGCGGACCAGCTGTAGGGTGTACTTTAAGCTTGTGACTGTTTGGTACATGCTTCATGTAAGCGGACCAGCTGGGGGGGGGGGGGGGAGAGAACTTTATGCTTGTGACTGTTTGGGTGGTACAGGCTTCATGTAAGCGGACCAGCTGTAGGGTGTACTTTAAGCTTGTGACTGTTTGGTACATGCTTCATGTAAGCGGACCAGCTGGAGGGGGGGGGGGGGGGGGGGAACTTTATGCTTGTGACTGTTTGGTACAGGCTTCATGTAAGCGGACCAGCTGTAGGGTGTACTTTAAGCTTGTGACTGTTTGGTACATGCTTCATGTAAGCGGACCAGCTGGAGGGGGGGGGGAGAGAACTTTATGCTTGTGACTGTTTAGTACAGGCTTCATGTAAGCGGACCAGCTGGAAAAGGGGGGGGGGGACTTTATGCTTGTGACTGTTTGGTACAGGCTTCATGTAAGCGGACCAGCTGTAGGGTGTACTTTAAGCTTGTGACTGTTTGGTACATGCTTCATGTAAGCGGACCAGCTGGAGGGGGGGGGGGGGGGGAGAACTTTATGCTTGTGACTGTTTGGTACAGGCTTCATGTAAGCGGACCAGCTGGAAAGGGGGGGGGGGACTTTATGCTTGTGACTGTTTGGTACAGGCTTCATGTAAGCGGACCAGCTGGAAAGGGGGGGGGGAACTTTATGCTTGAGACTGTTTGGTACAGGCTTCATGTAAGCAGACCAGCTGTAAGGTGTACTTTAAGCTTGTGACTGTTTGGTACTGGCCTTATGTAAGCGTACCAGCAGCAGGGGAGACTTCATGCTTGTGACTGTATGGTACAGGCTTTATGTAAGCGGACCAGCTGTAGGGGGGAACTTTATGCTCAGTAAGGAGCCCACAGTAAAGTGATGGATGATGATGACTTTCTTATATATTTCTAAAATAATTATATCAGTTTCTCTATACCCTCCCTGCGGAGCATGGGAACAGCCCCACAGATTGTCCAACTGCTGGCATCAAGCATTCATGTGTTCCTACAGTAGTAGTTAGTGAAGCAATATGTTTTACTTTATGGCTGGAACACCAGATAAGAAGAAGACACTAGATATCGATATGGATATGGATAGGACACACACTGTGGAAACCTTTCCATAGCATTACAAGACAGTACTTGTTCTGGAATCTCCAGGGTAAGAGAATGAACGAACGAACGAAATCTTTATCTCATCAGGGTAAAGAAATAGAAATTACTTCCTTTTTTACACTTTTGCCCTGCCATATAATTCTCAAAGTGATTTCAAATTAAAATATTAATAACTTCAGTCACAAGTAATCAATATTATAATCACATTTAGTAATTAAACACACACACACACACACGTACACTCACTCACACAATCATTCACTGTAGCTCTTCCGCTTACATGACACTTGCACCAAACTATCACATGCTAATGCAACGGTAGTTTAAGTGGAAATCTATTTCTCAAATGCAGGAATTCGCTCAATCAGGAGTTAACTCATACAAAGAGCTGGAAGGAGATCAAAGAACACGCAGAGAAGAGAACTGGAGATAGACATGAAGGAGATCAAAGAACACGCGGAGAAGAGAACTGGAGATAGACATGAAGGAGATCAAAGAACACGCGGAGAAGAGAACTGGAGATAGACATGAAGGAGATCAAAGAACACGCGGAGAAGAGAACTGGAGATAGACATGAAGGAGATCAAAGAACACGCGGAGAAGAGAACTGGAGATAGACATGAAGGAGATCAAAGAACACGCGGAGAAGAGAACTGGAGATAGACATGAAGGAGATCAAAGAACACGCGGAGAAGAGAACTGGAGATAGACATGAAGGAGATCAAAGAACACGCGGAGAAGAGAACTGGAGATAGACATGAAGGAGATCAAAGAACACGAGGAGAAGAGAACTGGAGATAGACATGAAGGAGATCAAAGAGCACGCGAAGAAGAGAACTGGAGATAGACATGAAGGAGATCAAAGAACACGCGGAGAAGAGAGCTGGAGATAGACATGAAGGAGATCAAAGAACACGCGGAGAAGAGAACTGGAGACAGACATGAAGGAGATCAAAGAACACCCGGAGAAGAGAACTGGAGATAGATATGAAGGAGATCAAAGAACACGCGGAGAAGAGAACTAGAGACAGACATGGACAGATCCTGAGCTGATGGCACGGGTCAGGAAAACTTGACATGCATTTGTTTAAGGCCTATGCTTCTTTAGGAGCTGAAGGGGGAAGGTGATAATGAGGTTTTTGCAACATGCCTAAAACAGGAGTAAAAGGTCAAGGTGGTCTCATAGCAGATACTGCTGTAGGGAAGTTAAGTGTTGGAGACTTCCCCTTACTAGGTCCAGCATCGAGAGGTGGGGTAACCAGTTCTCTTTCTCGCTGACTTTTCCTTCCCTAACTCAATTCAAAGTCAGGTACCCATTTACAGCTGGGTAGACTGAAGCGTGTCGATACCGTGAATCGAACCCGGGACTTTTGTCGCGAGAGACCACCGCTCTAACCACTCTGCCAATGTGACGCTCTATGACAGCAAACCCGTGTAATTGTCGAGACTCACTGTAAAGGCAAGAAAAAGTAAGAACTGTTGCACCCGCAGACATGTTGCAAGAGCCGACAAATATGGGTTTTGCCATGGCGGATAGCCACCGCATCATGAACACTAAATGCAATAGAAATAATCGCGCCAAAAAATACATGAATAATCTGGTACAGATTTCTGTCAAGAGCAACAACTGTAGTTGTGATTCTATGCTCCATAACGAGCAAAACAGGAAATAGATGAAAGATCTGTCAATAAGCCAGTTATTTCTTTCTCCGCATTAGACACCCCCATGAACTTCTGAAATAAAATAAAACATAGGTAAGGTCTGGTATATACAATACCAAAAGAAAATGTTAAAAATGTAAACTTAAGGTTAAGGTAAAGTAAAGTTGGTTTGGTTTTATTTTAAGGACTATCTTCAATGCACACGGACAACGCCATCTTAAAGTTAAGTTAAGGTAAACGTAAAGTTATGTTAAGGTAAAGGTAAAGTTAAGTTAAGGTAAAAGTAAAGTTAAGTTAGACAAAGGTAAAGTTAAGTTAAGGTAAAGGTAAAGTTAAGTTAAGGTAAAGTTAAGTTAAGGTAAAGTTAAGTTAAGGTAAAGGTTAAGTTAAGGTAAAGGTACCTTTAAGTTAAGGTAAAGGTAAAGTTAAGTTAAGGTAAAGTTAGTCCCAAAGCAGATACTGCCGTAGGGAAAGAAATGTTAAAAACTGATCCAGACTACATCCCGCTTGTTTAGATGGGTTGACCTGTGTCACGGAGTGTTTTGAGGGTATTTTGCATGTGTGAATGTTCCCATGCTCCAGCGGGAGTTTATTATTCATGTGAGTTGTTGTGAGCTGGGAATGCGTGCATTGTAATAAGTTAGCTACAGGGTTGTGAGCATTGCTTGAGACAAGCTGTTAGCTGTTGTGATGCGTGAATGAAGATCAGTGGAGCGTGGAAGGGTTTCACGGGTTTTAGTGAAGGGGGAGTAAGAGAGAGGAGTGTGTTGGTTGGAGACGTGTGTAGAGTGAGTAGAGAGTTGAGCGAGTAGAGAGTTGAGCGAGTAGAGAGTTGAGCGAGTAGAGAGCAGACAGTAGACAGGAGACAGCGTAGAGCGTAGAGAAGAGAAGGGTGGATGTCTATAGTAGGGCGCGAGTAGAGGGCCGGAGTTGTGTAGTAGATGTTGCAGTAGTTATTCATGGAGTAGCCTTTTTGTGGTTGTAGTTATTCCGAGAAGCAGAGTGTGTGCGGATACTCGGGATTTGTGATGTATCTAATATTTGTAATGGCCCTACGTCCATTGTGACTTATTTGTGAATATAATATATTGTTGGAGATTGACAAAGCAGTTGGAGTTGTTCCTTAGACAGTGAGCTAGACGAGCGGTGTATAAGTGTTGTCTGACTTTCTACACATTCACCCACATACACCCTACTCGTCACAACCTGTTCCCTTCTTTATTGCCTGTGCCTGTGCGTGAGTCTTCAGTGGTCTGCTCCTGGGTATGACAATTCATTAGGCTAAGTAAGTAAAAAACCTGTTAATACCATTATCAGACAGTTCGTATTCTTAAAGGAGGCAGAGGAGAGTAAGGACCACATGAAGAAAACATCTCGGGACAGATAAAGGGGGGTGAAGAAGCCATGGAAAGATCTTGACCGGATGACACAGGACAGGAAGACTTGACACAGGACAGGAAGACTTGACACAGGACAGGAAGACTTGACACAGGACAGGAAGAATTGACACAGGACAGGAAGACTCGACACAGGACAGGAAGACTTGACACAGGACAGGAAGACTTGACACAGGACAGGAAGACTTGACACAGGAAAGGAAGACTTGACACAGGACAGGAAGACTTGACACAGGACGACTTGACACAAGACAGGAAGACTTGACACAGGACAGGAAGATTTGGCATAAGTTTGTTGAAGGCTATTGCTTCTTTAGGAACTGAAAGGTGATGATGATGAAGACGTTAAGAGAAATCCAAAACCTTTCCAGCTGTAAAATTGGTATCTGACTGTTCTTGAGTTAAGGAAGGCAAAGGCAGCGAGGAAAAAAAGTGATCACGCCATCTCATAAAAAACTAGACCCAGTAGAGTCTGTATCACTTCACTTCTTTACAGCAGTTGCTGTAGTGTGACTACCTTTAATATAAACGAAATAACAAATCTCAAAGACATCGAACGTGCCGTGACAAAAAACGCAGATATATCGCAGTCAAACTGTAAATTACGACACACAGATAGCAACTCTTAAAAAAAAAAAAAACATTAAATTCATATAAGTGGCCACAAAGTCGACGCTAGATTTTCCGGGATACCTGCACAAGAGTGAGATCGTGCTGACATGGCCAATGGATACGTTTTTAAAACAATCAGTTGACGGTGAGACATCAATGACAACATAGGACTAACCATCCAGCCACTTTAAATGAAAGAACTTATTGCTGAAGTGAAAAGTGCGCAATAATCGATTTCGATTCAAGCAAGCTCTGTAAACTATAATCAAATTAGGTGTTCCAGTATTTAAATTGTCTGTCTGGTGCCAGCTTGTTGTGTCCCACATACTGGAATGGTATAGGGTGTCTGCACTTTTGTGGGCGTAACACTTAAACTTGTTCACGAGATAGATGGGACAATGATTAAGACATTTGTAATACTTTTTTAGAAAACGTCGTCTGGTAGCCTGTTTGGTCGCTATCAGATTTTCTAATGTCTGAACTTTATACATGATACAAAATAAACTTTTTAATTGCATATAAGACTTACTACACTTGACAATGTTATTCCGACAGTTTACAACTACTTTATAAATATTATCAAAATTGTATACACATGTATGCGTTAACTACACTGTAATCTACATGAAGATCACACACACATCAAAAAAAAATTAAAGACTTCAATGGGTGAATGCTTGCGAAGAATAGAAGATTTAAAAGTATATAACGAGATCATTAATGTGGAACTGATGAAGAGAACCAAACATGTGCCAGTGACTAATGTGGAGCTGATGACAAGAACCAGACACGTGCTAGTGATTAATGTGGAACTGATGACAAGAACCAGACACGTGCTAGTGATTAATGTGGAACTGATGACAAGAACCAGACACGTGCTAGTGATTAATGTGGAACTGATGACGAGAACCAGACACGTCCTAGTGATTAATTTGGAACTGATGACGAGAACCAGACACGTGCTAGTGATTAATGTGGAACTGATGACAAGAACCAGACACGTGCTAGTGATTAATGTGGAACTGATGACAAGAACCAGACACGTGCTAGTGATTAATGTGGAACTGATGACAAGAACCAGACACGTCCTAGTGATTAATGTGGAACTGATGACGAGAACCAGACACGTGCTAGTGATTAATGTGGAACTGATGACAAGAACCAGACACGTGCTAGTGATTAATGTGGAACTGATGACGAGAACCAGACACGTGCTAGTGATTAATGTGGAGCTGATGACAAGAACCAGACACGTGCTAGTGATTACTGTGGAACTGATGACGAGAACCAGACACGTGCTAGTGATTAATGTGGAACTGATGACGAGACCCGGACACGTGGAAGTGATTAATGTGGAACTGATGACAAGAACCAGACACGTACTAGTGATTAATGTGGAACTGATGACGAGAACCAGACACGTGCTAGTGATTACTGTGGAACTGATGACGAGAACCAGACACGTGCTAGTGATAAATTGTTCAAAGTCAATCTTATAGTTCTCGGTTGATGTCTAGGGTTATCTTCATTTTTGTTCTGAAAAGATGTTGACTCAACAAATAAATGTTATCTCTGAATTGTCAATCGTGTTGGAGTGTTTGTCTTCAAACTGTTATATAAAACTGGCTTAACTACTTCTATAGAATCGTTCATGTTTGAATATATGATCGTGTCCATCAACTGAAAAGAAAACCTGTCTCAGCTGGTTCGATAATCGCGAAAACACAAGAACACGTATATGCGCGAAAAAGAAAACGCTCGTTTAGTGTCGTGTTAGACTATTCGAGGGTGGTACACGAGATTTGTATTGCACCGTATAGAAGACTATTCTATGTTCTTGTAGGACAGAGCCAAGGGTCTCGATTGGGTGTGTTGTCTGAGATGGAGTAAAATATAAATCATTACACACTCTGTGGTATGGAGTTGATGCGTAACACAGCGCTAAAAGTCTGTGTTGTACTGGAGGGGTTGAGAGTGCTGCTAACCCACACACAAACCAGGTGTGAGGGTGTGGCTGTGGGATGTTGGACGGAGTTACAGGAGTGTGGGAAATATCAGGGTGTAAGCATGTAAAGGTAAGTTCTGTAAGATGGAAGTATGAGTAAACTTGGTTAGTAATTTGGCGCTTCTACTCTATCGCTCCGATCGTTAAGAGAGTATAAGTGACTAAGTAGGGCGTGGGTCGTCGATAGTCGAATTATTAGCAGTTGATGTTCCAGATTCAAGTCAGTTATATTTCTGCGCTCTGGTATCTTCAGAGAATGCCTACCATCAGTTGGGGGTGGGGGTGGAGGGATTACAAATCTGCAAGATTGTCACCTGATTGTTAGATGCATTGAAATCCATTAATAGGCATTCCTGAGACAGACTATTCTTGTACTATGGGTGGGATGATATCACATGCTACCCCATCGCTGGCGGTGAGTATAGCTTACTGTCGGGGTCGAAGTTTCAGTCAACGGGTGGTGAGAATTTGCCCCCGTATGGTCATGCATATAGACCGACGGTGTATAGGGCTATTATGATGGAATGACTGTCCACCGTTAGCTCATCTCCTCTTGGTTTTATTATTATTTTTGGTTGATCCCACGGCGATGTTGTAGAAGACTTATGTGTCTCATCGTCTTAATATGGTGGTGAATGTTGGACTGAGTCCATTGGTTGTCTTAGAAAACCCCCCCCCCCCCCCCCACCCGAACCTCCCCCCAGCGAAATAAAAAATGATATAAACATAATATGTAATTCACGGCGTCATAAAATACACGCATGCAGATATAGAAAAGATTTATTTGAGACTCCTTAGCACTGGTCTCGTAAGTCGAACGAGCTCCACTGTGAAATTAGCTAAGTCACTCCAGAGACAGTGTTGTATTACAAAAAAATATTGGACATACCACAGGAATAACCCAACAAAATGCTACTCACTCGATCCCACCAGTAGAGTGGGTCCCGATCCCATATGGTAATTGTAAATCAAATGGATTCCAGATGGATTACAGGTACCACAATGAAACCTTGAATGACCACCAAACTAGTCTCAGAGTTATTTGTGCCATTAGACAGTCTTACAATTATTGACTGCAGGTCGTTGAAAGTCTGCCTTGTCAGCGCAGCCGTAATGTGTGAGCTAATGTTAATAGTATAGGTGAGAGGGGACTGTAGAGTCGGTCTTCGTATTAAAGGGGTAATGTATTTGGGTACCTAATTATGAGAGTAGAGGAGTGTGCACTCTTTTTCCCAGACTCCCTCTTCGCTCTGGGCACGCTGTATCTGTATTATACTATTTTGGAGGATGGTTATTTGAAGATTGGTTTTTTTGTTATTTATATGGGACCACTCTCTCTTCTCCAGTGTACCAGCGGGTGGTGTAAATTATTATGTATAAGAAGATGGTTGCACTGGGTGCCTAGCAAATACGTGGCAGTGGGTTGCGCGTCCACACCAGTTGAGAGTTGATTATTACTGAAATATATTGTTTATGGGTTGGCTGGAACAGTACAGGTATGATAGGTATACATATGTGAGCGATTATTATAGATTTATGTGAGGTTTGTGATAGGGTCCCAGGGGACTATGTTAATGCTCGCCGTGATGGCAGGGATGCCCGTTGCCGAGTGGAATTAAGCATTTGTAATTTTAAAGAAATGATACGTATTGCGTTTTGGTATTGGGTTGGTACCTTGGGTGCAATGTGTGGTTGTATAGTTTAGATTAAGTTCGTAGGTCCCTACTGGCCCGCTGCAACATCTCAGTGGGAGTTGTCCTGTTGCTATCATCTGGCCAGATGTTATGAACTAGGTTCACGTGGATGCATCAGTCAGGACCCATAAAGCAGGGTGGCGACCCGATTATAGAACGAACTGGGGTACACACACAGTGAGGGAGACGGGCAAGCCTCTGTTCTATTGGGTCAGTGACCCTGATGAAGATATTATATTATTAATTGGTGGAGTCGTAGGTTATAGTAGGCTGCGTTCTTTCTTCTCACTGTCAGTTTGTTTTCGTTTCCCGCCTTGTCTTTGTAGGCTTTCTGTTTCACACCGCTTGGCTCTCCACCCGATATTCCCAAGGATAATACCTGTCAATAAAGTATCTCAAGATTCATACACAAACACCCGTTTACGTGTTTACCTACAGTGGGAGCTAAAAAAAGCATTTTTTTTATTTATGTCAACATAGTGGTGCCCTCCCACCAAACCCCATCCCCCGAACTTTCTTACGTCCTGCCAGCCCGGCTCCGCATCACTGCCCGCCCAGGTCATGATTGCAGGCTATTCACACTACTGCTTTAGTACTGAGAGCGCCCAGTCCCAAACTTTAACCTCCTCGGGAGTGATTTGTTTTGATGGAATTATTATGGTCACTTACCTGCAGACCCCCCCCACTCCCACCCGCGCGCTCCGCCAAATCCCAAATCGATATCATTATCCCAGTAAATGCTAATTAGACAACGTTTCTGGAATTGATATTACAGGAAAGGTCATACTCGTTCAGAGCCTACATAAGATTGTCAGTTGTGTTTAAATCAATCGATTTTGGAGTTTACTTTGGATGAAGTTTGACAACCAACTTTAATATACCCGCTCCACAAAATTCATATCAGCCCATGCAGTACATGTCAATGTTGAGTATTTAATCGCCTCCCCCCCCTACCTACCTGTCCTCTCTTTGCGATTTAACCATCAAAAACCACACAGTTCCCGGGTTTAATTTTTTTGGGGGGGTGTTTTGTTTTTTGTTTGTAACATTTGCTGTATATTACCTGTGTACGAGTTCCTTTCATCGTCCCCGGTGAGAAGTCCCCCTCAAAATTTTGTTTTTTAAAATTTATCTTATCTAGGACAGCTAAAGGCTAATATTAGCACCATTTTTCTCTTTTCACTTCGATTAGTGATGCCCATTTTAATTTTTTATTGCACAAGACAGTTCCCTCTTACCAAGGACCGCGAATTTGACAAATAAAGTCTTTACTTTTGAGTTAATGTACAGTCATTAATTTATATTGTGAACTAGATTATATTTTTTTTTTTTTTATTTTTTTCATTCATCTATCGCGTCTTGTTTTTTTTTCACTGGTCCCCCCAACATGTTATTCTTACATCTTTTGTGTTTTTTTTTTCATAGTCCGGTTTTTTGTGTAATTTTTATATTCCTAACATTAATATTTGTGTATTTTACTTTTGTAAAATTTTGTACACTATGTTACCCCCCCCCCCCCCCCCCCTCAAAGCATCTTTTTTAGGCACGCTGTTGTTCAAATATCCCCCCCCCCCCCCATGTTGTTTGTTCACGCAAAGCGTCGCAAATTCTGTGGCTTATCATGATCCCATTAGTGGTCCCTTCTTGGTTTTTTTATTATTTTTGCATCAGATTGAGGTTTTGGGGTAGTGTTCCTGGTTTTTTTTAGTGAGGTGCTTTATTATTTTTTTTTTTGTGAGGGTGAGTCTTAGGTTTGTTTTTTTAGTGGGGGGGTTCTTTCCAGGGAGGGGCGATTGGGAGTCGGGCGGGTTAGATGGTCGTTTATAGTTAGGTGTAAGATCGGTGGGGGTCTTGGGTCTGGGTGGTATCACTTGTGGGAGTGAGGGTACATCTATAATTGAGAAGGTGGTACTGTGGGAAGGGTGGTGTGGGGTTAATGGTGTCTGTGTGGATAGAGTGTCGGTGTCAAAGTATTGCCTACATTACCACCACAGATCAATTTATAAACTTGTGTATCAGAGATTAGACGAGTTGGAAAAAAGTGAATTATTATCTATGACCCCTGATGTAGGCTGACCTTTATACGTCCGCTTTTAATTATTTATCGCGATAGTGACTTGTGTTCTATCTGATAGATTTGGTGGACTATGTTGTGTATATACTGTCTTGTGTTGTGGGCAATTGTGTGACGTGTTTTCTTATGTACCGCACCTCGAGAGTGGGGGGTGTGTGATAAAGGTCGGCTGTTTGGTTTCTTGTTTATGCCCCTTTTGTGTGGGGGTGTGTCGTGCGTTTTTATAACGTGTTCGTGAGTGCTTGTTATGTTTGTTTGGTTATTATTTTTCTCTTATTTTGTGTTTTGTTTTTGCTTTTGGACCGTTAGTGAGCAAAGTGTGCGCCGTGTTTTGTTTCCACACTTGGTTTTATGTTTTTCAGTTCGTTTTTAACTGGTCCATTTTAAAGCCCTAGCAATAAAAAATTTTTTTAATATTAGCGTTTACAAATTCGCTTACCGAACAAAGGTCAGAATATCCCACTAAACTCACAAGCGGGCAGATTGTCTAATGTTGCTATTTCCCCGGCAAAAATTCCAAGACGAAAGCAATTAACAGACAGACAGGTCGCAGGTGTTCCCCCAGTCATGAACACGTGCACGGAGCAACCGACAAAGACACGTAATACTGGACCAGAACTTTCTCTAAAAGACGCAACTACCAAAAGATTTTGCGTAACGGGTTGAAGACTGAAATCCATAAAAAAGGACACCTGCGCACCCTGTGCCTATAGAACCATCGTAAGACAAACGTCATAGGAGCTCTCGGAAACATGAAAACGATGACCGTCTCCGTTTGTTAAAGACCCAGACACCAATGACCGCCCAATTTTCTACTTAACGGGATGCTATTCAACCGGACTACTAAGACAGGTCTCCTGGAGGAACTGCACTCAAAAGACTAAGCCGCCTCTACAGAAATGCAAGAAGGGTACTCACGTGGACAGAGACTCGGTGTTTAAAAAGAAAGTAGAAAGGATTATCACTCGTGCTCAAATATGTTTACGAGCGGCGAAGATTCTCTCCCGCGGGTCCAATATATGCCAGGGTGCTATCTTGTGGGCGCACTCACTCTTGTGACGTAAAAAAACTTGACGACCTAGGGTTAAATCTTAGCGGCAAATCTTCGGTTCTTATTACCTGGTGCAGTATCGGTACATATGACAAGGTACCTGATAAATTAATTAAGTGTCTTTGTCAATTATATCTGCACTCTTTTCTTTGGGGTTTCTCATTCTTTCTTTCTTTCTTTCTTTCTTTCTTTATTTTCTACTAATTAATAGATATTTGATTTTATCAAATCACACTGTAGGTGATAAATATCACATTTGCAGGGAGCACCTGATATGATATATCACATTTGCTGGGTGCTACCCAGAATTGTTGGTTATAGGCGCGGCAGATTAGCACGTATATGGGCAAGCGTTATCGGCTTAAATTACCGATAAGACACGGAGTTTGCGGACTCATACGACAGATAACAAGATTACTGTCTGTGTGACACCTGTGGGCAGACGTGTGAAATAATCGCTTCCGGTCACTTGGTTAAAAGTAATCATGGATTTATTATATTTTAGACAATATGAGTCTACAAATGTGTTTGTGAGAGTGTATGCAAGGCATCAGATGTCCGTATATGGTAATACGTGACCTTTGCAGGCACACACCTTATTTCAATTCGGACTATTTTGAAATATCACACCCTTTCTGCATGATTTGAAATGATTAGATCTTTCTGATTTGTCATAAGAGGTTTTGATGTTAATAAAAGTATAGGCTATCCTGGACAAATAGGTGTATCAGAGGATACCAGGATAGCGCCAGATAAGAGACTGGTCTTATAAGTAATACCCCCTTCTCTGAAAAGAGCAAGGGTGTATAGACATCAAAGTGGGGTCAAGCTATGTAAGTTCTCAGAGAAAAAGATGATGATGATGTACTCTGAGTCCCTAACCGCTACCTCTTAAGATCCCACAAAGATTAATGAGTTTTTGTTGTATTATTTGGCAAGTGTCTAGGGTAATTTATCTAATATAACAGTTATTAATTTCAAAACAATACTTTAACTTTAATAAAAGTATTAAGCAAGACTGTATGAAATTTCATGTACAATTTAATTTTCCTGAACCTCAATCTTTTGGGTCAGGAATTCTCAAAATCAAGAAAATGATATTTACACAATAAAATACATATTTTGGAAAATCTGTTCCATTTGTTGTAAAGTGGTCACTGGAATAACTACACACACAGTTCCTGTTCAAAATATTGATACTTCTGCTAGTACTACACTGTAAGGTCTTTTGATTACTTTGGGAGGTCTGATACTGTCATCATACAAGAGTTGTAAGTTTATTTTGATTACTTTTTGGTGAATGGTTTCGGATGAACTGACATTGCTTCCTAAAGGACTTATCTTTAGACTGTTGCTGTTCTGTCAATAGTAGTCAGGATCACCAACTTTGTGACTCCTGGCTGAGAAGATGGGGTCTAGCTCCAGATGTATACGGAGCTCTCAACTCCCACACGCTCTTCAATTGAATGCAGCCTCGAGGTAACTTCGTAATATAAAACCTGGAATAGAAGGACAACCCATTCCATGTAGAAGTCTGCCTCAATCAATTCACCCCTAAACAATACTAAAACTTACCCTTGTTCAGTTATTTGTGCTAACACGTTGCACAAGACCTTGAATTTCGTTGCCTACAATCAGTTTCATATAATCATTCTTTCTCTGTTTGGATTCAATGCCAGTGTCCCTCGTCCATGCTTGGCTTCCATACAATAATCATGGTAAGTACAATACAGCATGTGACCTATTGATTACTTCATTCTAACCTTCCCTATATGTTTTCACATGATCTTTGAACAGTGAGTCACTCCAGAAGAAAATACTAAATTAAATCGCTACTACACTTACTGTCGTAAATTTGTTGTCAATTCGCAAACACTATACACATTTTTTTTCTCATTTCGAACAAGCCTGCACACATTCCTACTTAGGTCAGTGTGACACAACACATCCCGCCGGCAGTTTCCCTTTCGAATTAATATGGAACACATAGGCTGTTTACTCACAGGTCAATTATTTAACAAAATAAGCAAATAAAATTATCTTTCTTACCCTCAGGCAATAAACACACAAGCTGAACTGGCCTCGATGGGAATCTAGTTCTGTTAACAGGTCAGAACGGCAAAGAACTGGGTAGACACAGTCTGCTAGATTCATTCAGCTCGGTATCTTTTCAAATAATAGTGGCGGTTTCCGCAAGACCTTGTTGCTATTTATAGAACTACACCCAACCAATCGGAGGAAAGGTCAAAAAGTTAATTTTTGGGACTTGTGACTTATGTGGTTCTGAGCGTGTTTGTATAATCTGACCAAATTTTAATATTTTATATTTCCGTTATTAATGGACCGATTTTTATTATCAAAAGTGATAACTAAACGGCCAATTTCTCTCTAGTGTCAGAGGTAGTTGGGCTGCTTCCATTATCTGTAATATGTCCTTAAAGTTCCATTTTTTTTCAACCTCAACTCATGTTCCTGTTGCTATTTATAGAACTACACCCGACCAATCGGAGGAAATGTGAAAAAGTTAATTTTTGGGACTTGTGACTTATGTGGTTCTGAGCGTGTTTGTATAATCTGACCAAATTTTAATATTTTATATTTCCGTTATTAATGGACCGATTTTTATTATCAAAAGTGATAACTAAACGGCCAATTTCTCTCTATCGTAATATATAGTTTTCCCTTAGTTATTCCTTTGCATTTCAATCTGGGTAATTTTTAAGTAATTAAATTTGGCATTACCCTGATGTGAAAATATCACTAAAATCAATTTTACTAAGTCAATATAATTTTATTATGAGGGAATCTTTATGTTTATGTGTTAAACAATATCAGCGCTATAATTCGAGATATCTCTTTCATTTTAATTATCTGTAGTTTTTAAGAAATAAATTATCTACGTTCGGTCAAAAACACAAAATAGCATCTTTTTCCACGTTAACCAAAATTTTCTTATCACTACAAGAAAAGGAAACGATTTGATTGGTTGTTAAATTTGTACTATGCTCTTAGATAAATTTTGGTAGGCGGTAACTTTTGACTTGTTTCCTAGACAAATTCAAATACCCTAGATACATTCTTGGCGGTAAATTTGACTAGGTTCTCAGACACAGTGCAAATACTATAGTTATTTTTAGATTCAAATATTTTAGCTAGTTTTTGAGCGGGGAATTAGAGCGTGGTGTAAGACAGATTAAAATGTTTACGACATGATTAGATTCAAAACAACATTGAGGGAGAATATGGGCTAACCATTTCGCAGTTTTATCTCAGTGAGAATTTCATGCTCGCCGAAACAACCTCAGACCTCGCCAGGACCGCGTTCTAAGAGACGGTTTCTCGTTTCTTTTATTTCTTTCTGAGCAAATAAAAAATAGTCTGAAGCCCAAGTTGGTGTATGTAGTGCCAATTTTCATTTCGTGCTTTATTACTAAAACTTGGACATATATCCATATATACTTTATATATACTATATATATTTATATATATAATCTTATATATTATATATAAATATAGACTATTTATATAACCGGTGCTATTTTTTTCCATGTTAAATAATCTGTTTACACCCACTGTTTGCGAGTGTAGTGGTTCCGGTCTATATCATCGGCCACACAGGCTAATTCAATTTTATGTGTGCTGCTGTCCTGTCTATGAGTCTGGAATGTTGACCTGGGTGTGGTGTGATTGATATGTTTCGCATCACCAGGGTACGTACATAAGAGTACATGCAGGAGTCAAAAAAGGGTTGCAAACGTCTAGAACAGTTTGATCACTGGTTATTACGTACAACACAGGAAAAGTTGACATTAAATGGCACACATCTCGACAGCAAAAACACGAAAATCATATAATTGTCCACACATTGCATTTTTTTTTTTTTAAAAAAAAAATATATTTAATAGGCCTTCTGTCCACATCCTGGCCTAAACGTACTTCAATACTCAATAAAGCTGACACCCTCACGGCAGCTATAAAAACAGTTCTATGGCCTCAATAAACAGTACTTCATATACTCCAATAAAGCCCTGCTTCACACGGCAGCTCCTAATTAATCTTTATATGGCCTTTAAACTGTTTCTCCAAATACGCACTAAAGGCTGCATCACCAAACGGCAGCTCTAATAATCTTCATATGCCTAACAGTACTCAATACTCCACTTTAAAGCCCTGCATCACACGGCAGCTATAATAATCTTCATATGGCCTAAACAAATCTTCAATACTCAATAAAGCCTGCACCACACGGCAGCTATAATAATCTTCATATGGCCTAAACAGTACTTCATTACTCCATAAAGCCTGCAACACACGGCAGCTATAATAATGTCCATATGGCCTAAACAAATCTTCTTTTTTTGAAAAACACAATAAAGCATTCCCTCCACCCGGCAGCTATAATAATCTTCATTGGCCTAAACAGTACTCCAATTCTCAATAAAGCCCTGCATCACACGGCAGCTATAATAATGTTCATATGGCCTAACAAAATCTTCATTACACAATAAAGCATGCCTCACCCGGCAGCTATAATAATCTTCATATGGCCTAAACAGTACTCCAATTCTCAATAAAGCCGGCATCACCCGGCAGCTATAATAATGTTAATATGGCCTAAACAAAATATTCATTGCAGTGTTATCAAATAGGCTGTACACACAGCGAAATATATAAGTCGACATATTCTCAAATCCTACGTAGGCATACATTATCCAAAAACACTGGGACTCGACCTACACGGTCCTCGCCCCATAAAACCCAATCTCCCCAAATTCACACCACTAGTCCCGCCCAAAAAAACACGTCACGAGATTCGGTTTGACTTGAACCTACCAGATCTCTGATAACACATGCAGACTAGCGAGCTAATCACAATGACTCAAAAACTGTAAAGAATAGAATACATTAAACAGCGTGTTATCCCACACGCATAATCAGTTATACTCGGTTCACCCGAAAAATAGGAAAATAAAAATTCTATCCTAAAGTGACAGGACAAGTATCCGGCTTAATCAAGCGTTGGTCAACTCGAAATTTAATATGTTCAAAAACATTCTAAAGATTACTTCCCCTTCCATAAGTTCCACTTGCAACAGTTACCACCCGCTCCGGGAAAAAAAAATGATTCTATCATTTTTTTTTTGAAAAAATTAACTCCCAAAAACGAAAAAATTTAGAAGACATATTAAGCTCTAATGTATGCCTACAAAAAATATCTTATTTTTAAAATCAAAAATTAT